>SJYT01021583.1:74149-211923 GCA_006410635.1 Cephalophus harveyi
GGTCCCATCACTTCATGGGAAATAGATGGGGAAACAGTGGAAACAGTGCCAGACTTTATTTTTGGGGGCTCCAAAATCACTGCAGATGGTGACTGCAGCCATGAAATTAAAAAACGCTTACTCCTTGGAAGAAAAGTTATGACCAACCTAGATAGTATACTCAAAAGCAGAGACATTACTTTGCCAACTAAGGTCCGTCTAGTCAAGGCTATGGTTTTTCCTGTGGTCATGTATGGATGTGAGAGTTGGACTGTGAAGAAGGCTGAGCACCAAAGAATTGATGCTTTTGAACTGTGGTGTTGGAGAAGACTCTTGAGAGTCCCTTGGACTGCAAGGAGATCCAACCAGTCCATTCTGAAGGAGATCAACCCTGGGATTTCTTTGGAAGGATTGATGCTAAAGCTGAAACTCCAGTACTTTGGCCACCTCATGAGAAGAACTGACTCACTGGAAAAGACTCTGATGCTGGGAGGGATTGGGGGCAGGAGGAGAAGGGAACAACAGAGGATGAGATGGCTGGATGGCATCACGGACTCGATGGATGTGAGTCTGAGTGAACTCCGGGAGTTGGTGATGAACAGGGAGGCCTGGCGTGCTGCGATTCATGGGGTCGCAAAGAGTCGGACACGACTGAGCGACTGAACTGAACTGAACATGTAGTATACACACACACAAGAATATTACTCAGCTATAAAAAATGACACTGGCAGGAACATGGATGGGCCTAGAGATGTGAAGTAAGTCAGACAAAGAAAGACAAATATCATATGAGATCATTTGTATTTGGAATCTGAAAACTTGCACACCAGGGCGCATTTGGCAATATGGGGAGGCATTTCTGGTTGTCACGCCTGGAGGATCACGGAGTGGGAGAGATCAGAGAGGCTGCTGCTGCTGCTGCTAAGTCGCTTCAGTCGTGTCCGACTCTGTGTGATCCCATAGACGGCAGCCCACCAGGCTCCCCCGTCCCTGGGATTCTCCAGGCAAGAACACTGGAGTGGGTTGCAATTTCCTTCTCCAATGCCTGAAAGTGAAGAGTGAAAGTGAAGTCTCTCAGTCGTGTCTGACTCTGTGTGACCCCATGGACTGCAGCCTACCAGGCTCCTCTGTCCATGGGATTTTCCAGGCAAGAGTACTGGAGTGGGTTGCCATTGCCTTCTCCAGAGATATTGGTAAACATCCTAAAAGGCACAGAGCAGCCCCGCAACACAGGATTTTCCTATGAAAGTGTCGGCAGCGCCAAGGTGGAGAAACCTTGCCTTAGGGACTTAACAGAAGACACGGAGGACATTTGGGAAGTGAAGTGCTGGGATTGTCTTCTCCCTTTTCCCAAGTGAACCACGTCTGGATAGTTTCAAACTTCCACAACTCAGCCTTTCCCAAAACGTCTTCAAAGAAAAGGGACCTTCATTCTTTCAGAATTCTTCCCAGAGTCTGAGATTTATTGTTTATATTAGAGTTTCTTATCCCAGGATCCAGAGCTATAGGGAATTTATGAGTCGCCTGAAATGGTTTACAAAACCAACACAGTAGGGGAAAGAGGGGGGCAAACAGAGAGAGTGAAAGTGAAAGTGAAGTGTCCCACTCTCTGGGACCCCATGGGCTGTAGCCTACCAGGCTTCTCCATCCATGGGATTTTCCAGGCAAGAGTACCGGAGTGGGTTGCCTTTTCCTTCTCCAGGGGATCTTCCCCACCCAGGGATCGAACCCAGGTCTCCCGCATTGTGGGCAGATGCTTTACCCTCTGAGCCTCCAGGGAAGCCCTCAAACTGAGCGAGTAGCGCTGACATACATCCACTGCCCCGTGCGAAATAGCTAGCTAGCAGAAGCTGCTGCAGGGCACAGAGAGCGCAGCTCTGCGCTCTGAGGACCCAGAGGAGGCTCAGAAGGAGGGGATATAAATAAAGAAATATACACATACGGCTGATTCATGATACTGTACAGGAAAAACTAACATTATAAAGCAGCAATTATTTTTTTAAAGTGTGTGCACGTCAATTTTTCTGGAAAAAGTGTCATTTCTAAGGGGTTCATGAGCCAAATCCTTTAGATCTTCTAACCTATTTTTACTCCTAGTCAGTTTTCTGTGGTGTCTCTTCATAGGCAGAAAATTCTGTTCTCTGATGCCAATTAAGACAGAACTGAGAACAGCCAAGGTGCAAACAGGGAGGAGGTTAAGCCATTTGTCCAAGGACACTGTGTGCTCGTGGCAGAGACAAGTCTAGACCTTCCCTCGGCGCCTCATGGAGAAAGAGGCTTTGCAAGAATATTCTAGCAAAATGGCCAAGAGCACTGGCCTTGGAGCCAGGTGGCCTGGCTTGGAACTCCTGCTCTGCCACCTCTGGTTGTACAATTTTAGAGATTTTTAACCATTTTGTGCTTCAACTTCCTCATCTGAAAAATGGGGGTTGTAATACCAATCAACTCACATGGTAAGAATTAAGAGGTTAACATGCTTTGAATGATCCTAGCAGGGGGTAAACATTTCTTTCTTTCATATTTGTTATTTACACAGTACTGCTCTATATTTTTAAACAAATGAATATAGTAATCAATGTTTTTGACATGTCAGCATGAGGGTTTTTTTTTTTTTTGGTATCCTTGAAGGCAAATTTTTGTGTGCAAAATTAAAAACAAAAATCAACGTAACATCCAACATATAATCTGCCGGATGGTGTTGGTTAGTGCTATGAAGACAGATAACGAAGCAGGATGAGGGGGACAGAGGGTGAAGGGGTGAGCAGAGGGCATGGAGGATTTTGCACAGGGATGGTCAAGGAAAACATCTCTGAGAAGGTGACATCTGAGTGCAAGAAGGCAAGGGATGACCCATCTTGCCACCAGGGAAAAGAGCATTTCTAGCAGAAGAATCAAAGAAGTGCAAAGGCCCCCGCGCTGGGATGCTTGTCTCAGCCATGAACCTGAAGCAAGCAAAGGAGAGAGTGGTAGGAGATGCTGGGAAAGTCAGGGCTGTCAGTGGGTGAGAGTTAGCATCTTGAGTGAGAAAGGAAGTGCCAAAAGTTGGAAAAGTGTCATGACCTGGCTAATAGAGGACGGGGTAGAAGCAAGGGACCACTTTGGAGCCTGCATTTTTTTTTTTTTTTTAAGCCCAGGAGAGAGACAGTGGTGGCTAGATCACGGTGGGTGTAGGAATAAAGCTGAGTAGGGAGGAGGACTCTGGGTATTTTTTAAAGGAAGTGCAAACAGGTTTTGCTGATCAGAACGGGATGTGAGAGAAAGGAATCAAAGTAAATTAGTATTTCTAAAGTAAACACAAGCCTCTTCTGAAACTTAGTAAACATCTTAAGCTGTGTTTATACATTTCACATTTTCAGTTTATAGCATCTCAAATGCTAGATTAACAAGGATAACCATCCAGTACTTAAAACAACCATAGCCAAATCTAACGAACCAGATGACTGATGGAAGGAATTTGCTAGTTATCTTGAACACTAGACTGTTGTTAACATATTTGGATAAATTCTATTGTATTTTAACTTAAAATCTAAAGTCCACAATTGATTACTCAATTACACATTTTACACTGGAACCACAAGGCTAATATGTTACAATCCCTTTAAACGTTACAAACACTGCAGGCACCAACTGACAGACATGACACAGACCATTTTCAAATTTAATACAAAAATATTAATACAATTGCTTTAACTTCATCTCTAAGATGATGAAAGTAAAGATGATATAAAGTCTAAGACTTTACAGGGGTAAATTTGTACACACTCAGTAAGGAACCAGTTTCCCCTCAGTTCACCTGGGGTGGTATCTCCTCACTGACTAGTCTGAGAGTAGCGGTAAATCAGATAGTATTGGCCAGGAAACAAGTTCTGAAGATGCAGAGATCCAGGGAGAGATGTGTGTTTGTTTTTTTAATAAGAAAGGGCAAGTGGAACTTATATGGGAGGGACTCCTTGCCCTCCCTCAAGGTTTTGGAGGGGTGGGAATTTAATGGCCCACCTCCCCTGGACTCAGATTACTCAGTGTGTAAATCTTTTGTGATTTCCTTCTATTTTATCTCCAGATTTGATGGGACCATAACCTTCCCCCCAATTATTTCACCACTTGATCAGACTCAATCTTGGGTGTGGCTCTCAAACTTGGCTGCCCAATGGATTCCTCTGTGGGGCTTTATCAACAGTGAGCCCAGGGTCCCATGCAGAGACTCTGATGTAATGGGCCCGGGATAAGACCCAGGTCTTGGAATTTTGACAGCTCTCAGGTGACTGCACTGTGCAGCCAGGGTTGAGATCCATTGCTGATGCTCATCAAATGTGGGTACAGGCCAAAATCTCCCAAGTCTAATCTTGTGGTGATTCAGAAATTCTTTTTAAGTCTTGGGGTACTCAGGGAGCAGGGTGGGAATACTCAGCAGCAGCAGTTTTTTCCTCCAGTGTTTGCTGAGTGCTTATCCTGTGCAAGTCATTCCTTAGGGCCTGGAGGTAGGCACACAGTGGTGGCTCAGACACATCTCTGCCCTCCTGGCACTTAACAGTCCAGAAGGGAGACAGCTGACAGCCAAATAAGGAAGAAAATCAGTCAACAACAGTGTGAAGAGCAGCTATATGGCCTAGTGGTTGAGAACATGGGCTTGAACTAGTTGGAATCCAAGTCCCAGTTTGGTGTGACCTTGGACAAGTTCCCAGGTGGTGCTAGTGATAGACAGCCCACCTGCCAATGCAGGAGACATAAGAGACAGATCCCTGGGTTGTGAAGATCCCCTGGAGGAGGGCCTGGCAACCCACTCCCATATTCTTGCCTGGAGAATACCGTGGATAGAGGAGCATGGTGGGCTATGGTTCATGGGGTCACAAAGAATCAGACATGACTGAGCGACTTAGCACACACACACATGGACAAGTTAGCCTCTCTTGCTTCTGTTTCCTCATGTGTGAAAAAGGAATTGTAGGACTTCTCTGGTGGCTCAGTGACTAAGACTCCACACTCCCAATGCAAGCGGCCTGGGTTCAATTCCTGCTCAGGGAACTATATCCCACACTCCGCAGCTAAGAATTCATATGCCGCGACTAAAGATTCTGTGTGGCAGAACTAAAAGATCAAAGCTCCTGCATGCTGCCACTAAGACCTGGTGCAGCCAAATAAATAAGTGAATTTTTTTAATGTTAAAAAAAATTGTAAGAGCTACTCATAAAGCTGTTAGAAGAATGAAAAGAGTTAATATATGTAAAATATTTAGACTAATTTCAGATGAATAGGGAACAGGGGAAATTAACCATTATTTTAACCTCAGAAACTGATAATTTTATAACAATAAATCAAAGTGAGTTAGGGAATAAAAATGGTGGGAGTAAGAGAACAAAAGTCTGGGAAGGAAAAGGATTGTTATTTTAGCTAAGGTGGTCAGAAAAGGGCTCCCTGAGGAGGTGACTGCAGATGGTGACTGCAGCCATGAAATTAGAAGACGCTTACTCCTTGGAAGAAAAGTTATGTCCAACCTAGATAGCATATTCAAAAGCAGAGACATTACTTTGCCAACTAAGGTCCGTCTAGTCAAGGCTATGGTTTTTCTTGTGGTTATGTATGGATGTGAGAGTTGGACTGTGAAGAAGGCTGATCGCTGAAGAATTGATGGCTTTTGAAATGTGGTGTTGGAGAAGACTCTTGAGAGTCCCTTGGACTGCAAGGAGATCCAACCAGTCCATTCTGAAGGAGATCAGCCCTGGGTTTCTTTGGAAGGAATGATGCTAAAGCTGAAACTCCAGTACTCTGGCCACCTCATGCGAAGAGTTGACTCATTGGAAAAGACTCTGATGCCGGGAGGGATTGGGGGCAGGAGGAGAAGGGGACGACCGAGGATGAGATGGCTGGATGACATCTCAGCTGGGAAGGATTGGGGGCAGGAGGCAAGGGGACGACAGAGGATGAGATGGCTGGATGGCATCACTGACTCGATGGCCATGAGTTTGAGTGAACTCCGGGAGTTGATAATGGACAGGGAGGCCTGACGTGCTGCGATTCATGGGGTCGCAAAGAGTCGGACATGACTGAGCGACTGAACTGAAGTGCAGAGAGGAAAGAGTGAAAGAAAAAGTGTTAGTGGCTCAGTTGTGTCCTACTCTTTGTGACCGCATGGACTGGATAGCCCATTAGGCTCCTCTGTGTGATTCTCCAGGCAAGAATACTTGAGTGGGTAGCCATTCCCTTCTCCAGCAATCTTCCTGACCCAGGGATCGAACCTGGGTCTCCTGCAATTGCAGGCAGATTCTTTACCATCTGAGGTCTGACCCACCAATAAAGAGGATGGGATCCCTCAAATTTTCTGGGCTGAGAAAATAGTAAAACACAAGACCCTGAGGCAGAAGACAGCTGGTGGGGCCAGAAGAAAAAAAGGAATGGAAACTATGGGGTGGAGTGAGGTGGAGGCGGGAGCAGGGGTGGGGAAAGGCCCACTGTGTTGTAGATCTGTTTGTAGACATGAACACCAACTAGACTGTGAATCAATACATGTTTACTGAATAAAGGAAGATCAATTATTAACCAGATAAAGCCCCCTCCATCAGCAAATTAGAATATCAGTAGTCCAGGCTCAATTGTTCACTCCCAAGTTCCATGCAAAACCCAACTGGGAGGTGTGACATTTATAGGTCTCCCAAGGCCTTCTTTTATAAAAGAGTCCGCAGCCCATGAGGAGCCACCAGTTGATAAGAACAATGCAGTCCTTTCCTTGGTACTTACAAGTGAGTGGATGCAATTCCCTAGAGGGCCATTATTATGTACAGTTGCTTCTGTGCAGCCAAGGGTTACCAAAATTAATGCTTTCCTAGTGTTTCCTGGGGACTGATTTAACATTCAACAGAGGAGCTGAGCTGCCAAGTCTGGCTCTAGGTGGTCGCCATCTCCCACTGTGCGTGTGCTCGGCATAGCTGGAATTCCTGCCAATTTTAGATGAAAGCTTTGTTATTATTGCATCATCAGTGCAGTTTAGACAGGGATCATGGCTTTCTCTTGCAGTTTTTCTTGCATTTTAATGATAACTCTCTGTTTCTCTTTATCCTTAGGAATCTGGTTTGTTGTAGGTTGGTGTGGTAAGCTCTAGAGGCTGTGGCAGAGAATGTTCCATCAATGTTTCTCCATCACTTAGGTTCTAAGTCATGGGTAAACTGGTTTGTGAGCATAGCTGTTACCTTAGCCTAACCAGCTTCACTTCTGCTTTCATGCAGAAGCAGCACTCCAGCTTTATTTTGGGGACTCCTCCTCAATTCCACGTGTCTCTAGTGGGGTGTTTAACTTGGAGTCTTGCTTCTCCTGCCTCCTTCCTGCCCCCTGCTCCAAGCATGTTCAGCTACGCAGACTAGCCAAGAAGAGCCCTTCCTTCTAGCCACAGTGAAACTGGGCTCAGGGGTGAGATCTGACCCATTCTAGATGATCAAGGTCCTCCTTGTGAAGTTGGCAAATTGATGCTCATTAGGCAGGAGAAGTCTTTTCCTCTAGGACAGTGGTTCTTAAACCCAACACTGCCTTTTTAAAAACAAATATTATTATCCCTTTTACATACCAAAGAGAATTCATAGATAATCAGTTCAGATCAGTCGCTCAGTCGTGTCCGACTCTTTGTGACCCCATGAATCGCAGCACACCAAGCCTCCATTAAAAATAAAACAATGTTGCCCTAATTCTAATATGAAAGAGAAAAATTAAAAATAAAATTAAAAGACACATTAAAAATAATATAATAAAAATAGCTTGTAAAAAGTTTACAATGAAATAATGACGCATCAATATGCACAAGCATGAGCATGCCTACTCTAGAAGACGACCACTAATATGACGACAAAAAAGAGGCAGGCAAGGTTTAACAAAAAGGCTCGTCTCCAACATGAATCTACTCCTTTAGGGATGGACTTTTTGCCACTGACTCCTTGTGACCCCATGGGCTGTAGCCTGCTAGGGTCCTCTGTCCATGGACTCTTCCCAGGCAAGAATACTGGAGTGGGTTGCCATTTCCTACTCCAGGGGATCTTCCCAATGTAGGGATCGAACCCACACATCTTGTGTCTCCTACATTGGCAGGCAGATTCTTTACCACTGTGCCTCCTGGGAAGCCCTAAGACTGGGAGAGGTGGTTGTTTTATCTAACGTACAGAAATCAACTTCCCTCGTGGTTCAGATAATAAAGAATCTGCCTGCAATGCAGGAGACCCACGTTCAAGCTCTGGGTCGGGAAGATTCCCTGGAGAAGGAAATGCTACCCATTCCAGTATTCTTGCCTGGGAAATCCCATGGACAGAGGAGCCTGGCGGGCTACACGGAGCTGCAAAGAGTCGGACACAACTTAGTGACTAAACAACAACAACAATGTATAATTCTCTACATATGAATGAGTTCCGTTCAAAGAGTTCATTCATAAGTCCAATTTGTATGTGGGGTGCTAAGTCGCTTCAGTTGTCTCCTATTCTTTTTGACCTTTTGGACTGTAGCCTACTAGGCTCCTCTGTCCATGGGATTCTCCAGGCAAGAACACTGGAGCAGGTTGACATTTTCTCCTCCAGGGGATCTTCCTGGGCCAGGGATCAAACCTGTGTCTCTTATGCCTCCTGCATTGGCAGTGGGTTCTTTACCACGAGTGTCACCGGGGAAACCTGAAATTAACCTAGGTACTCAACTAACACAATTGGCTACATAGTACTCTAATAGTTTTATAATATTTTTCACCCAATAATACCGAAAAAGCAAGCACAAAAAGTAAAGAACACATTTAAAATCTTATCGTACAGCATCTTGAAAAGTGAAGTAGTACAGCAGTACAGTACAACACCTGGCATACAGGGGCTGGAACCGAGCAGGAAGAGTTACTGAGCAGAGGAAGGAGAGAAGGTGGGAGACGGCAGAGCTGAAGAATCATCAGCAATAGGAGACAGAGGGGAAGCTGCAACTTCACTCATGCATGATGTTGATAATGCACTTTCTGCTCCCTTGCTGGAACCAGATGTATGTTCACTTCTTTGAAAGTTTGCACATTGAAGGGTTGTATGTAGGGGACTTACAATATAATAATAGTAGAGAACTTTAATACTTCACTTTCATCAATGGATAGATCCATACAGAAAATCAATAAGGAAACATTGATCATAAACAACATGGTAGGCTAGATAGAATGAAACACTTCAGAACAAGTAACAGAATAAACATTCTTCTCAAGTATATGTGGAACATTCTCCAGGATAGATCATATGTTAGGCTACACACAAGTCTTAATAAATTTAAAGACTGAAATCACGTCAGCATCTTTTCCAACCACAATGGTATGAAACTAGAAGTCAATTATAAGAAAAAACTGAAAAATTCACTAATATGTGGAGATTTACAACATACTACTGGACAACCAATGGTCAAAGAAATAAAAAATTACCTTGAGATAAATGCAAATGGAAATACAACATACCAAAACTATGGATGCCGCAAAAGCAGTTCTAAGAGGGAAATTCACAGCAATAAACATCTACATAAAGAAACAAGAAAAATGTTTCATCTTAAGGAACTGGAAAAAGAACAAATGAAGCCAAATTTAGTAAAACTAAGGAAAAGGCAAGAATCAGAGTGGAAATAAATGAACTAAAACCTAAAAAGATGATAGGAAAGATTTTTTTTTAATTAAGTGTTATGAAAAGGTAAAATTGAGAAAACATTCACTACATTTATCAAGAAAAGTAGGCTCAAAATCAGAAATGAAAGAGGAGATGTTACTATTGATACCAAAAATTATGAAGGATCATAATTACTATGAACAATCATATACGAAATTGGGCATCCCAGAATAAATTCCCAGAAACTTACCAAGACTGAATGAAAAAGAAATGGAAAATCTAACCAGACCAACTAGTAGAAAGGAGATTGAGTCAGTAATCAAAAACTTCCTAACAAAAGTCCAGGACCAGGTGGCTTAACTAGCGAGTTCAACCAAATATTTAAGGGAGAAAATACCAAACCTTATCATTTATTCTAAAAAATAGAAGGTACACTTCCAAACTTATTCTATGAGACCAGCATTACTGATACCAGAACGAGATAAGAATACCACAAGAAAAGAAATTTACAGGTCTATATCCCTCATAAATAAAGATGTAAAAATCCTCAACAAAATTTTAGCAAACTGAACTTCAGTTCAGTTCAGTTGCTCAGTCGTGTCCGACTCTTTGCGACCCCATGAATCGCAGCACGCCAGGCCTCCCTGTCCATCACCATCTCCCAGAGTTCACTCAGACTCACGTTCATTGAGTCCGTGATTCCATTCAGCCATCTCATCCTCTGTCGTCCCCTTCTCCTCCTGCCCCCAATCCCTCCCAGCATCAGAGTCTTTTCCAATGAGTCAACTCTTTGCATGAGGTGGCCAAAGTACTGGAGTTTCAGCTTTAGCATCATTCCTTCCAAAGAAATCCCAGGGCTGATCTCCTTCAGAATGGACTGGATACATTAAAGGATCATACCCACTGATAAAGTAGGATTTATTCTAGGAATGTAAGGATGGTTCAGTATCCATAAATCAATGTGATACCACATTAATAAAATAAAGGATAAATTAATATAATCATCTCTAGAGACAGAAAAACACTTGACAAAGTTCAACATCCATTTACAATAGGAAGTCTTAATGAAGAGGCTATAGAGGAAACATACCTCAACATAATAAAGCTAAATGACAAGCCCATAGCTAACATCATATTCAACAGTAAAACGAACCAACAAAAAAACCACAATGAAAACTTTTCATCTAAAATAAGGAACAGAACTTTCCCCCTAAAATCAGGGACACAGCAAGAATGCCCACTCTTTCTACTTCTATTCAACATAATGTTGGAAGTCCTAGCTAGAGCAATTAGGCAAGAAGAAGTAAAAGTCATCCAAATCAGGAATAAGTAAACTGTGGTTATTTGCAGATGACATGCTATTATGTATAGAAAATCTTAAAGGTACCATCCAAAAACTTGTTGGAACTAAATAAACAAATTCAGTAAAGTTGCAAGATCTACACACTAATAATGAATTATCAGAAAGAGAAATTAAGAAAAATTCCATTTAAAATAACATCAAAAAGAATAGGAATAAATTAAACTAATGAAGTGAAAGACTGACATACTGAAAACTATCAGATATTGATAAAAGAAACTGAAGACGCAACTAGCTGCAAAGATATTCCATAAGAATGGATTAGGAGAATAAATATTGTTAAAATGTCCCCATACACAAAGTAATCTACAGATTCAACATCAGTTCAGTTCAATCAGTCGTGCCCGACCCCATCAAAATTCCAATGGCATTTTTCACAGAAATAGAAAAACTTCTAAAATTTACTTTGACCCACAAACTCCAAATAGCCAGTGCTATCTTAGAACAACAAAACTGGAGGCATCATGTACTCTGACTTCAAACTATATTATAAAGTTCTAGTAATCAAAATAGTATGGTATTGGCATAAAAACAAACACATAGATCAATGGAACAGAAGAGTGAGGCCCTAAATAAACCCACATTTATATGGTCAATTAATCATGGCAAAGAAGCCAAGAACATCCAATGGGGAAAGGATAGTCTCTTCAATACATCATGCTAGGAAAACTGGACAGCCATGTGCAAAAGAACGAACTGGACCACTAATTTACACCACACTCCAAATTAACCAAAAATGGATTAAAAACTTAAAAGACCTGAAACCATAAAACTCCTAGAAGAAAACATAGGCTGTAAGCTCCCTGACATTGATCTTGGCAATTAATTTCTGGATGTGATACCCAAAGCAGGTAAGTAAGTGGGACTACATCAAACTAAAAAGCTTCTGTGCAGCAAAGTATCAATAAAATGAAAAGGCAACTTACCAAATGGGAGAAAATAATTGCAAATCATATGTCTGCTAAGGGGTTCACACTGCAATTATATAAAGAATTCATACAACTTAAGAGCAAAAAATAATCTGATTTTAAAAATGGGCAGAGGAACTTCTTTTCCAAAGAAGACACACAGATGGTCAACAGATACATGAAGACATCTTCAATATCACTAATCAGGGAAATGCAAACCCACAATGAGAGATCGCCTCACTTCTGTTAGGATGCTTATTATCAGAGAGACAATAGTGTTCATGATGATGTGGAGAAGAGAAGCCTTGTGAACTGTTGGTGAGGCTGTAAACTTGTTCAGCCACTATGGAAAATAGTATGAAGTTTCCTCAAAAATTAAAAACAGAGCTACCTTATAAATGTGGCAATTCTACTTCTGGGCATTTATCCAAAGGAAACAAAAAACTAACTTGGAAAGCTATGCACCCCCATACTCACTGCAGCATTATTTACAATCGCCAAAATACGGAAGTGTCTTTCAGTGGATGTACAGATAAAAAGATGTGGTGCAAACAGAGCAATAATGTGAAAGCGAAAGTCACTCGGTCGTGTCTGACTCTTCGTGACCCCATGGACTGTACAGTCCATGGAATTCTCCAGGCCAGAATACTGGAGTGGGTAGTCTTTCCCTTCTCCAGGGGATCTTCCCAACAAGAGCAATAATACTCAGCCTTAAAAAAAGAAGGGTATCTTGTCATTGTGGCAACATGGATGGACCTTGAGGGCAGTGTGCCCTCAATGAGATAAGTCAGAGAAAGACAGATACTATATGCTTTCACTTATTTATGAAATTTAAAGAAAAATAAAGAACAACACTACGCACATAGATGGGCTTCCCTGGTGGCTCAGATGGAAAGAATCCACCTGCAACGCAGGAAACCTGTTTGATCCCTGGATTGGGAAGCTCCTCTGGAGGAGGGAATGGCAACTCATTGCAGTATTTTTGCCTGGAGAATCCCCATGGACAGAGAAGGTTGGCGGGCTATAGTCCATGGGGTGGCAAAGAGTAGGACGTGACTGAGCAACTAAGCACAGCCCAGCAAGACAGAGTTCACTCAGACTCACGTTCATTGAGTCCGTGATGCCATTCAGCCATCTCATCCTCTGTCGTCCCCTTCTCCTCCTGCCCCCAATCCCTCCCAGCATCAGAGTCTTTTCCAATGAGTCAACTCTTTGCATGAGGTGGCCAAAGTACTGGAGTTTCAGCTTTAGCATCATTCCTTCCAAAGAAATCCCAGGGCTGATCTCCTTCAGAATGGACTGGATACATTAAAGGATCATACCCACTGATAAAGTAGGATTTATTCTAGGAATGTAAGGATGGTTCAGTATCCATAAATCAATGTGATACCACATTAATAAAATAAAGGATAAATTAATATAATCATCTCTAGAGACAGAAAAACACTTGACAAAGTTCAACATCCATTTACAATAGGAAGTCTTAATGAAGAGGCTATAGAGGAAACATACCTCAACATAGTAAAGCTAAATGACAAGCCCATAGCTAACATCATATTCAACAGTAAAACGAACCAACAAAAAAACCACAATGAAAACTTTTCATCTAAAATAAGGAACAGAACTTTCCCCCTAAAATCAGGGACACAGCAAGAATGCCCACTCTTTCTACTTCTATTCAACATAATGTTGGAAGTCCTAGCTAGAGCAATTAGGCAAGAAGAAGTAAAAGTCATCCAAATCAGGAATAAGTAAACTGTGGTTATTTGCAGATGACATGCTATTATGTATAGAAAATCTTAAAGGTACCATCCAAAAACTTGTTGGAACTAAATAAACAAATTCAGTAAAGTTGCAAGATCTACACACTAATAATGAATTATCAGAAAGAGAAATTAAGAAAAATTCCATTTAAAATAACATCAAAAAGAATAGGAATAAATTAAACTAATGAAGTGAAAGACTGACATACTGAAAACTATCAGATATTGATAAAAGAAACTGAAGACGCAACTAGCTGCAAAGATATTCCATAAGAATGGATTAGGAGAATAAATATTGTTAAAATGTCCCCATACACAAAGTAATCTACAGAT
Source organism: Cephalophus harveyi (assembly GCA_006410635.1). Lineage (NCBI taxonomy): Eukaryota > Metazoa > Chordata > Mammalia > Artiodactyla > Bovidae > Cephalophus > Cephalophus harveyi. Next base: position 88,074 of record SJYT01021583.1, read on the forward strand.
TCAACATCAGTTCAGTTCAATCAGTCGTGCCCGACCCCATCAAAATTCCAATGGCATTTTTCACAGAAATAGAAAAACTTCTAAAATTTACTTTGACCCACAAACTCCAAATAGCCAGTGCTATCTTAGAACAACAAAACTGGAGGCATCATGTACTCTGACTTCAAACTATATTATAAAGTTCTAGTAATCAAAATAGTATGGTATTGGCATAAAAACAAACACATAGATCAATGGAACAGAAGAGTGAGGCCCTAAATAAACCCACATTTGTATGGTCAATTAATCATGGCAAAGAAGCCAAGAACATCCAATGGGGAAAGGATAGTCTCTTCAATACATCATGCTAGGAAAACTGGACAGCCATGTGCAAAAGAACGAACTGGACCACTAATTTACACCACACTCCAAATTAACCAAAAATGGATTAAAAACTTAAAAGACCTGAAACCATAAAACTCCTAGAAGAAAACATAGGCTGTAAGCTCCCTGACATTGATCTTGGCAATTAATTTCTGGATGTGATACCCAAAGCAGGTAAGTAAGTGGGACTACATCAAACTAAAAAGCTTCTGTGCAGCAAAGTATCAATAAAATGAAAAGGCAACTTACCAAATGGGAGAAAATAATTGCAAATCATATGTCTGCTAAGGGGTTCACACTGCAATTATATAAAGAATTCATACAACTTAAGAGCAAAAAATAATCTGATTTTAAAAATGGGCAGAGGAACTTCTTTTCCAAAGAAGACACACAGATGGTCAACAGATACATGAAGACATCTTCAATATCACTAATCAGGGAAATGCAAACCCACAATGAGAGATCGCCTCACTTCTGTTAGGATGCTTATTATCAGAGAGACAATAGTGTTCATGATGATGTGGAGAAGAGAAGCCTTGTGAACTGTTGGTGAGGCTGTAAACTTGTTCAGCCACTATGGAAAATAGTATGAAGTTTCCTCAAAAACTAAAAACAGAGCTACCTTATAAATGTGGCAATTCTACTTCTGGGCATTTATCCAAAGGAAACAAAAAACTAACTTGGAAAGCTATGCACCCCCATACTCACTGCAGCATTATTTACAATCGCCAAAATACGGAAGTGTCTTTCAGTGGATGTACAGATAAAAAGATGTGGTGCAAACAGAGCAATAATGTGAAAGCGAAAGTCACTCGGTCGTGTCTGACTCTTCGTGACCCCATGGACTGTACAGTCCATGGAATTCTCCAGGCCAGAATACTGGAGTGGGTAGTCTTTCCCTTCTCCAGGGGATCTTCCCAACAAGAGCAATAATACTCAGCCTTAAAAAAAGAAGGGTATCTTGTCATTGTGGCAACATGGATGGACCTTGAGGGCAGTGTGCCCTCAATGAGATAAGTCAGAGAAAGACAGATACTATATGCTTTCACTTATTTATGAAATTTAAAGAAAAATAAAGAACAACACTACGCACATAGATGGGCTTCCCTGGTGGCTCAGATGGAAAGAATCCACCTGCAACGCAGGAAACCTGTTTGATCCCTGGATTGGGAAGCTCCTCTGGAGGAGGGAATGGCAACTCATTGCAGTATTTTTGCCTGGAGAATCCCCATGGACAGAGAAGGTTGGCGGGCTATAGTCCATGGGGTGGCAAAGAGTAGGACGCGACTGAGCAACTAAGCACAGCCCAGCAAGTGCATAGATACAGAACAGACGGTGGTTGTCAGAGGTAGGGCTTGGACAGTGGACAAAATGGGTGAAAGAGGTCAGAAGATAAAATCTTCCAGTTATAAAAATAAATCACGGGAACGTAATAAATGGTGACTATAGTTAATAATACTATATTGTATACTTGAAAGTGGCTAAGAACATAGATCTTGAAAGTTCTCATTACAAGGAAAAAAATATGTAACTCGGTGTGGTGATAGAACTTAGCTAGATATTGTGGTGATCGTTTCACAATATATGTAGGTATTGAAACATTATACTGTATGCCTGACACTAAAGTTATGTCATTATGTATATCTCAATTAAAGAAGACTGTGCAAATGGCTTTATATATAAAACGGGGTTAAGTCTAGGCTCAGTTCATTATAAATAGGCTTTTTACCTACGTGAATGTCCAGTGGGACATTAGCTACTGGCATAGAACATAAGAATTCTTGTTTGTATAGGAGTGGCCCATGCTCCGTAGGATGTCTAGCATGAAATTCAAACAGTAGCTCCCCACCACCATCGTGACAACCCCAACCATCCCCACAAATTTCCAAGATGCTTTCTAGGGGGTACCCCCTCCCTCCCACTCCTCTCGAGGAGCACAGTTCCAGGGTGGTGAGCTTCATGCTGGGGCTTGCACTCATCTCACCCAGCTTCATGGGCACAGTCATTTGTGGAAGATACATATGAAGCCAACGTGGAGAGGATGGTAGAATGGAGAGAGAAAGGCAGAGTCCAAGATATCTTTTGAGCTCCTGAATCCCGATACGCCTGACGTTAGATCTAACATCTGTACTTCCCTCTTTACAAGAGCATAAAATTTTCTTTTTGTTGAGTTTGGTTTCTGACAAGTGCAACTAGAAAAATTTGGTCCAATATATGCTTTAAGAGACAGCTGTAGACATAACTTATTTTCTTTTTTGCTTATTCAATGATATTTTATCATCACAACTTTTTTTCTTCTGCAAAGTAGGAATATAAGGGAAGTCTATTCTAACATGTCATGAACTCTAAGGTGTTGTGTTCCAATAGGTCAGACTTACTAACACCTGAAGCAAACTGACTCTTCTCTTTTTCTCATGGAATTTATCTACACCTAGACACTCACTCACACATTCTAGCAGGCATATTCGTATACTTTGGTCATGCTCTCCAAGTATGGCTGATTGGACCATGGATGTCCATCGTTTTCAGTCATTAAGTCATGTCCAACTCTTTGCGACTCCATGAACTGCAGCACACCAGGCTTCCCTGTCCTCCACTATCTCCTGGAGTTTGCACAAGTTCATGTTCATTGAGTTGGTGATGCTATCTAACCATCTCATCCTCTGGACCATGGTGGACCACTCACATTCTCTTTCCCTGGAATTTCAGCCCTAGGCTTAGTGGACTGGAGCTCTCTCCCTAGGGCTGGAGCTGTTACAGGTAACATGAATGCTAGGGAGGGGGAACAGGAGAGCTGTAAGGCGCTTTTATTCTGTCAGATGATTTTAGAGAGGGAAACTGACTAGCAGAGGTGCAGAAAGAAAAGAAACAGTTTCAGAAGCATTCTAGTTCCAAGACCCATCCCTTCCCCAGATTCAACTGTATTCTGCTCGTGGGCTCTTCCAGAAGCCTCATATCTTTCAATGAATTTCCACCCTTCATTTACATCTCCAGTGAGTTTCTATTACTTGTCCCTAAAGAATTCTAACACTTTATTCCTCTAGGTAGTCTAAATTCTCTCCTCGCATCAAATCAGATCACTAGGAAGCCACGCTGTGTGGTGAGGGTAAGGGGGTGGGTCATCCCTGCAGAACGGAGGAGGGGGTTGGGAGAGCCGATGGGGAGGTTTAAGTGTTGCCCTTAGCTTTAATCAAACATCAACTCAATGTATGGCAAAACCAATACAATATTGTAAAGTAATTATCCACCAATTAAAAAAATAAATTTATATTTAAAAAATAAAAAATCTCAAAAAAAAAAAAAAAAAAAAATCACCACCACTAACCAGATCCGGAAATCCAGGCTTTGAGCCTCATCAGCTGTGTCTCTTTGGGTAAGTTACTTAACTCCCCTGATCTCTAAACTTGAGACAATAATAATAACCCACTTCCCAGGGTTGCAATGGACAGCTCAGTGAAATGAAGACAGAAATGTGCTCAGTGCAGTCATCCGAGCTCAATAAATATTTCTTCTACATTCTCCCCTGTCCTCTTTGCCACCTTGCTCTTAGCGGCTAACCAGTCCCTCAGTATCAGCACAAGTAATGCCTCTCTTGCACTTGAATTTTAATATGAAATTCTGACAAAGCACAGAACGATAGAGGAGGATTGCATCTTCAAGCTTATCTGGTCCAACCTCCCCACCCCTCTTTATTTTTAAAACAATTAAAAAATAATTGTGTTTATTTTTGGCTGTGCAGGCTTTTCTCTAGTTGCGGCGCATGGGCGCGACTCTCTCGTTGCAGAGCACGGGCTCTGGGGCGCTCCGGTTCCAGCAGTTGTGGCTCCAGACTCTGGAGCTCAGGGTTAACAGCTGTGGCCCACGGGGGCTTAGTTGGTCCGAGGCATGTGGGACCCTCTCAGATCAGGGATCGAACTTGTGTCTCCTATATTGGCAGGCGGGTTCTTTACCACTGAGCCACCAGGGAAGCCCCTTTTTAAATTTTTAAAAGTTTATAGAGTTGCATATAGGTTAAAGAGTCAACTAATTCTATAAAGTTTATGAAGACAAGCAGCAGTCTCTAGACCTCACCCCCGTCTCACCCTCCAGAGAGGCAATCTCTCCTTGTATCTGACTGATGATAACCTCCATGTCACCAAATGTCACCCTTGCAGTGCCACTTATTCTTCAGGATCAGGCCTCATCTATTGACCTCTCACAATAGAAAGTGAGGATCTGCTCCCTTATTTTGCAGATCAGGAAGCTGAAGTGGTTCAAGATCAGGGACTTTCCCAAGGCCTCACTCAGATAATCTGGGCGTGAGGTCAGAGTTTTGGGTTTTTTTGTTTTTAAAGCTTCTCAGCATTTTCTCACATTCATGCAAGTTTGAGAGCCACTGCTAAGGCAGTGAGAGCTTTGGAGGCAGAACTTCAGCAAGACTTCAGAAGTCTTGACTCTGATGCTATTGGATATGTCACCTTGAGAAAACCTTTTCTGAGCCTCAGTTTCTTAGTCTATAAAATGGGCACATTTTAAAGGCCTTATAGGAATAAAGGGGGTCAAATGCTGTATGATGTGTGATGACTGAGTTCCAGCTACAACAGCATTGGCATATCAGTGAGCTTCCCTGAGTCTCTCTTTCCTCATCAGTACAGTGGGCCTCCGGAGAAGGCAATGGCACCCCACTCCAGTGTTCTTGCTTGGAGAATCCCAGGGACGGGGGAGCCTGGTGGGCTGCCGTCTATGGGGTTGCGCAGAGTCAGACACGACTGAAGCGACTTAGCAGCAACAGCAGCACAGTGGGCCTCACCCGACCACATCTTACCTCCTCCTCCTCCATTCCAATTCAATAGCCTTAGTCCTATTTTTCTAAGATAGCTAAGGGCTTCCTCACCCTTGCCCATTTTTCTACCTTAAACACGTCTCACTTTCATCTCATCAGACTAATCCTGATATACTTAAGGTCTCAGTTAACTGTGCCTTGTCCAGAGAAGCCTTACCTCTGCCCCTGACTCAGGGTTAACACATTCCCACTCCAGCCCCATGCATGCGCCATGCTCTATGCTCGTCACTGCGTGGAACAGATTGTGCTTGGAGACTATTGTGTTTTTTCTTGCTGAATGTCTGGCTTCCCCGTGAGCCAGTGTGAGCACAGAAGCAACTTCTGTATAGTCACTGCAGTACCCACCGCCCAGGCACAGGGCCAGACACATCGTGGAAGTGTCGGTCCCTCAATCGTGTCTCTTTGTGACTCAATGACCATAGCCCACCAGCCTCTGTCCATGGGATTCTATAGGCAAGAGCCCTCCTCCAGGGGATCTTCCCAATCCAGGGATTGAACCCAGGTCTCTGTGCATTGCAGGCCTATTCTTTACCCTCTGAGCCACCAGGAAGACACATGGTAGATCTCCACTAAACATTCTCTTCTCTTGGCTGAATATCAGTCCCTCTTCCTGGCCCAGCTCACCACTGGAGCCACCAGCTCAACCTTGCTCCTACAACTCCCTGACTAGAGATGCAGAAAATCTGGTTATCCTCAAGTTCACAATATCAAAGTCTGACAGCTGAACAGTAAGACAGGCTCAGCAGGTGGGGCATATTCAGGCATGTTATTGTGGACAGAGTGTCCCGGCTTGGCTGGTAAGGTTCTGTCTTCATTGCCAGCCTTGAAGCTGTGGCTGTGGTTTCTGTTAAACAAACACATTTTTTTTTTCTTAAAAAAATTTTAACCTGCCTCAATTTTTATTTTGAAAACATTTTTATTAAACTTTTCTTTTTTTTCCTGGCTATGTTACGTGGCATGTGGGATCTTAGTTCTCCAACCAGGGATCAGACCCGAGTGCCCTGTATTGGAAGCCTGGAGTCTTAACCACTGGACTGCCTGGATGTCCCTAAATCTTTATATGAACCCTTAAATAAGAGTTTCAAGTGACAGGGAACGTCCTGCTCTATTCCTGAACTGTGGGGCATCCCTGTAATTCACAAGGTATCCACAGTATCCTCAAAAGCGAGGAAGAGGAACCAAAAGAATCAAAAGGAGAAAGCAAGCTTTTCCCGAAAGGCATTCCCTATGACCTCAGAAAAGCGCAACTTGGGTCATTTCCAGACATACTGTTGGGAAAGAGTTCTCTTTTTAAACTTTCAAATACAAAGGTTTTTGTTCAGTGGCAATCTTATGTTACCCATTTCTGTTGATTTTCAAAAGCCAAAAGTATTCTTTAAAAACAGTAAGGCCAACTGTGTTATGATACTTTATCACTGGAACAGAAATTTCTAGTGCTAAACAAATTCACACCTAGAAATATTTTCCATTCAATGAATAAACACCTGAAATGGATGTTGCAAGGGGACTTCAGCAAGGGGTAGGATCGTTCAGATGGCAAATGATGGAGCCTGGGTACTGCAAATACAAGGTGTAACTCCATCTCCCCACCCCACCTATGAAGTTTTGGTAACAGTTAAGTGGGGCAGTGTAGAATGTGGTCTCTAGAATCATGCTGAAGGTTTGAATCCTAGTTCCTTTTAACAGCTGCATGGCTGTGGGCAGTTTACTCGGCCACACGGTGCTTCAGTTGCTCATCAGCAAAGAGGGGGAGTGCCTGCCTCATGCATACGTACTCACTCACTCAGTCGTGTCTGACTCTTTGTGACCCCATAGGCTGTAGCCCCCAGCCTCCTCTGTCCATGGGATTCTCCAGGCAAGATTACTGGAGTGCGTCGCCATGCCCTCCTCCAGGGGATCTTCCCAACCCAGGGATCGAAGCTGCTTCCGTTTATGTCACCTACATTGCAGGCGGATTCTTTACTACCACCGCCACTTAGAAGGGTGTTTGGCCCAAAGTAAGTACTCAAAAAACATATTAAGCTCTTAAGTCAAAAAGTAGACACAACCCAAGTAACCGCAACAAGCCAATGGATAAACTGTGGTATATCTGTACACTTAAATACTACTCAACAATGAAAAGAAAAGCTATCAACTAACACCCACAAAAACCTGGGTGAATCTCCAGATAACTCCCTGAAGGAAAGAACCCAGGCCAGAAACACTACATGATTCAATTTACACAGAACCTGTGAAAAAAACAAAACAAATTTATAGTAACATCACATTAGAGGTTGCTTGGGAATTGGGGATGCAGGGAGAGGTGGGAGGGAAGAAAAAAGGGCACAAAGAAACTTTTGATGGTAATGAGTGAATATGTTCCCTATGTTGACTGTGGTGATGGTCTCATGAATATATGCATATGTCAAACTTATTACACATTTTAAGTATGTCATTTGTATTATGTCAATTATATCTCAATAAAACTGCTTAAGAAATGTCAGCCATTACCAATTTCACACTAATCCATCCTTGTTAACAACGTCCCGGGTGGTCATTACTGGATCAGACTCATTCAATTCTAGTCCTATTGGTTATCCCTGGTTTAAACTTTTCTGATTTTCTCCCACTTTTGAGAATTTATGATTCTGTAACTTACTAGTCCTCTGACCTTAGACAAGTTAGAAGCTCTCTGAGCCTCCGTGTTTTCCATCAGTAACACATGGAAATTTTATCTATCTGCCTTTCTGGATGGTTGTGAAGATAGAATGTGGAAATGTTCAAAGTGCTCCAAAATACTGTGCGGTGTTACGTGTACTCGAGGGAGGGACATGTGCTGCGTTCCTCTGAACACGTATTGTGTTTGCCAAGACTTGGTCTGCCAGCAGAACTTGATACCAAGCACCTCTTAAAATAGCCCTTCTACAAATACTACTCGGGTTTATAGTTTTTGTATGAACACCTTTGTTAGCTCATTTTTATGGTTACTCATCAGGCTGTGAAGAGCAGGGGTCCAGAGACGTCAAGAGTCCGAGGGACCCAGGCGAGGCCACTCGGAGAGCCGTGCCAGTGTTGGCGGGATCACCTTTTATAGGAATTTTCCAGGTGGAGATGCCACCACCTGTCCAAGCTGGTTCCTTCTGGCCAGGGCCTCTGCTCTTTGATGAGTTAAAGCCTGCTGCTGATTAGCATAGCGGGGCCTAGGTTTGATCTCTTGTCATAAACAAAAGAAAACAAAAACAGTCGTTTAATATCACTCCAGAGAACCTGCCAGGTTGTTCACTGGAAACAGCGCTTGTTAGAAGACCTCATTTTAGTGATGAGAGGGAGTTTATAAGCTAAAAACAAAAAAAAACAAACTCCGCTGGAAAGACACAACTCAAAGAGTACTAAATAGGTGTTGAGAGGTATACACCAAACACTAATAGTGGTTCAGACTTCCCAGGTGGCGCGAGTGGTAAAGAACTCACCTGCCAACACAGGAGCTGTAAGAGACTGCGGGTTCAATCCCTGGGTTGGGAAGATCCCCTGGTAGGAAACAGCAACCCACTCCAGTATTCTTGTCTGGAGAATCCCACGGTCAGAGGAGCCTGGCGGGCTCTAGTACGTAGGGTTGCAAAGGCACAACTGAAGCACATACAGCAGTGATTACCTTTGGACCTAGGGTGAAGATTGTTACTTTTCTCTTGGCTTTCCTGCATTTTCTAAGTTTTCTATGAGTGGATGTCACTTTTACAATAAGAAACTTAAAAAAAAAAAAAAAAAAAAGGGTATGTCTGGCATAGAATTTCTACCTTTGCCCAGAGAGGCAAAGACATTACCACCTCTAACCAATAAAGATGACCATCAGCTGTAAACAGAAACAGAAGTATGATCTGTCAGCTCAGGCATCCATCTCTGAGGGCTGTGGCTCTGGGTGTTTCAGGAAGAGCTTGCTATGCCCCTTGACACCAAAATAACAATGGCAGTGCTGTCCCCAAGCCTCCGTAAGTCCCTTAATGCTAGATCTTGTTCTGGAATCCACACATCTCAATTCTTCTTGAGTCAACATGTTTTCTGTCTGTTTGACTTAGCTTGAGACTAATCATACCCCGAATTCCCCCCAAGCCCGTCAGTCACTGGATCCCACCAAGAGCCAGGAAACAGCCATCTTTGGTTCATGTCCATCACGGCTGAAACTGAAACCAGAAGCTCCCACAAGAAACCTTCTAAAAAGCACAGTGATCCCAGGAGCATCTCAGGTATCCACTCCGGCCATGCCCCACCACTGTCTTTTTGTCTTAGACTTTCCTGCAATGCCCAAACAGTCGAATTTCAAATCTTGGGGTTTACTAGCTGGGTAATCTTGGATGAGACAATTTCTCTGTATTTCAGTTTCCTTATCAGTAAAGTGAGCTCAGTAAAATCTCTTTCTTAGAACTGGTGTGAGAATGAAGTGATTGATATGGCAAAGTTACTCCGAGTAGCACCTAGCACATGGTACCTACTCATACACGTGAACTATTTTTATTCCTGCCCAATCCCTCTGCTCAGCTTTTGAGCTGCACTTACCTCAGTAGGTCCCCAGCAGCATGCAAAACAAATCTTCATTCTGCACACGAATGTAAGACTTGGAATAAAATCCCAGGCGATGCTTCACAGACTTCATTTTATCCCAAAAAGCAGCTTGGATGAAGTTCTAAATGCAGCCAGCCTCCTAGAGAGCCATCTCTCTGAGATTAGACACTGTCTCACACAGAGCAAGGTGGGGCCAAACTCCAAACTTCAGAACCCGAAAGAGCTAGGAAGGGCTCGGACCATAATGGCTTTTCTTACCTTCCCATATCCCTCACACCTGACAAGTTTTCACCCCTGAGCCCTGTTGCCCAGGATGTATCCCAAACCAATGAAATCAAGATCCCTGAAGGCGGGACCCAGGCTTCGGTATCACAAGCTCCCCAGATGATTCCAATAAGCAGTCATGGCTGAGAAGCGTTGCCTGGACCTAAATCGAAGGTCATGAGTGGGTGAATGTTTTCACAGTAGGAATGGGTGACAGGTGGTGGCTAATGCACTTTGCTATTTAAAGATATAAGATACTGATAAATTGGCAAGATTGGAGGCAGAAAAGGGTCAGGAATGGGGCCCTTCATGAGACAGGCTGGGACTTGGGACCCTTTGCTGTTGTGCTCACATCTGGACAAATGTCTCCTCCAATAACAAAATAGAAGAAACTATAAGGGACCAAAAGTGACCGTGTGCATGTGCGGTTGGGGGCAAATTATGAACAAGAAGATACAAAAAGGCCAAAACTGCAACTTCCACTTCTGAAGTGCCAGGAGCAAAAGCAGGGAATCTGTGTGTGACTGCGCATGGCACCACCAGGAGGGCCAGCATACCACGTGTGCCACCCCTCCCGGCCGACCCATCAATCCGCTCCCATCCTCACCCCATCTTGCATCACCTTGGGGAGCTAGCGGGGAAACCTGTTACTGGTTTTCACTTCCTTGTGCAGCAGCGGGTGTCCCAGTGAAGTTTTGCCTGAATTCCATGCCTGGCCACTTATCAATTTTTATTGGTCAAAGAGTCCAAGAATGTGGGTCAGTAACATTAAGATGTTCAAGCTCCATGTACTTGATCTTGACAAAAGATGCTTGACTTCGCAGGGATGCTCAGGTAGTACTGCTTGTGTTCTTGTAATGTACAGAGCTTTAGGGGAACATCTCCCTCTCGTTGGCTAACACCTGTCCCACGCTCAGAACTTCCCACGAGAACCCAAAGGCAGGGCTGGGCAAAGGCACATTTGAGCCTCACGCTTCTGGAATGGAGGCACTCGGGGTCTCACGGAGGAGAGTTGAGGGATAAAGGGGAAATGACCAGCCCTTCCGCATATGCTGAGGGTGTGATGGGAGCCGAGCCTGGAAGCATAGAGAAGGGGGCTATGAAGAGTCTCTGAAGAGATGAGAGGCAGTCGGAGGAGGCCACAGGGAGGGACACGGGCTATGTGTCCTTAGGAGAGTTTCTCACCCTCACAGTGCCTGTCCTTCAAAGGTCAAATGAGGATAACAGTACCTATCTCAGGGTCACCGTAAAGACTGAGTTAGTACCACTTAGATAGTGCTTCGGAGAAGGCGATGGCACCCCACTCCAGTACTCTTGCCTGGAAAATCCCATGGATGGAGGAGCCTGGTGGTCTGCAGCTCATGGGGTCGCGAAGAGTCGGACATGACTGAGCGACTTCACTTTCACTTTTCACTTTCATGCATTGGAGAAGGAAATGGCAACCCACTCCAGTGTTCTTGCCTGGAGAATCCCAGGGACGGGATTCTGTCTATGGGATCGCACAGAGTCGGACACGACTGAAGCGACTTAACAGCAGCAGCAGCAGCAGATAGCGCTTGGCGCTGAGAAAACCCTTACGGGGTAGGTGTATTTTCATCTTCATCATCATCAGTATTAAGCAGCAATGGTTACTTAGACTCTTCTACAACCTAGATTAAGCTTTCCTCAATAACATGCCCATCACTTTTGAGAGGTGATAGACTCCTTCCCATTGTAGCTTTTGGGTAATGCTTTGGGTGGGCTTTGAATTCTGAAGTTCAAGGTCTGTGCTGCTGTTAAAATCGTGGTTGACATCTACACTATTTGTAATAATTTAATAACACGCTTACACTTCAGGAGGCTTCTCTGGTGGCTCAGATGGTAAAGCATCTGCTTGTAATGCAGGAGACCTGGGTTTGATCCCTGGGTCAGGAAGAGAAGGAAATGTCTACCCACTCCAGTGTTCTTGCCTGGGAAATTCCTTGGACAGAGGAGCCTGGTAGGCTACACTCCATGGGGTCGCAAAGATCAAAGCAACTGAGTAACTTCACTTTCACTTTTCACTCTATATCCAATTTCTCTACAAAAGGTCATTTGTTCTTCATCCCTCTCATGAAAACCATCTATCTTTCCCCAAAAGCTATGCTGCCCTTAGAGACAGTTGCCAAAGTGGGTGCTTACGGCCCACTGGGCTTCACACAGTGTTACGACAATTGTCTCCTGTGGTCTCCATGGGCCAACCTGGGTACCTAGAATTGGTCAGGCTCACAAAGGATGTATGATCTAGGCTTACAGGAGGCTGATGTACTGGCCAGCCTCTGATGTATTGAACTGCCAGGGGGAGGGCAATTCTCCATGACGGGGTATTGCTGGCTGGGGTCTCCAGGACACCACTCCTTTGCCAGTCTTCCCAGAAATTCAAATTACTCGTCAGAAGTTTGTGTGGTGAGCATCGAGTCCGAGTGGAGGACCCTGGGTGGCCTTGAGTGGCACCTCGTCCTGGCTGTGCAGAAGCCTGGTGCTCACCCTCTGTCTCACAGCTCCATGGCCGTAGGTACAGGACGGATAAGTCAGTCCCGCCTCTAGACAGGACTTGGGGAGGGGCGGAAGGAGGAGCCTGGGCTGGTTGGCTGCCCTTCCACCAACTGGAGACCTTAGGGCTCTATCTCCTTTCTTGGACACTCACTTCAGTAACATGGATCTCATTCATTCAGAGGAAGTCTTCTAGTTGTCCTAACTGCACTTCAGAGGCTTTTACCAAGTTTCCCCAACATGAGCCCACGCCACACCCTCTGTGCCTTTGCCAGATGACGGAATCCTCTCCTGTGATGTTGGCCTCCACTTGTATTCCCATTCACGGCCTCATCCTTCCTCTCCAGCCTGAACTGAATCCTCCAACTGACTTTCTCTCCAGCACATCCAACTCAGCCCATGCAGACTTGTCTTGGGCTTCTCCCATTCCCTACCTGCTATCTCTCCAGAGGGAGGCTCCAGTGTCCATAGAGCCTCCCCAACCCAAGTCCTGAGGCAGCCGTGGGTCTTCTTTATCTTCTTTCTTTACCTCCCATTCCCATCATTCGGAGCCCTGCAACTTTCTCTTTTTTTTCCCCCCCACAATTTAAGTACATTGAATCTACTGCAAGATATGATGATATGAAGGACAGGGAAGGCTGGCGTGCTGTGGTCTGTGGGGTTGCAAAGAGTAAGACATGACTGAGCGACTGACAACAATGATGTACAGTGCCAGGCCACCCTTTTGTCTGGGGAAAGTGAAAGTCGCTCGGTCGTGTCCAACTCTTTGTGACCCCATGGACTTACATAGTCCATGGAATGCTCCAGGCCAGAATACTGGAGTGGATAGCCTTTCCCTTCTCCAGCGGATCTTCCCGACCCAGGAATCAAACTGGGTTTTGTCCAGGAGTCATCATTAATAATAAAGCTAGATGTAGATGCTTGATGTTTGCTCTTGCACCCTTATTTCTTCAAAAGTCAATCCCTAGTTCATTGCTTCCCATACACCTGGCTACCAGACCAGAACACAGCGGTCACATCAGCAGATGGTTGTTAGGAGCAACCATTACACATGGAGAGAGAAGCCAAGAGAAAGGAAACAGAGCCCACACATTACTCTAAAGTTTGGATCAGGCATAGCTAGTCAAACTTTGCAACATATTGTGCAGGGATTACAGAGCAGCTTAGAGTCAAATAGAAGTTACCAGTGCCTTCCATTGATATCCCTTGGCTGCCTGAGAACAAGATCCATTGCTAATTATCTAGGTTGTGCTGTGTGTGCCTGTTCAGTTGCTTCAGTCGTGTCTGACTCTTTGTGACCCTATGGACTGTAGTCCGCCAGGCTCTTTTGTCCATGGGATTCACCAGGCAAGAATACTAGAATGGGTTGCCGTTCCTTTCTCCAGGGGATCTTCCCGACCCAGGGATCAAACCTGGGTGTCCCGCATTGCAGGCAGATTCTTCACTGTCTGAGCCACCAGGGAAGCCCAGTTTGTGCTGTACTCCTTCAGATTTGAAATCTATCCCTGGGAACACTGCCCTGTCTTCTCTGGCCCAAGGACAGCATTTCCTGGGACGCCACTCCTCAGAGTGTGAACAGGAAGACCTCAAACAGCTCCAGGTTCCTCTGCTGCAGACTTCTTCAACTGTCGACAGCCCAGGAGGGGACTGTCACAGGCAGCTCCACCCCAAACTCTGAGAGCAGGTTTTGAGGAGCACTTTACAGGACTCTAGAATCTCTTTGGGCCAAAGACTTCCTTGCTGGTCTGACGGCCTCTGGTGGTGCAGTCACCAGCGACCCATCTAAACCCTCTCTCTGTTTACAAAAGCTCAGTGGCTCTTCATCTGCGGGACAGACTCCAAGCTCCGTGGCCCAGCGGCTATGCCTTTCAAATCCTGCCTGCCTCCCTCGCCAGTCTCAACATGTTCCTCTTTGAGCCTCCTTATAATAATAAATGTCTTGTTTTGTTTTGGTTTAGTTGCTTGATTTGTTTGTTTTCCCCAATCATCCTGGGTCTTTGCTGCCTCCTCCTGGAATGTTCTCACCAGTTAACTTCTCCTTGTCCTGAAAGGGTGCTCCCCTGGTGGTTCAGGCGGTAAGTAATCTGCCTGAAATACGGGAGACCTGGGTTCGATCCCTGGGTCAGGAAGATCCCAGGGAACTCTTGGGATCATCTCCAGAAGGGAATGGCTACCCACTCCAGCATGGGGTCGCAAAGAGTTGGACACAACTGATGCTTTGACTTTGACTTTGTCCTGAAAAGCTCCCCAAAAGGGGCAAAGCTCCCCTCCTCTAGGAAGTCTGCTCTGCCTCCCACTTCTCTCTGTGCTGGTTGGGTCAGGGTCCCCTCTTTGTGCTGTTGCTGTGCACCAGGCATCTCTCTGTCCTTGAACTCACTGCACGCTGGTATTTCACAGACTGCGTGCCTGCCTCCCCTGACCAGGCATCAAGGCCCCCCTGTAGTCAGTCCTTTGCCCCTCCTTCCTTCCCAGCCCCTGATGTGGCATTGGGAGGCACTGGGGCAGAGCTGAACTTGTTGGCAGCCTGTTCGCAGGCCCCCTTGACGGGCTTGCTTCCGCAACGCCCTATTCCCAGCAGTTTCATATCCACAGTGTAATCAATTCCTAATGTCAGTGCCCCAAATCTGAAGGCCCTGGACTTTCTAGAGTTCCTTCCATGAGCAAGTACCACCTGAACAGTTATTTTTGTTTGGAGAAGTGATGGGGAGCAAGGGCTCCGGAGACAGGGGTTTCATCCTGACTCTCCTCTTACAAGCCGTGTGCCTCTGGACAAGGGTTCCACTCCGTGCACTCAGTTTGGGCTCCCGTAAACAGGAATGACAAGTGCACCCAGCTCATACAGTTGTAACAGGGGTTAAGTGGGTTTGTATGTGTAAACACGTAGAGTCACGCCTGGCCCAGAGTGAGCACTGCATAACGTTAGCCTGTCTTGTTATTTTCATGGGGAAATACTTCCTTGCTTCTTCCAGTTTCCAATGACCCAGGCATTCTTTGATTTGTGGCAGCAAAACTCTACTCTCTGCCTGTCTCCCCACAAGACTTTCTGTGTGCATGTCTATGTGGCCTTTCCATGCCTTGTAAGGACACTTCAATTGGATAAGCCATCTTAATCCAGCAGGATCTCATCTCGACTCTTACCTTAAATGCATCTGCATGGATCCTATTTCCAAAAAGGTCCCATCTGAGGTTCCAGGTATACATGAATTTTGCGAGGACACTATTCAACTGATTACAGCCAGTCTCTGGGTTTAGGGGTTCCAGATGAGAAAATCACCTAGGAGCCCTGGATGTTTCATAACGACCCATTAGTATAACTTTGCAGCTTTTATGTTTTCTATAGTTCTGTGGTCCCCTCAAGTTCTCAACACAGCCCAATACGGGCAGAGTCAAGGCAGAAAGAGACACACAGCCCAAGCTCTCCAGCTCTCCTTTATAACTCACCTGTTTGAACCTCAAGGGACTAAAGAGAATGCTGACAAATGAAGAAAAATAAGATGGGAAGATTTAATTTTACACCCTTCATATTATGCCTCTTATACCTTAGTATATTTGCTCAAAAACGCTGCCCATCAACCCAGAAACTCTTTGCATGCTTGCTCAAGTGCCTTTGTTCATATGCCCATGGCTTTGACCATTGGTGCCCAAAGACTGAGCTATAAGACAAGAGGAAAGGGCACTTATGTACGGATGGGTTCCCGCAGTGTACGTGAGGGCACCAGTCATTATGAACTACCCAGCTGGCTCTCTGATGGAGCCCCCTACACTGCCCATCTCAGAGGCCCGGAGGTGCAGACTCAGGAGAGGCAGGAAACTCAATCTCATTATTCATACCCTCAGAAAGAGTGTGGGTACCATATATAAAAGGACCAAAAATATTACCTACAAATAGGATAAGCAACTATAAGCAAATAACATTTTAAAAGCTTAAAAAGCAGTAAATATGTACTTGTTTGGTAATACTATAGAAGTTGCCTTTAAAAAAAAAAATCTATAAACTAGCCTGTAGGCTCTGTGAGGTTAGGATACTGAAATCTGTCACTGTAATGCCCAGCCCATAGGAGGCATTCAATAAATCATCCTTGACTGAATGAATGTTAAGCTTTTGTTAAATGCCTACCATGTGCCAGGCACAGAGTAAATTAAAATACCCCTTAAATACAATATAGAATTGATTCAGAATGAGCAGCATAAAATTTCTTTACTTAAAAAACTGCATTGAGTTAAAAATTACAAAGGTCATTGGGGTAAAGAAATGGCACAGATTTCACAAGGCACCCTTGAAAAGTAGCCATCTGTTCTCCTCAATAAATAGTACTGGGATAGCTTGACCACCGTCTAACACAATATCCCTCCCAATTAAATATGGATTAAAGACTTGAATGTAAGACCCAAAACCTTAAACGTTCTAGAAGAAAACATCAGTGGTAAGCTCCTTGACACCAGTATTGGCAATAAATTTTGGGATGTGACACCAAAAGCAAAGGCAACAAAAGCAGATATAAATGAGGGGATGCACCAAACTAAAAGCTTCTGCAGAGCAAAGCAAACCATCAATAAAATGAAAAGGCAGCCTACCAAATGGGAGAAAATATTTGCAAGTCATATATCTGATAAGGGCTTAATACCCCAAATATATAAAGGACTTACACTACTCATTAGCAAAAAAAAAAAAAAGCACTATGATTTAAAAATGGGCCAAAGGGACTTTCCTGTTGGTCTGTGATTAGAAGTCTGTCTGCCAGTGTAGGTGACACGGTTCGATCCCTGATCCAGGAAGGTTCTGTATGCCGCAGAGCAAATAGACTGATGGTCGCCATGGGTTGGGGGTGGAAGAATGGGTGATGGTGGTCAAAGGTACAAATTTCCAGTTTATAAGATGAAAAATTTCTGGTGATCTAATGTACAGTATGGTGGCTATAGTTAACAATACTATACTATGTATTTTAAGATTTCCCTGGTGGCGCAGACGGTAAAGCGTCTGTCTACAATGCGGGAGACCCGGGTTCGATCCCTGGGTTGGGAAGATCCCCTGGAGAAGGAAATGGCAATCCACTCCAGGACTATTGCCTGGAAAATCCCATGGACAGAGGAACCTGGTAGGCTACAGTCCACAGGGTTGCAAAGAGTCGGACACGACTAAAGCTACAGATCACGTACTTTAACATTGCTAACAGAGTAAATCTTAAATGTTCTCACTGAAAAAAAAAAAAAAAAACAACTAAGTGAAGTGATAGATATATTAACTTTGTCATGGTAATATTTTACAATATATATGTGTATCAAGTCATCACATTGTACACCTTAAACTTACACAATGTTAGATGTCAAGTATATCTCAATAAAGTTGGGAATAAAATACTCCACCAAAAAAAAGTTCATTGACAATGAGTGATTAAGACCTGATTGTCAACTTAGAGGGGTGGGATGAGGTGGGAAGTGGGAAGGAGGTTCAAGAGGGAGGGGATGTATGTACACCTATGGCTGATTCATTTGACGTATGGTAGAAACCAACACAATATCATAAAGCAATTATCCTTCAATGAAAAGAAAGACCTGTCAGGGGCAGAGATCAGGGATGGAGGAGGGCAGGGACTTACAGAGAGGCCAGTCCTGTTCTCAGATTCAGGTGTGACAAAAGTTAAAGGGAGGAAGTGGCTTGTTTGGACTTTGCTGAGAGTTGAGCCAGGACCCAGGCCCCTCACAGGTAGAAGTAAGTCCCCAGGAGGAGGAACCTGACCAGGGCGCTCCACATTGCTACCTGAAGACTGGACCAGATCCCAGAGCATACGCTTAGCCTCTAGTCAAGGGGATGCTCAGGGACACCTCTGGCTTTGCTTTAGAGTGGCCCTCCACATTAGACAGGGCCCCAGGCAAAGGAAAAACCCTGAGCCCCATCTGTCCTGGAAGAAAAGTCCTCTTGAAGTGGGTAGGGTAGTTAACATGATTTCAGAGAAGGAAAGTACACACTTTAAGAATCCAGGGACTTCTCTGGCAGTCCAGTGATTAAGAACCTGCCTTCCAACACTGGATTTGAGCCCTGGTCGGGTTTGATCTCTGGGGACATGGGTTTGAGTCCTGGTTGGGAAATAAGATCCCACATGCAGGGCACCTGATGAGCCCGCATGTCACAACTAGAGAGAAGCCCACATGCCACAAGGCAAGATCCCACGAATGGCAACTAAGACCCGACACAGCCAAAAATAAACAAACAAATACTTTTTACAAAGAATCCACTCACATGCGAAGACCTCTGAGTGAGAGGCTGCTGAGCTGGGATATAGATCCCTACTGCCACGCTCTTAGCCACACTGCCTTCTACAGCCTTCCTAACTCCAGGAGGAGTGGCCCTTTTAATGGCCACTAAATCTCAATTTTAGTGGCCTCTAAATCTCATTTCCCTTTTCTGAAAAAGCAGAACAGGTTCCTAGCTCCAAGTTACTGGGGCTATTGAACGGCATGACGTACATCACAGCCCAGCATCCAGCAAGCCGGTGGGAACCAACGGGGGTTCAGCAGTGCTGTGTTCCTTCCCTGTCTCGGCTTCTCACGTCAGGCCCTCAGTTCTCACCCAGTGCTAAGCATCTTAAAGGGCTTTCCGTGGTTCTGCTGAAGTTCTAGAATAAACTATTTGGACCCATGAAAAAGTGATCTGTGACTTGGAAAAGCTACCTCATTCTCTGGCCTGTCATGGGTAGGATGTTACTCTTCATGTTTACCTGGAAGACTTAATGGGAGGATAAAGGACAGGATAAAGCCCAATGTCCACCTTGGGCTTCCCAGGTGGTGCTAGTGGTAAAGAATCTGAGATGCTGTACAATCCCCGGGTCGGGAAGGTCCCCTGGAGGAGGAAATGGCAACCCACTCCAGTATTCTTGCCTGGAAAATCCCATGAACAGAGAAGCCTGGGCGGGCTACAGTCCCTGGGGTCCCCGAAAGTCGGACACGACTAAAAGTGACTTAACACACAACACACAAAGGACAGGAAGTGAGGAGAGAGCCCAAGGCCCACCTATGACAGACACGCGTGGGACTACTTCCTCCATACCTGGAAGACTTAATGGGAGGATGAAGGACAGGATAAAGCCCAATGTCCACCTTGGGCTTCCCAGGTGGTGCTAGTGGTAAAGAATCTGACTGCCAATGCAGGAGAACTAAGAGATGCTGGTACAATCCCCGGGTTGGGAAGGTCCCCTGGAGGAGGAAATGGCAACCCACTCCAGTATTCTTGCCTGGAAAATCCCATGGACAGAGAAGCCTGGGCGGGCTACAGTCCCTGGGGTCCCCGAAAGTCGGACACGACTAAAAGTGACTTAACACACAACACACAAAGGACAGGAAGTGAGGAGAGAGCCCAAGGCCCACCTATGACAGACACGCGTGGGACTACTTCCTCCCTCCACCCTCCACCCTGATGAGCAGGCAGCAGGAATGCTATTTTGGTTTAACTAAAATAAGAGAATTAGGAGAATTGCTTTCCAACTAAAATGAGAGACAGCTGAAAGAACTTAAGATGGTTAGTCCAGAGTCCAAAGAGTTTAGGGGAACCCGGCGAACTGGGTGCTGGCACCTGTTTGAAATCAGGGCTTCTTGGGGATCAAGAGTTGCCCAAACCACTTCCATTTGATTAGGTTTCTGGTGTATTAAAGGAAAAAAAGTTTTTTTTTTTTTTTCTTTTTAAGGAAAAATATTTAGTATTTAAAAAAATACTAAAGTGGTGTTGCAAATACTATAGTATATCTTAAGTATTATCTTTTACAAATGTTAATACAAAATACTGAACGTAATTCAAATGTTCTAGTCATAGGGTAATTGTTGTTTAGTCACTGAGTCATGTCCTACTCTTTTGTGACTCCGTGGATTGTAGCCCACCAGGCTCCTCTGCCCATGGAATTTTTGTACCCTCACAAGAGTACTGGAATGGGTGGCCATTTCCTCCTCCAGGGGACCTTCCCCATCCAGGGATCAAACCCACCTCTCTTGAGTCTCCTGTGTTGGCAGGCAGATTCTTTACCACTGAGTCAGTCACCTGGGAAGCCCAGGGTAATTACTAGCTGTAGGCATATGTTGAAAACCTTAATTCACAGTGTACTGCAGGCAGTGTTGGCTCTCAGTGGGACACAGTGTTTTTCAATCCTACCAGGATACTGACTTGCAAAAAAAAATAAAAGGTCAACATCTGGAGTCTGAAGGTGGGTCTGAGTGTGATCTGTCTCTGTCATGATGGACCCAATGGAAGGGAGCCTGGACATTCTGCTGGCCACAGAGATCAGAATGCGGCCCTGGAGCCCACACTTGGAGAAGACAGGGTTCTCCTGAGCTGTGCATCCCCCACCGCCTAACGCCCAGTAAGGAGCCTGAGACGCCGGGGCGGGGTGGGGAGTAGTTAGTTACGCGGTTGGCAGGTGCACACGACATCCATGCCGCCGGAGCAACTATTTGTAACTTTCGTGGGTCCAAGGAACCCTCTGAAAGTCTGATGGAACCCAGGACCTTCTCAGAAGAATTCCATCGCCCCACCCATCCATGCACATTTTTCCCTAAAGAGCCCCCGGGAGTCCACAGACCCCAGGGTGAGCCTCTGGCCCAAGGCCGGCACTGGCTTTCTAGCATCTATCTTGAATTCCGTCCCTGGCCCCGCGGAGCACCTGGAGCCCCGCCTGGGGCGCAGACTGGCTGTGGGGCGTGGACGGTGGCCGCGCTTCGCCTCCTTCCCTTCCGGGGATCCGAGTGGTCCAGTCGGAGCGGGGCGGGGACCAGGAGGCGGGCCGCACCTGAGGACACCCGAGGCGCGCGGACCGCGGCGCCCGCCGCTGCAACCCCCGCCGCGGGGCTCAGAGCCGAGGACCGCGCCGCCGCCGCCGCCGCGGGCCGGGTTCCCAGCGCCGCCCCGGGCCGCCGCCGAGCCATGAAGATGCATTTCTGCATCCCGGTGTCCCAGCAGCGGCCCGACGCGCTGGGGGGCCGCTACGTGGTGCGTCAGGGGGCGCGGGGTGAGAGCGGGCAGGCACAAGGCGGGGGCGGGGGTTCACTCCCTCGGCTGATTCGGACTCTGATGTCTCCGTTTGCAGCTGTACTCCGTGTACCTGGACGGGTTTCTGTTCTGCAAGGTGCGTTACAGCCAGCTGCATCGTTGGAACGAACAGGTGAGAGGACCCAGGCGGGTCCCAGCCCGCCCACCCGACTCCAGTGTGGCCCGTGGGCTCTGGGTGCTTGACTGTGACAAGACGCCGCACTTCCCGAGGGCTTTGGGCTCCTAATCCGGGTCGTGGTAACTGGTTAATCGTGAATTGCTTGGCATACAGCTCAATGAATACATGTTCTCTGGTCTAATTACCTAGGGCTGTGAGGTGAGGTGGGATGCCGTGGTAATTAATTATCCAACCCACCCCAGCCCGGTGATCCCCACCAGCCCAACCTGGGCTCCAGTTCAATGCCAGTTGTTTTCCCAAGACAATATCCTTGTGCAAAATGCACAAACCAAGTCTAGATCAAGGAGGTGTAGTCTTCAGTCTCTGGGATGTGAGTACTGGGCTTCCCTGGTGGCTCAGATGGCAGAGAATCTGCCTGCAATGCAGGAGACCCAGGTTCAGTCCCTGGGTTGAGAAGATCCCATGGAGAAGGGAATGGCAACCCATACCAGTATTCTTGCCTGGAGATTTCCATGGACAGAGGAGCCTGGCGGGCTACAATCCATGGGGTTGCAAAGAGTTGGACATGACTGAGTGACTAACACTTTCTTTCTCCCAGAGTTTAATTTTCCCCCCTTTGAAAAGGTGTGTCTCTATTTTTGTTTCCAAAGGAAGGTATTCATAGGCTTCAAATATGGGCAGACTGGAAAGCCAGGAAACAGAGGAATTATTAAACTAGAAGGCCATTTTCCACTTTAGTTTCTCACTCTGATGTCCTGATGACACTTTCTTCCAGCATGCAGACTGATTTATTAACCAGGCCTAATGGGTTTTGTTTTCCTAACAAGGAAGTGTTGCAAATCATCAAAGTGGGTTAGAGGAGTACCTGGAAGTTTGAAAATGAACTTCACCTTTCCCCCACCTTCATGCAGTTTTTTTTTTTTTTTTTTTTATTAAGATTTTGTATCTCAGTTATAAAGAACACATACCTAAAGTTAAAAAGAAAAAAAGGAAAAAGAAAAAAGCTTGCCTCGGCAATAGATATTAACATTTTGGGGAGAGTCCTTTCAGATAATCTCTGGTTTCTAGTGAGTAAATAGATCATATTTTCTTTAAGACCATTTTCTGTTGATGGACAGCTCAGTTCCATTATTGTACTATTATAAAAACGTCACTAAAGTGAGCCTTCTTCCTCATACATTCCAGTGTGTTGGAAAAGTCCATTTTCAAGGTATGACTAAGATTCTCTGGATTCAGGGAAAACAGGTGTAATGTGGTTGTGACTTTTTGTGGTCATTTTTGAATTGCTAGCACCTAACACAGCAGGTCCTCAGGAATGACTGTCAGTGGCTGAATAAGAAGGGCATGGATTCAGACTTTTGAAGGATGACAAGCTACTTGTGACTGAAACCTGCCTGGGGAGTCGGGAGGACTACAGATGGGGAACTCAAAGGAAGACATGGTATTGCTGGTTTAGGCAGCTGTAGGATGAACATGCTGGAGAAGGAAATGGCACCGTACTGCAGTGTTCTTGCCTGGAGAATCCCAGGGACGGGGGAGCCTGGTGGGCTGCCGTCTATGGGGTTGCACAGAGTTGGACACGACTGAAGCGACTTAGCAGCAGCAGCAGGATGAACATGAGGGCCACCTCCCACCCTCATCTGCCTCCCTGCATGTGAGGTCGGGCTGGGGAGGTGGCCATCGCAGGTAAAAAGCAGGAGTTGGCAGAGAGGAGAAGGGAGAGATGGACTGACCACTTGCTGGCTGGACACCTCACCTCTTCTCTGACCTTATTTTTTTTTTTTTTTTTTAAGATTTTGTATCTCAGTTATAAAGAACACATACCTAAAGTTAAAAAGAAAAAAAGGAAAAAGAAAAAAGCTTGCCTCGGCAATAGATATTAACATTTTGGGGAGAGTCCTTTCAGATAATCTCTGGTTTCTAGTGAGTAAATAGATCATATTTTCTTTAAGACCATTTTATGTTGATGGACAGCTCAGTTCCATTATTGTACTATTATAAAAACGTCACTGAAGTGAGCCTTCTTCCTCATACATTCCAGTGTGTTGGAAAAGTCCATTTTCAAGGTATGACTAAGATTCTCTGGATTCAGGGAAAACAGGTGTAATGTGGTTGTGACTTTTTGTGGTCATTTTTGAATTGCTAGCACCTAACACAGCAGGTCCTCAGGAATGACTGTCAGTGGCTGAATAAGAAGGGCATGGATTCAGACTTTTGAAGGATGACAAGCTACTTGTGACTGAAACCTGCCTGGGGAGTCGGGAGGACTACAGATGGGGAACTCAAAGGAAGACATGGTATTGCTGGTTTAGGCAGCTGTAGGATGAACATGCTGGAGAAGGAAATGGCACCGTACTGCAGTGTTCTTGCCTGGAGAATCCCAGGGACGGGGGAGCCTGGTGGGCTGCCGTCTATGGGGTTGCACAGAGTTGGACACGACTGAAGCGACTTAGCAGCAGCAGCAGGATGAACATGAGGGCCACCTCCCACCCTCATCTGCCTCCCTGCATGTGAGGTCGGGCTGGGGAGGTGGCCATCGCAGGTCAAAAGCAGGAGTTGGCAGAGAGGAGAAGGGAGAGATGGACTGACCACTTGCTGGCTGGACACCTCACCTCTTCTCTGACCTTTTCCCCAGAAATGATCAGGTCGCTGGCTGTGGATGTCAGCTTCACAAGGCTCTTGTGAAGGTTAGAATCCAGGTTCTCAGAGAACCTGGCGCATAGTTATGTGCTCGGTAAGTATTTACTGACTCACAGGCTTGTCGAGCCCTCCTTAACCAACTCAGAAAGATGCTTCTTTTCAGAAAAATTCAGACCTATCAAATCCTAGCAGGCCCTGAAGCAGAAACATAAAGCCAATTCTTCTGATCTCCACAAAGATCTGCCTTTTGTAGAGTATACAATGGATACTGATGAATACTTCGTATTTGTTTTTCAAAATTCTAAAGTGAGGATTTCTTTAGGCGTTTTCCAACCATCTTACATGTATCATTGTTTCCCTTTTCTGTAGAAACAGTTCCTTTTTAAATAAACTATTTAGATCTTAGGAGGTGGCTATTGGTATTATTAATTTAGAACAATAACTAACAGTTACTCTGTGCTAAGGTTGGTGCCGAGAGCTTTATGTGTAATATTGTGTTTAATTTTTATAACAGTCTTATGAGCTAAGACTATAATTAGCCCCATTTAACAGATAAGAAAACTGAGGTACACCTTGCCCAAGGTCATACCACTCCAAGTGTTGGAGCCAAGATTTGATCTCTGGAACCTGCTCTAACCATTTTGTGGTTCCTTATCAAAGTTGGCAAAATATCAGAAAAACAGACTATCAGAAAAACAACTGCATCCTAAGCTAGCATTTTTTTAAGCATAGTATAATAAAATTCCCCAATTGTATGTGTCTAGTGTGATGAACTATAAATATATTTAATCTACCGCCACCATAATCAAGACAGAGAACAGTTTCCACACCCATAATGTTTCTTTGTCCCCTTTGCCCTTGATCCCCTCCCTCCACCTCAAGTCCCAGACAACAAGATCTGCTTTCTGTCCTTAGAGTTCCTGGCATAAGATTTTATTCCACCTGCCCAAGAAGCCCCTATAAGGTTGGCATTGCAATCGTTATCATCACTCCCATTTTATAGATGAAAAGTCCAAGTAAGTTTGCTAAACTTAGCAAATAAAAATATAGGATCCTCAGTTAAATGTGAATTTCAGATAAATAACAAACACTTGTCCAGTATCAGTCAGTTCAGTCGCTCAGTCTTGTCCGACTCTTTGTGACCCCATGAACCACAGCATACCAGGCCTCCCTGTCCATCACCAACTCCTGGAGTTCACCCAAACCCATGTCCATCAAGTCGGTGATGCCATCCAACTATCTCATCCTCTGTCATCCCCTTCTCCTCCTGCCCTCAATCTTTCCCAGCATCAGGGCCGTTTCAAATGTGTCAGCTCTTCGCATCAGGTGGCCAAAGTATTCGAGTTCCAGCTTCGACATCAGTCCTTCCAATGAACACCCAGGACTGATCTCCTTTAGGATGGACTGGTTGGATCTCCTTGCAGTCCAAGGAACACTCAAGAGTCTTCTCCAACACCACGATTCAAAAGCATCAATTCTTTGGTGCTCAGCTTTCTTTATAGTCCAACTCTCACATCCATACATGACCACTGGAAAAAGTCATAGCCTTGACTAGACGGACCTTTGTTGGCAAAGTACTAGAATATCTCCTGCAGTATTTGAGATACTCTTAACTGGGCATCCGCTATTTTATCTGGCAACCCTAAGTCAGAGAGCAAAAGGTTGGCTGACTTCCCCCAGCCTCTTCTCAGCAGTTTTTATTCTTCCTACTCCATGGAAGATGTGAAATGGGTAAGAATTCTTAATCTGATTTAATATTAATACTGAGCACAATAAAAAAGTAGACAATATGAAGTCCCCATCTGTGTTTATGAATGTGTGTGTCATGTGTATGTTTGGTGAGTAGAAGTTTATTTCCAATTGATTTGGAATTTCTGCATCACAATAGAACAGAAATTTCATCTTAATAGGATTAACTGATTACTGATTTACTTAAGAATATTTACTAAGTACCTATTAAATGGCAAGCACTATGTTAAAGTAAGTGAAGACTGACTTTTAGCACATGTGATTTTTGGATTTATGAATCGGATTTCTATTTTGTATATTGGTGGAGTGGAAGCCGCTCAGTTATGTCAGACTCTTTGTGACACCATGGATGGTAGCCCACCAGGCTCCTCTGTCTGTGGAATTCTCCAGGGAGAATACTGGAGTGGGTAACCATTCCCTTCTCCAGGGGATCTTTCCAACCCAGGGATCAAACCCAGGTCTCCTGCATTGCAGGCAGATTCCTTATCATCTGAGCCACCAGGGAAGCCCTCTGCAATTGAGAAGGAGAACCTGAGTCAGGTGACGTGGCCCCTGCCCCTTCTATGGGAGGCTAACGCATATAAGACTGACCTGAGGAAAGATGGCTGTGTTTCCCAGAGGTCAGCTGTGACCCGTGCTCTCTGAAGTCATGGCCGGCAGCCCGGTTCCCACGGAGGCTCTCAAGTTCTGGCAGCTTCCCTTCCACTGCTGAGTGTTATCCATCTCTCTGCCACAGGAACTCCCTGACCTGACTGCTTTCTGTGTCTCTGAATGAATAAAATCCGTTTGATCTATGCCCTTGCCTGTACCACCTCCCTCAAGGGGAGTTAAATCTGTGAAAGAAACCTTTAACTGGCTCATTTTGGCCATCCTGGGTAGATGAGGCTGGACTCTGTGGCGAGGATGCTTGCCTCTTTGGAAACGCCCTGCTGGCCTCAGTCATAGCGATGCTGACAAGCCTTGTACAGGATCCTCCGTGCGAGAGGAGGGCTCCGCACTGGTTCCGTCTTCTTCCCTGCCAGGCGCTGACTCAGTCTGGCTCCTACCTGATATTTCTTCTTTTCCCAACTCAGACCTTCTCATGAGCTGGCCGGTTGCCACTGGTTGGCTCGCTTCCCCCTCCTGAGAAGGCCTCTGCCTACTGGGTCGTGGGTTAGAGACCAGCCTTTCTCAAGGGTCACCTCAAGCTCCACCTCGTCTGGAAAGTCCCCCTTAATTGCACAAGACGCTTTTCTTTGATTCCTGTGCCACTTCGTGTTTAGACTTTGTCGCTTTCCCCTTCTTTGTGTGAAGATTTTGTTTCCCCTCTTTATTTAGTTGAGAAGCCCAAATACTTAAATGAAGGAATGGATGAAGGCTGTAGGCATAGCGTATCCAGCACAGAATCCTGTTTTAGGAGAGGCCCGATAGAGATTTGATGGAGGAGGAGGATGGGAGGGAAAGAGGGCAAGGAGAAGGAAAAAGCGGTGAAAAGACTGTGTCCAAGTCCTGCTGCCCATTGATCTTGGTTTAAGTCACTTCAGCTGCCTGAGTTAGTCACTGTCAACTAACCTTGTTATCCAGGTGGGGAGGATGTGGCCAGATTGCCCTCGTCACCAAGGGGGGGAGGGTGACAGGGTTCATGGCCATGATGATCGCCTACTTCACAGGACTGGACTGAGGAAGAAACGGGAAAACACACAAGACTGATGTTCTTTGGTACAAAATGCCACAGTCCAGGTTGATTTGAGCTTGTGACTCTTTATCTGGACAATCTGAGATTTTTAATACAAGGGGCCTTCGAAGGTGGGATGACTGAATCAACATCAGAGACAGAGGCTATCAAGAGGACAGTGTTGTGACTGTAATTCCACTTGTCCCAGGTCACCGCCGAGGGATAGAAATAGGGGGCTGCAAGTCCATGTGGCATCTCCAGATAAAAGGTCACAGCTCAGATCGACTTGGACTGTGGGGTTTTGTACCAAAGAACATCAGTCTTGTGTATTTTCCCATTTCTTCCTCAATACAGTCCTGTGAAGTAGGTGATCATCGTGGCCATGAGCCCTGTCACCCTCCCACCTTCATAACGAAGGCAATCTGACCACACCCCCCCACCTTGACGTCAAGGTTCATTTGGCCAGTAGAGTTCTCTTCATGTTAAGAGGCAGAACTTTACGATGGAGAAATTGGAGCAAGAGCCTGTGCTGGAATTTAAAAAAATAATGTTACCTGAACATGATTTTTCAAAGCAAGCAAACAGAAACACCTCTTACTAAAGGAACACAAGAGGTGCATTTTCCTTTCTGATCTCTTGAAACAGCTTTTGAAATAGTGCTGGGGCTAACTCTGCTGCTGCTGCTGCTAAGTTGCTCAGTCGTGTCCGATTCTTAGCGACCCCATGGACTGCAGCCTACCAGGCTCCTCCGCCCATGGGATTTTCCAGGCAAGAGTACTGGAGTGGGGTGCCATTGCCATCTCCGGGGGCTAACTCTAATGACAGATAATTCTCAGTATGCGAGTGCTTTTAATAGGTAAACTCTGTACTATTTGAGACCAATAGAAAAGACTGTATTTTGGTAGAGCTGGAGAATTTGTGCGGTTGGGGTTGACTTTTGGTGCACTTTACTGCTCAGTTTGTTGTGTTTCTCTTCCCCCTTAGACCAGTGCTTGAGAAAGGAGGGGAAAGATTCCTTGAGAAGTCAGCTCTGGTTGTAAAACCTGCCGGGAGAGTTTTGGCTCTGGGGTGGGTATTAGGACCTTAATCCTTGTTGACTTTTCATCCAGCTCTTGGCTATAGGGCTCCTCCCAGAACTCCCCTGGGTAACCCAGACAGCCCTGCTGGTTCAAGGAAACTGCGGTTCCCACCCATTTGGGAGCCTCTGTGATGTTTATGTGGAGAAGACAATGGCAGCCCGCTCCAGTACTCTTGCCTGGAAAATCCCATAGGCGGAGGAGCCTGGTGGGCTGCTGTCTATGGGGTCACATAGAGTCGGACACAACTGAAGCGACTCACCAGCAGCAGCAGCAGTGATGTTTATGAACACTTGACAAGAAGAAGATTGCCTTTTAAAGATCACTCAATCAGTTAATCAGGC
Organism: Cephalophus harveyi; assembly: GCA_006410635.1. Classification (NCBI taxonomy): domain Eukaryota; kingdom Metazoa; phylum Chordata; class Mammalia; order Artiodactyla; family Bovidae; genus Cephalophus; species Cephalophus harveyi. Next base: position 117,182 of record SJYT01021583.1, read on the forward strand.
AATAAGTGCATGCAAAGAAGACCAATTCCTGCTTCTACTTAATGGAATTAGCAGAGAGGGGTGCATAAATCCCTTGCCTGGGATAATGCAATGACTGAGGGGCCTGTGGATCCTCTCTGATACAGCAGGAAGATTTCCTCGAATTTAAAAGAAACAGAATTGTTGCTCTAATGTTTTACAGTGCTAGATTTAAAGAAAAAATAACAAATAACTACTGGAATCTGGCAGATAATTTATTGTTTCCATTACATAAAATTTCTTTTCAAATGGAGAATAATTGCTTTACAATGTCACGTTGGTTTCTGCCATAAAACAGCGTGAATCAGTCACAAGTATATATGTGTCTCCTCCCTCGTGAACCTCCCACGCCATCCCACCCTCCAAGCATCAGGTTGAGCTCCCTGTTTATGCAGCAACTTCCCGGTAGTGATCTGTTTTCTGTGTGGTGCTGTGTATGTTTCAGCGTTGCTCTCTCAGTTCATGCCCCTGTCTCCTTCCACCCACCCGCTGCTGTGTACACACGTTTCTTCTCTGTATCTGCATCTCTATCGGGCAGGTAATTTAAATGAGAGGCAGTAGGGGCGGCCATGAAGAACGAGTGGAATGGGGAGAAGGCGACGGCACCCCTCTCCAGTTCTCTTGCCTGAAAAGTCCCATGGATGGCGGAGACTGGTGGGCTGCAGTCCATGGGGTCTCGAGGAGTCGGACACGATTGAGCGACTCCACTTTCACTTTTCACTTTCATGCATTGGAGAAGGAAATGGCAACCCATTCCAGTGTTCTTGCCTGGAGAATCCCAGGGACGGGGGAGCCTGGTGGGCTGCCGTTTATGGGGTCTGCACAGAGTCGGACATGACTGAAGCGACTTAGCAGCAGTAGCAGCAGCAGGGGTGGTAGGAACAGCCTGAGAGAATATAAACTCAAGTGATTCTAGACCCTCTTGTTTTTTTAAGAGAGGCCAGAGCATCAGTTTTCCTTTTTTAAAAAAAATAAACATTATTTTTGTGGACCAATCTCAGATTTCTTATTATTTTTTTAAGTGCAAAGATGGTACAGAGTTCTCATCTCCCTTGCACCCTGTTTTCCATAGGTATGATACTTTGATTACAGGGGCTTCCCAGGCGGCACCAGTGGTAAAGAACCCACCTGCCAATGCAGGAGAATTAAGAGATGCCGGTTCAATCCCTGGGTCAGGAAGGTCCCCTGGAGGAGGAAATGGCAACCCACTCTAGTAATCTTGCCTGGAAAATCCCATGGACAGAGAAGCCTGGCTGTGCTGCAGTCCATGGGGTCCCAAAGAGTTGGACACGACTGTAAGTGACTTAAGACAACGAACCTGCATTGAAGCAGAATTACAAACTATAGTCTATGGTTTATTCGAACTTCCTTGGTCTTTCCTTAATGTCCTTCTGTCCCAGGGCCACATCCAGGCCCCACATTAAACTGTCATGTCTCTCTAGGCTCCTCCTGACTGTGACAGTTTCTCAGGCTTTCTTTGTTGTTCATGATTTTGACAATTTTGAGGAGTATTGGGCAGGTAGTTTGTGGAATGTCCCTGTATGGGACTTGGTCTGATGTTATTCAGATGACCAGACTGGGTTTATGGTTTTGAGAGAAAGACTCTGGGGGACAAGTGCTTCTGATCGCATCTTGTCTGGGGCAGTTGCTATCGATCTAACATTCTTGATATTGCCCTTGGTCACCTGGCTGAGGGAGTGTTGGTCAGGTTTCCTCATATAAAGTTACTTCTTTCCCTGCTTTTCCACACTGTGCTCCTAGGAGGGAGGTCACTGTGCAGAGACCACACTCAAAGACTGAGGATTTATGTTCCATCTCCTTGTGGGATGAAGTATCTATATACATTATTTGGGATTCTTCTGCACCAGGATTTGTCTACTCTCTCTGATTTATTTATTTAGTCAATAATTTATATCTGGACTATAAATTACTATAGACTCCTGGATATAATACTCCTGGAGTGGACTCCTGGATATTTATACTTTGGGCTGTACTTCAATTAGACTTTATTTTATTGTTCAAATTGTTCCAGCTGGCCTGTGGGAGCTCTTTCAGTTTGTTCCTCTGTTTCTTTGACATACACCTATTGTTGACTTTTGTTTTCTTTGCACACTTTCTTATTTTCTGGCACTACAAGATTCCCCAGACTCATCTTTTCTTTTTTTTTTGGCCCCACTGTGTGGCAGGTGGGATTTTTGTTCCCCGACCAGGGATCGAACCCGTACCCTCTGCATTTGAGGCGTAGAGTCTTAACCACTGGACCCTAGGGAAGTCCCAGTCCCAGACTCATCTTGTGTATTTCCTGCCTCAGTCCTAGAATCAACCATGCCTTCATGGAATCCTAGTTGCTTTTATTGGAGAATAACGTTAGAAACCAGTATCTGGCACTAGGTGTGTTCACTGCTGCAGTGTCGTTGCTTTTATACCCTCTCAGCTGAAAGAGCAAGAAAATATATGTGCATATATGCATGTCTATAAATAAATACCTCTGCGTGTAGCCATCTCTGTCTAAATTAAGTTAAATGTGAGTCCATACCGATGTCTTCATCGGTAACCCATCACCACATGGCTCACTCTAGCCTGTTCCCTTATCTGAAAACTCTCATTACAACAGTGAGAAACCACTCACACCACCTGCCATCCGTTGACTTGATTGTTCCATTCTGTGGGCACATATAGAGGTACCAGAATGGTTAACCTGTATCTACGTAGGAAGCAATTTTATCAGCTGGAGCTCAGTGCTTCAGTAGCAGTACAGCTGCTTTTGCCTTTAATTTTACAGACACCACTCATTTGCAGAGTGACTTAGGTCAGCTCCTTTTCTCTCATCCCCTTCACTGCAGTTGTTTCATATATTTATAATATAGTTAAATTGTTTACTCACATTCTGCATTCCATTCTGGGGTCCTAAATGATTCTTTAAATATTTGCACACATTGAAGGTGTGTTGTAAAGTTCAGTAGGTTCGCAAATACCTAGTATCATGTATCATAGTATCATACAGACTAGTTTCACCACCCTAAAAGATTCCACATGCTTCACCAGTTCAACACCCCGCTTTTCCAAGCTCCTGGTGATCATGGATGTTTTTACTCTCTCTACCATTTTGCTTTTCCCCCAAGAATATCATATAATTGAAGTCATATAGTGTGTTTTTTCAGATTGACTTTTTATTCATCAAAGTGTATCTCAGTTTCCTCCACGTCTTTTTGTGGCTTGACAACTCATTTGTTTTTATTGCTGGGGAATATTCCATTGTAGGGATAGACCAGAGTTTGTTTAGCCATTCACCTACTGAAGGATATCTCGGTTGCTTTCAGGTTTTGGTGATTATGAGTAAAGCACTTCTAAACATTTATATGCTGTTTTTTTGTGGCCACAGTTTTCAAATCTGTTGGGTGAATAACCAGGAGTGTAGTTGCTGAATTATGTGGTAAAACTATGTTCACCTTGTAAGTAATGGCCAAAATTTCTTCCAAAGTGGCTGTGCCATTTTATACCCTCTCCAGAGTATAATTTGAATATTTTTAAATTGCAAAAATAAATGTTGGCATCAAATTTAGATTCCCTAGAAATCAAACAAACAACCTAGCAGACCAAACGAAACATAAGGGAGCTGTATCTTCCCACAGGTGGGCAGGCAATGGCCTTTCTAAGCGTTAGATCAACACTGTCCGGTAGAAATGTATGTGCTGGTGGAAATGCTCTGTATCTTCTTTGTCCAATTTAGTAGGAACTTTCCATGTTTCCAGTGGCTATTGAGTATTTGAAATGCAGTTAGTGAGATGGAGGAGTTGAATTTTAAATTTTAAGTTTAAATTTAAGTAGTCATAGGTGGCTAGTGGACGTCTTATCGGGTGGCCCAATTCTGGGCCACCCTAAGGATTTTGGCTCATACTTGAGTGAGATGGGCTGCTATGAAGGATTTTGTGCAGGGCAGAGGAATGCTCTGACTTACACTTTTAAGTAACTTTAGATTCTGTATTGGAGAAGGCAATGGCACCCCACTCCAGTACTCTTGCCTGGAAAATCCCATAGACGGAGGAGCCTGGTGGGCTGCAGTCCATGGGGTCACAAAGAGTCGGGCACGACTGAGAGACTTCCCTTTCACTTTTCACTTTCATGCATTGGAGAAGGAAATGGCAACCCTCTCCAATGTTCTTGCCTGGAGAATCCGGAGACGGGGGAGCCTGGTGGGCTGCTGTCTGTGGAGTCGCACAGAGTCAGACACGACTGAAGCGACTTAGCAGCAGCAGCAGATTCTGTATTAGGAATAGACGGAAGGGGAGCAAGGGCGGAGGCAGAGAGATCTGTTAGAAAGTTACTGCAATAACCTGGAACAAGAGATGACGGGATGTGGACAAGAGTGATGGCAGTGGGGGAGGAAGAAGTGGCCAGATTTGGGATCTATTTTGAGTTAGGGCTGGTGCAAGGTAAATATTTGCCAAACACACACTGTATTTTTGACAAAGGTCATGGAATTTTAGTTTGTTCTTGTTTGCAGTCTCATTTCTCTTAGATCTGCTCTCATTTTCTTTAATCCAGTGAAATTTCCTGTTCCAGAGGTACCATGTTAAAGTCTTATTGGTTTCCTTTCTTCTACTTTAAAGAGAATGATATGATGTCTTATTTTCAAGCTTTCACTGTAAATGTGAGTCTGGAATGAAGGTCATTTTTGATTACCTAATTTTAAAATTATTTTTGATGCATCCACTATGAGCTTGGATAAAGATAGTTTCCAACATGGTCATAGTCTTGGGTCACATATGGGTGGGGAAGAGGGAGGGGTCTGGCAGGGTTTCTATTGGGATCATATGTCAGTCTTGCAGGACTTTTAGAAACCAACATTGTCCACTAGCAATAGAATGTGAGCTACATATGGAACACTGCAAAATTTTGCGTTAAAATCTTAACATGTTAAAAAAGATTTTAAAAACAAGTGCAATTAATTTTAATGGTTTATTTTATTTTATCTGATACATCTAAAATATTATGATTTCAATAGGTAATCAATATAAAAAGTTATTGAGGAGGGTATGGTGACTCAATCCTATATTCTTACTTGGAGAATCCCACGGACAGAGGAGCCTGGCAGTCTACAGTCCAAAGAGTCGGACACGACTGAAGCTACTTAGCATGCACATTCCTAAAAAGTTATTAGCAAAATGTTTTACATTCTCTTCCCTTTGTACGAAGTCTTCCCTTAAAACTAGAGTGTATTTTACACTTCCCACCCATCTCAGTTTGGACTAGCTGCGTGGTCAGAGGCTACCAAATTAGACTGCACAACTCTGAGCATCTGCTGTTCTGTTCAAATTGGGTGGGTGTGGGGAGGGGGAATTAAATTCCTAGCTCTCATCATTGATGTCACGAATACTATTGGGGAATGAATTAAAGGAATATTGTATGATGTGACTGATGGGCAGTTGTGTAAAAACAAATGAAAGATTAAAATATACCCCAAATCTACCAAACTCAGTTTGGAGGTGTCAGTCTGAGATACATCTAACAGTGTTCTAGAAACCCATACTAAAATAAAATCCTCTTTAAGAAAATCAAGGTATCGCCTTTTCCTCCTTTTGACCATCAGTTCAGTTCAGTCGCTCAGTCGTGTCTGACTCTTTGTGACCATCAGGAAGTGTTGATTTTTAGATAAAGTACTGGAGAGAGACTCGCCCCAAGCAGGGGCTTAGGTGTCTCCCCAACCTTGAACAGTAGGTGCTTTGCCTTAACCTTGTGTTTTCTGGATCTTTCAGCTGAAGCGGGTGTTTGGAAATTGCCTGCCACCCTTTCCACCAAAGTACTATCTTGCAATGACCACATCTATGGCTGATGAGAGAAGGGACCAGTTAGAACAATATTTGCAAAATGGTATGTATTTGGATTTCTTAAAACAGATCTGTGGAAATGTGAAGGTTTATATCTGTCCTCAAGGGCTCTTAGGATATTTACAGAATTGTGTAACCACCACCGTCACATAGTCTGAGAGCATTTTTACTACCCCAAAAGAAATTTTATACCTATTATCAGCCACTTCCTATTTCTCTCCCTTATCTGCCCTTGTCTTTATGCACTAATTTATGCCTTTATAAATTTGCCTGCTCTGGATATTTCACGTAAATGGAATCATACAATATGTGGTCTTTGTATTTGGTATAAAGATGCTTTGTTTAGAGTCACCCCTCCCCCAGCCGCTCTGTGTTGGGTTTGATTGTAGAAGTCAAAGAAATGTCATTTGGATTAAGACCGATCAAAAGGATAAAATGATCTGCTTTTATGTGAAAGCTTTCAGGAGATATCAGAAATGTTTAGTGGCAGCGCTGGAGATGGCAGTTTCATCTCTGGCCTCCCTAGGAGCAGAGCTGAGGCACCAGGGATGCTTGGAGGTCTGTTTTGGACCCATGGGGCTAGTGATACAGAGCCTTGGCACATTGCTGGGCTTCTGAAAAGTCCTATATGCACAGCAAGATGAGCTCTCCTAAGAGAGGATGGTGGGGGGAAATAGAATCACCAGCATTCAAACAGTTAAAAGTTTAAAAGGGGGAAATGGTATAGACAAAAAATGTTTTAAAAATAAAACCTGGCCAAAGAGTTTAAAATGAAAGACATGTTCCCGTCCACCTCAGATTCCCATGCCTTTAAAAGAAAATACTATTATTAATACAAGAGGCTTGTGTATTTCTCAGAAACCATCCTGTGTATTCTAGTGTGCGTGTACCTCTTTGCTGGTTAAAGACAAATCGAAGCTTACTCTGTACATTTTTCTGTATATGAGTTTTACTTTAAATTAATTAATTAGCTTATTTTGGCTGCTCTGGGTCTTCATTGCTGCACGTGGGCTTTCTTTAGTGAGGGCTGCTGTTCGTTGCGGTGCATGGGCTTCTCACCACGAACGGGTCTCTTGTTGCAGAGCACGGGCTATAGAACACGTGGGTTCAGGAGCTGCTGCTCTTGGCTCAGTAGTTGTGGCCCAAGGGCCCAGTGGCTCCACGGCACGTGGAATCCCCGCCGGCCAGGGCCCGAACCCGTGTCCCTGGTATTGGCAGGCAGATTTCTACTGGCTGCGCCACCAGGGACGTCCTGATTCCGAGTTTTTAAAATGTTTTAGTCTGAAAGAATTTCTGACTTACAGTGAAGTTGCAAAATTAATGCAAAAATTTCTGTATATTCTACCCAGATTTCCCAGATGTTAACACTTTACATTTGCTTTATCACTCTCTCTCACTTTCCCATGTCTGTGTTGGTGTCATGAATGTATGCATAATATATATTGTATATAATTTTTGAGACACTTGTTTTGCATGTATAAACCACTTTATCGTTAAGTACATCTATGTGTATTTCCTGAGATCAAGGACTTTCTCTTCAGTAACTACAGTGTAGTTATAAAGATCGGGCAATTAACACTGATATAGTAATGCTATCTAGTATAGAGACTTTATTCAAACATCGCCAGCTACCCCACTAATGTCCTTCACTACAAAAGAAAAAACCTTTTTCTTCTGTATGTTGATTTTGCTCCTCTTAAACTATCAATCTTACGGATCTTTCTTATTGTTGTTCAGTTGCTCAGTCGTGTCCGACTCTTTGCGACCCCACTGACTGCAGCACGCCAGGCTTCCCTGTCCATCACCATCTCCCAGAGCTTGCTCAGACTCATGTCAGTTGAGTTGGTGATGCCATCCAACCATCTTGTCTTCTGTCATCTCCTTCTCCTCCTGCCTTCGATCTTTCCCAGCATCAGGGTCTTTTTTAATGAGTCGGCTCTTCACATCAGGTGGCCAAAGTATTGGAGCTTCATCTTCAGCATCAGTCTTAATAAACAGGACTGATTTCCTTTAAGATTGACTGGTTTGATCTCCTTGTAGTCCAAGGGACTCTCAAGAGTCTTCTCGAACACTGCAGTTTGAAAGCATCAATTCTTCAACACTCAGCCTTCTTTATGGTACAGCTCTCACATCCATACATGACTACTGGAAAAACCATAGCTTTGAGTAGATGGATCTTTATTGGCAAAGTAATAATGTCTCTGCTTTCTAATATGCTGCCTAGGTTTCTCATAGCTTTTCTTCCAAGGAGCAAGCATCTTTTGATTTCGTGGCTGCTGTCACAATCTGCAGTGATTTTGGAGCCCAAGAAAATAAAGTCTGTCACTGTTTTCATTGTTTCCCCATCTATTTGCCTTGAAGTGATGGGTCTGTATGCCTTAATCTTAGTTTTTTGAATGTTGAGTTTTAAGCCAGCTTTTTTACTCTCCTCTTTCACCTTCATCAAGAGGCTCTTTAAAGTTCCTGTTTGCTTTCTGCCATAATGGTTATGTCATCTGAATATCTGAGGTTATTGATATTTCTCCCAGGAGTCTTGATTTTAGTTTGTGCTTCATTCAGCCTGGCATTTCACATGATGTACTCTGCATACAAGTTAAACAGGCAGGGTGACAATATACAGCCTTGATGTACTCCTTTCCCAATTTGGAACCAGTCTGTTGCTCCATGTCCGGTTCTTACTGTTGCTTCTTTACCTGCATACAGGTTTCTCAGAAGGCAGGTAAGGTGGTCTAGTATTCCCATCTCTTTAAGAATTTTCTACAGTTTGTTATGATACAAACATGTAGTCAATGAAGTGTAGATGTTTTTCTGGAACTCTCTTGCTTTTTCAATGATACAATGGATGTTGGCAATTTGATCTCTGGTTCCTCTGCCTTTTCTAAAGCCAGCTGTACATCTGGAAGTTCACGGTTCATATGCTGTTGAAACCTTGCTCTGAGAATTTTGAGCATTACTTTGCTAGCGTGTGAGATGAGTGCAATTGTGTGGTAGTTTGAACAGTCTTTGGCATTGTCTTTCTTTGGGATTGGAATGAAAACTGACCTTTTCCAGTCCTGTGGCCACTGCTGAGTTTTCCAAATTTGCTGGCTTATTGAGTGCAGCACTTTCACAGCATCATCTTTCAGGATTTGAAAAAGCTCAACTGGAATTCCATCACCTCCACTAGCTTTGTTCGTAGTGATGCTTCCTAAGGCCCGCTTGACTTCTCATTCCAGAATGTCTGGCTCTAGGTGAGGGCACCATTGTGGTTATCTGGGCAATGAAGATCTTTTTTTGTATAGTTCTTCTGTGTATTCTTGCCATCTCTTCTTAATATCTTCTGCTTCTGTTAGGTCCATACCATTTCTGTCCTTTATTGTGCCCATCTTTGCATGAAATGTTCCCTTGGCATCTCTAATTTTCTTGAAGAGATCTCTTGTCTTTCCCCTTTTATTGTTTTCCTCTATTTCTTTGCATTGATCACTGAGGAAGGCTTTCTTATCTCTCCTTGCTATTCTTTGGAACTCTGCATTCAGATGGGTATATCTTTCCTTTTCTCTTTTGCCTTTCACATCTCTCCTTTTCTCAGACAATCTGAGAAGGCCTATTTGTAAGGCCTCCTCAGACAACCATTTTGCCTTTTTGCATTTCTTTTTCTTGGAGGTAGTTTTAATCACAGCCTCCTGTACCTGTTATGAACCTCCGTCCATAGTTCATCAGGCACTCTATCAGATCTGAAGGTGAAGGTGAAGTCGCTCAGTCGTGTCCGACTCTTTGCGACCCCGAGGACTGTAGCCTACCAGGCTCCTCCGTCCATGGGATTCTCCAGGCAAGAATCCTGGAGTGGGTTGCCATTTCTTACTTCCACTATATAATCATAAGGGATTTGATTTAGGTCATAGCTGAATGGTCTAGTGGTTTTCCCTACTTTCTTCAATTTAAGTCTGAATTTGGCAATAAGGAGTTCATGATCTGAGCCACAGTCAGCTCCTGGTCTTATTTTTGCTGTCTGTATAGAGCTTCTCCATCTTTGGCTGCAAAGAATATAATCAATGTGATTCCAGTATTGACCATTTGGTGATGTCCATGTGTTAGAGTCATCTCTTATGTTGTTGGAAGAAGGTGTTTGCTATGACCAGCATGTTCTCTTGGTGAAACTCTGTTAGCCTTTGCCCTGCTTCATTTTGTATTCCAACGCCAAACTTGCCTGTTACTCCAGGTATCTCTTGACTTTCTACTTTTGTATTCCAGTCCCTTATGATAAAAAAGGGCATTTTGTTTTGGTGTTAGCTCTAGAGGGTCTTGTAGGTCCTCATAGAACCATTCAACTTCAGCTTCTTTGACATTAGTGATTGGGGCATAGACTTGAATTACTTAGAATTGAATGGTTTGCCTTGGAAACAAACAGATCATTCTGTTGTTTTTGAGATTGCCCCCAAGTACTGCCTTTGAGACTCTTCAGTTGACTATGAGGGCTACTTCATTTCTTCTAAGGGATTCTTGCCCACAGTAGTAGATATAATGGTCATCTGAAGCAATTATAAATTTACCTCATTATTTTTCAGAGTTGCACTTTAAAAAAAAAAAAAACACATAGCAAATAGAAATTCTGGAAGTCATCTATTTTCCGTTCATCTTTTGTAATGGAGAATGTATGCCTTTTTAGACATATTAAATTTTTTCAAGTTAAAAATGTAATATCTTTTGGAATTTCATTCTCTCTTGGTTTGCTTTCTCAGATATTCATGAAATACTCCTTTAACAGCTGGCCTTTTCACAAATGCTTACTGTGTTTCAGGGGTCACTTCTGTAGACCTGGCCTTTATCCATAATCAGGATGCCCCGTGCATCCCCTTAAAAGATAGAGGAAGGAGACAGTGCAATGTGGCATTGTGACTGAGGGCACAGGCTCTGCTCAGACCCAGAGCCAAGCCCCTGGTTTGCACCTCCCTGGCTGTGTGACCTGGGGAAAGACACTTATCTTCTCTGAGCTTCAGTGTTTTTATCTGTAAACTGGAAATGCTCTTTACTTCAGGGTTTGTTGTGAAGATTAAGTGAGCTAAAACATGCAAAATGCTTTGCATAGTATTCCGTACTTAATGGTTGTACAGTAAATACTAATTTATTGAACACTTCTTCAACAGCGTTCCCCATCCCAAGGATCCATGGTACTGATTATCATGATTAATTTGCATACATGCCACATATGGGCTTCCCAGGTAACACTAGTGGTAAAGGACCTGCCTGCCAATGCAGGAGACATATGCCACGTGGGTTCAATCCCTGGGTCAGGAAGATCCTCTGGAGAAACAATTGACAACCTACTCCAGTATTCTTGCCTCGAGACTCCCATGAACAGAGGAGCCTGGTAGGCTACAGTTGACAGGGTCACACAGAGTTGAACATGACTGAAGCGTCTTAGCACACATGCCACATATATTCCAGAAAATAAGACGAGCGCTTGTCCCCCCACCCCCACCCCCACACCGAAATTACCTCTTTAAAAGAGAGGGAAAAAAGTTTTTGCTCTTACAGAGACTCTCTCTCTAAGTTATTTTATTTTGAAAAACTTGGCATCATTTGGGAAGCACAACCCGAAATGACCTCAGTCAGTGCTAGTTTGGAATGCAGGTGGAAGCGATTTGACAAGATCATTAAAAGAGCAACAAAAAGAAAGACATTTAATATAGATTTAGAAGGTGGACAGGTTCAGCTCGAGTGTGGGACAGGACTCATGGGGAGGAAGATAAGAATGGAGAAAGCTGCAGGGAAGCCCCTCACGTGTGACTGTGGGGTCCTCGGGGGGCAAGTCCCGGCCCCACGTACTCTGGCCACAGCTCTGGGTGTTGGTATCTGGAGCTTTAAATCTAAGGGGGTAAATGTCTTATAAGTACAGAAGAAACTTTAAATCTCTGGCAGCCTTATTATTGCTTTTTTCTTAATAGCCTCTTGAGAGCTCCCATTGTGAAAAGAAGTCCTCTCCATCCTTGTTTCTTGGCTGATTTAAAATTTTCAAATGACCAAGCATCTCACTAAAGTGGGAGTCTAGATCCAGTTTTATATCTTACTGCTTCTTTGTATCAACTTCATTATCTTTCTAGTAGGGGCAGCAAGATGGCTATTGAGTGACGGATGTGCATGAATAAAAAAGCACTCCTGGAAAGAGTCACCTGGGACTGGTGCGATGGGTTCATGTTGTCAGTCCAGGCTGCCTGGAGGAGGAGGGCTTTGTAGGTTTTCGTGGATTTGAGAAGTCACAGGCTCCACTGCCTTTAAGGAGGCAGCGGTGCACTGTCAAGGCCTGGAGGGCTCCCTGGAGGACAGAGCAGTTTAACAGAACAGTCAACCCAGCCCCGTGCTAACCTGGCTTGCTGTCCCTGTTTTTCAGTAACCATGGACCCAAACATGTTGAGAAGTGATGTCTTCGTTGATTTTTTAAAACTGGTGCAGCTGGTAAGCTTACTTTTCTTGACTAAGGTCATGATTTCACTACAGAATATGTCTCCATGGGTGTGTTTCTGACCGTCAGCCCTACAGAGCCTGGATTCAGATAAAATACATTCATTTGGAGGACACAGGAAGATGGTTCCTATTAATATTTTCTTCTTTTGGAGGCTTAGATTCTAGATGGAACATTAAGTGCATCACTTGGCCTTTTGCCCATTTTAATTAAGTTGATACCTTTTATCTGTTGCATAAGCACTGACATCTCAAAACTAGCGATGGAAAAGAGAACACATTATTATTAAGGGCCCCCATGACAACTCTGGGACCCCACTTTTGTAGCTGGGACTTCCAAGTTTGCCACAGTGAAGACCTCAGGACAGCTTTAAGAGCCACGCCAGATTATATTTGTGTATTCTCTGCTTAGAACTTTATTGTAAATGAATTATGGAGAAAATGCAATCTCACAGAAGGACAGACAGCAACTCTCTTTCCTTTGTTGGTCTAAAGAGCCATTGGCCACTTGTCCCCAGAGGCTGGAGCTTGGCCAAATACATTTATTTAGTGCAGAATCCATTCAAGTGGTACACTGGGAACATCTTTATGCCTCCTTGTACATCCTTGACTGAATGGAAGAGCTTTGAAAGCACTGAAGTTGTCCAATGATATGATATTACTGAGCTGATTCCCTGGTTCAAGGAGGAGCGATATCTTGATTAGACTTGTAAAAAACAGGAGCAAAGTCCCATTTATTCAGTGGTTCAAGAATGTTGATAAACTTACTGGTCCACCCAACTGAGAAATGCCCCTGGAGCCTCCCATTGTATGACTGCCCATACTTTCACGTATACTTAATGTTAGGTTTGTGTGTGTGTGTGTGTGTGTGTGTGTGTGTGTGTGTGTGCATGCATGTATATACACATACATGTATATTTTTCTTTTATTTGAAAAGTTTGTTGTTGCGGCAGTGATGGTGGTAACATTCAAACAGCACAAAACGGTACATGATAAAAGTAACCTGAAAGTGGTGGCGAATCTGCCTGCCAATGCAGGAGACACAAGAGACATGGGTTCAGTCCCTGGGTTGGGAAGATCCCCTGGAGGAGGAATTGGCAACACACTCCTGGAAAATTCCATGGACAGAGGAGCTTGGTGGGCTACAGTTCAGGGGTCGCAAAGAGTTGGATGTGACTGAGCACACACCCATGCAACCTCACTCCCACCACAGAGACACTTGTTTACAGTTTAACACGTGTCCCCTCTGTGCACCTTTGTGCAGATACAAACATTCACACATATGCATACCCTTTTCTGTCTCATGAATAAACACTTACTCTACCCACTTTCTGAACTTTGTTTTTCACAATTTGCATCTTGCAAATCATTCTGTGTGAATGCACAGAGGTAGTCAGCCTTGGTCCTGTCGTCTTTGTGTGCATTGTGGTTTTTGTTTTCAATGGTTTCTAAAAGTCATTCAGAGGGTGGCAACATTTTGGAGTTTTGAGTGTTTTAATTCTCTTAGTACTTTTTTTATCTGTGTAACTGCGCGGAAGCCTTTTGCCCCAGCTACATTTTGTAGCATCTCTTCTTTCTTCTTGTGATGGAGTTTTCACTTTTGCAGTGGCTTCATTTTTCTCTTCTGTTGCTTCTGTGAATTTGGCCAGCTTCCTTTTATGCTCTTTTGTTTGCTTATCTCCTTGTTGAGGTCTTTATTTGTTCTTTGAGGTCAGAGTTCAGAGAAGTCTTGTTTTGGTTAACACAGTCATCATGTTCATTTCCTTAGTTGCATCATTTTGCCTTTTTTTCTTTTTTAATTGAGATCTTTCCGGACCAGGGACCAAACCCGCATCTCCCGCATTGGATTCTTTACCACTGAGCCACCAGGGAAGCCCAGTGGCATCATTTTGGGGGCATATATTTTCCACCCACATTTGGTCACATTTCTTTCCTCCTTTCCTGAGGGATTTTTGCCTCTGGCTCTTCCCAGGAGACCCTCAATTTTGAAAGAGATTATGTTCCCGGAACCAGTTGTTTGCTGACCCACGATGCTGGGAGTTGCCAGAGCTGAGTTGGTGGAACCTGTCTGGATCTTGCCTCTCATTTCTGGGCACTTTCTCACTAATACTGTGCCCCAGGGGGGAGTGGCATGTCTGCCGTGAAGCCCAGAGCACACAGTTCCTCTTCTCAAGATCATGGCTTCTGCCCTCCTGCTGATGAATCGGCCCCAGGACTGACTTAGTAGTTGGGAGTGCAGGCTTGGAGAGAGATGCCCAAGATTCATAGTTTGGCGGCTGCCCTACTTGCGTGGCTTTAGGCCATTTACTTAGCCTCTTTGTATCTCAGTCTCCCCATCTGAGCTCTTCTCTGAGGGTTGTTGGGAGGATGAAGAGAGCCGGTGCTCCTAAGGCACCTAAATGTCACCTGGCTGATGCTGACACCTAGGAGGTCCTCCTGCCATCACCGACACCAATCTTTTTGCCTCTTCCCCTCCTGCTGAGAGATTGCTTTGGGCAAAGATGACAGGCCTGTGCATCTCTCCCCAGACACCTGGTGCCATCAGAGGGGCCCAGACTTGTGCTCCCAGACCCTCCTGGTGCCGCCTGAGGAGCTGCGTTAAGACAGTGTCAACGTGGCCTAAGTCCTGCCCACTGTCCCTTTGTCCTCCTGCTTCCCTCCTCCTCGCACAGGTCCGGTGTTCACCAGGCTCAGCAGCTCCTCTGCAAACCCAGCGTTTCAGGCCTGGGACCATTTTAAACTTCTTCAAAGAGTATTTTCCTTCCACTTGTTTTCTGTTTGCCTCCAAAACAAAGTGAGGACAACTCCTGAAGATGTTTATAAAAGAGGTTAGAGTATGATTTTGAAAAGGATACTGAGTTTAAGTCAGGAAGGTGGTTCTGCGTTCATCAGGCCCCTGCCCTGCCTGCTGCCGTCCTTGACTGTTCATGTTGCTGTTTAGCCCCTTGGTTGCATCTGACTTGGTCGCGTCTGACTCTTTGCTACCCTATGGTCTGCAGCCCGCCAGGCTCCTCTGTCCATGGGATTCTCCAGGCAAGAATACTGGAGTGGGTTGCCATGCCCTCCTCCAGGGGGGTCTTCCCAACTCAGGGATCAAACTCACATCTCTTAAGTCTCCTGCATTGGCAGGCAGGTTCTTGACCACTAGCACCACCTGGCAATGGCACCCCACTCCAGCACTCTTGCCTGGAAAATCCCATGGACAGAGGAGCCTGGTGGGCCACAGTCCGTGGGGTCACTAAGAGTCTGACACGACTGAGCGACTTCACTTTCACTTTTCACTTTCATGCATTGGAGAAGGAAATGGCAACCCACTCCAGTGTTCTTGCCTGGAGAATCCCAGGGACGGAGGAGCCTCGTGGGCTGCCGTCCGTGGGGTCGCACAGAGTCGGACACGACTGAAGCAACTTAGCAGCAGCAGCACCACCACCACCTGGGAAGCCCCATGACTGTTTATAGTGGAACAAATACGTGTTGAATGGTTGCTGGGACTTGATAATGCTCCAGAGGAGAGGGAGGCACCAGGAACTCACACCTAGTCCAGATCATGGACTTTCCAGTCTTGTTGTGGAGACAGAAAAGTCACCGTGTAAGACCATAGATGTAATGAGCCTAGTGACTCAGGAATGAGACCATGATACAGGACTACACCCTGTGGTACAGGGCTGAGTGCTCTTATCCAGGACCGAGTGCTGTGATACAGGGTCATGACGCAGGAGAGGATTAGGGATATGTCGAGATCTCCATCCTCTCAGCCCTCATGAAGCATCTGTGGGCCCCCCACCTCCAGCGGCTCCGTGCCCACTTTCCCTGTGTGCAGTACACACAGTATTATTTTCTCCATGTGACTTGGTGAGAAAAGGGCTCAGAAGCACTGCCACAGGGTGAATGAGTGTCCAAGGGACATGATCGAGGGCACCTTGGTTAATGACCTGAAGAAGGACCTCGAAGTTAGCATCGGGTGATTTCTGGGGTAAGCAAGGAAGTAAGATTATACTCTAGCTTTTTCTTCCCATTCAGGGAAATGCTAGCAAATCACGTTACTGTCTGGTGGTCTGGGAGACTCAGGATAGATATTGGCAAAAGGGAAGCAGTAGCTGCTTATTATTGGGGGTGAGGAGCCCGTCCCCTGAGCACCTTCCAGGGCCAGAGTTATTGCTCAGCAGTGACTAGATGCGGTCGGTGCAGGGGAGACTCGACCCGCCGAGCCTGCGGTGAGATGGCTCGTGGAGGACTGGTGAGTGCCGGGAGGACTGGGATGAGCACAGGAGATGTGTGGGTCTGCCAGACCATCAGAGGAGCCAGGGAGCAAGGGTTGGGAAGTTTCCCCACCTCAGTGTTATACAGACATGCCCCCCTTTGCCGAATATTTTCACAGCCTTTACTAAGTGCTGGCCTGCCGTTTCCCGGTGGTTATTACCCAATAGTCACTCGCAGGCCTGGCTCTCCAGGACTCGGCAGGTACATGCACACCTTCCTGTCTCTGGACAAGGACACAACGTGTTAGAAATGTGAATACGTGTGACCATGTAGGAGCCTTCCAAGGAGCCTCTACCCAGGGGGAGCAACAGTCATCAGAGGGGGCTGCTTCTACAGGAAATTCGATCTGGGCTGGACCCGACACTTTCGGTGCAGTACCTCATTCACTCTCGCGACTTATTGAGGGTTGTGCTCCTCTTTTTCAGTTAAGCAATTTGTTCAAGGATACACATCTTAATAAGTGGAAGCCCAGGGAGCCTGGATCCACTGCTGTCATGAAGTGTTTCTAGAGCGGTGGCAGCCCCCTCTAGCCCCATCCCTCACCAGGTCCCGCTTGTTTTGTATCAAGACCCCTCCTGCCCACCTACTTACCATGCTCCCTGCCTTTGGCTTGCGATTGCCTCTGAGATGAAGGGGTTTTTGAAAGGCAAAACCGGTCTTTAGACTAAGGCCTGTATGTTCCTGGTTCTTAATCTATATAGTGTGAACAGCATGTTTGAGAAGAAAGAGACTAAGAAGGTATTTGTTGTGGCTTTTGTGTACTTGGGGAGTTAGGGGCAATGTATGTATTTGGGGAGTGTTGCCCACCACGGGTCTAGGGGCTCTGGGAAGTGACTCTTTCCTCGTTTCCTCTTAAGAATGTTTCCTGTTTCCCTTGTAGTGAAATGATTAGGACCGATTAGTAAGTGTGATGGAAATTTAGAGGTTGGCACATCCAAATATGGATTTTCTGGATAATAAAGATCAGGGTAAGTGCTGTGGCTACTAGACATTCTTTGGCCTCAGAGGAGAACATCAATAAAGCCCACTGATGGAGCTTCTTTGAAATATTACACAATTTCTCAGGGTATTAAGTGTGATTGGAAAATGTGTTAAAATTAAAACATTTTAAATGTTTTAAAGTGTGTTAAGGCAGCCCAAGTGTGCTCAGTCACAAAGTCATGTCCAACTCTTTGTGACCCCATGGACTGTAGCCTGCCAGGCTTCTCTGTCCATGGGATTTCCCAGGCAAGAATATTGGAGTGGGTTGCCATTCTCTTCTCCAAAGGCAGCCCATGGTAACGGAGGATTTAGAGGTTTCTTAAAGATAAATGCATTTGGTTTACTAATGTGAATTGTGTGTTTTAATTCCTGGTCCCCTCTAAATCAAGATGGCTTAGTTAAGTTTTGTTTTTGTACAATCTGAACCCACCATTTTGGCTTTTTTCCTCTAATTGCATTATTATGTCTTTTATATTTTATAAATTATATATATATACGAGTATAATTCAAATATAACAAATAGAGCCAAATTCCTCCTCGATCGCAAGTCCCAACACAGAATGTTTCATCTGTTGTGCATTTTCTTTTATCTCATTAAAGTTTTTCAATTCTGTCATTTCTCTGCTTCACCATATTGTTCTAAAATTTTTCATTTTTTAAAACCAAACAAAATGTGCTGATAATTTTAAAAGTAAAATAGTGTTAAAAGGTATTATAACCATCTCCTGCTTTCCAGAGGCAATAGCTTTCAAATCTTTTAGCTTTTTATTCAGATATTTAAATATCTGGAGATTAATAATATTCATCTCTTTCTCCTGTTCTTCAGTTTGTAGATATTATCTATTGACTCCCTGTGTGAGCGATGAGGGGATTCCCTGGTGGCTCAGACAGTAAAGGATCTGTCCACAATGAGGGAGACCTGGGTTCAATCCCTGGGTCAGGAAGATTCCCTGGAAAAGGGCATGACAACCCATACCAGTATTCTTGCCTGGAGAATCCCATGGACAGAGAAGCCTGGCAAGCCACAGTCCATAGGGTCATAGAGAGCTGGACACGACTGAGTGACTTTTACACACACACATGCACACACATGAGGGATGTGGATTCAGCTTTCTTGTATCACCTTCTTTCATTCCATTCTTCTCCCCAGTTTTATCTCATCATTAAAAACATTAAGTCAATATTTTGATCTTTATAACAGGTAAATATTTCTTACTACTGAACAAATACTGTTTATGATTATGATTACCTTTACTTTCATGAACAACTTTTGTTTTTCTTAGGGTTAAAAATGACATCATTTAAAAATGATATCATTTAAAAGGAAAAAAAAAAGATGCTTAGTTGTTTTTAAACATATGATTGGAGGGTTGCAACTTTGAGCCCCACCCGCTGGCCTCCAGGTTTGAGAGAGGGGCTGGGGACTGAGTTAATCATTGGTCACGCCTACATGCTGAAACCTCCGTAGAAATCCCTGAACTGTGGGGTTCAGAGAGCTTCTGTGTGGGCGAACATGTAGAGGTGCCTCATCCCTTCCGTTTAGCTCTTCCTGAGTTGTATCCTTAGTAATAAATGGGTTATAGTAAGAAAAGAGCTTTCCTGAGTTCTATGAGCTATTCTAGGAAATCATCAAACTCCAGTGAGGGGTCATGGGGATCCCAGATTTATAGCGACCTGATCAGAAGTATGGGAGGCCTGGGCTTGCAGTTGGCTTCTGAAGTAGGGGAGGGGCCGTCCTGTGGGACTGGGTCCTTAATCTGTGTGGTGTGTGCCGACTCCAGGTTATCAGTGTCAGAAGTGTTGATGTGAGTGGAGTGGAGAAAAACTGTGCTTTTCTTTTAGTGTCCCTTGAACAGTGTAAGGGCATTAGACAGTTTTAAGCTAGAGGAGTGCATTTTCAGCTTTGCATGAAAAAAAGTATTCTCTGGCTACTGTGCGGAGAGTGCCTTGCACGGGGGGCAAGAACGGAAGCAAGGTAACCGGTGAGGAGGCCATCGCAAAGGTCGAGGAGAGGAAAACGTACCAGGTGGGACTCAGGGCGGGTGGTGAAGATGAAAAGAAGTAGATGGATTGAAGAGACTGTCTAAGATGTGAATATACAAGACTCGGCACTTGATTGGATGTGAGTGTGGAAAACATCTTCCTGAATCTTTTCTGGACCCCTTTTTTCCTTACTTGTTGCCACTAAGTCAAATCAAAGGTATGTAATGACCTCCTCATTCCTGTGCTAACAAGAGTGTTTGCAGGGGGTGCCCTCCCGGAGCTGCCTTCCTTACTTTAGAGCTGAAGGAATGCAGGGCACAGAGGGGAGTCGCCTGTCCAGATTTCCACAGGGTCCCACGCAGTGCGGGCGGAACTAGGCTTGGGACCAGGCAGTCTGCTCCGTGGATCATGCATTTCCTAATCCCTCAGTCTAGCCCAGTCCCTTGGTACCTTGTGCATAAGTGACCACCCACTTCTTCCAAGTCTCCCACATCCTTCAGTCTTCCCTCTAGTTCATTTCCACTTACAGTGCCAGACACATCTTTCCCTAACTCCATTTCCACCCTTCCATGTCCCTGATCCAGAACCACCATGACCCACTTTTGCCTTTTTAATAAAACCCTCAAGTGTCTGATTTTAGGGCCATCAATGATCTGACCCACTCTACCAATGCAATCTACTTCCTCACTTTTCTTTTGTAGAAGAATTTAATAGGGGCATGCATTTGTATCATTTTAACTGTTTATATAATTTAGATATCTCATTGGTCTACAGCATAGTTTGAGTCGAGAGTTGCACTGAAGTAACAGATTAATGGTAAGCTTTCCCTTAATCATATCAAAAGGCAATGGCATCTTGCCAATCATTTTAAGAGTGTTTTTCCTCAGAGGTAAGAGATGTTTGTGAGTCTAGGCCACCTTTAAGAACCCAAGACCTAAGCAGAGGTGTGTACCTGGAAGGGACTATTTGCAACAGTTGCTCTGGAGAAGCCCCTGACCCTTGACTACTCAGCTAAATATGGGGTCTCAGGGGCCTTCCTGTTATCAGTTATCATAACTGCAGGGGAACTTGAGAAATCAGACAGAGTTCCCCTGGGAAGTTAGAAGTGAAGAAAGTGTGGCTGAGGTTGTATGTGGGGAGCTCAGGGCATGTGCTGGGGAGGAGGGAAACCAGTGACCCTGACCTGCTGAGGAGGGGCTTGGAGTGATTCTCAAAGGTTCCCAGGAGGTGGGTTGTCCTAGCGCTGGACACTTAAAGGGAAAAGCTGGCAGATGGTTGGGTCAGCATTTGCTGATGTGGAGGCCAGTATTGAGAGAGCGAAGCCACAGGACTGTTTGAAAAGTGACCAACATGGTGATTGATAAGTGTGCAGATTCACTCAGGCAGATGGACACTTGTTGTATGTGGAGGGGCGATATAACATGGTACCTTACGCTGGTATTATGGTGGCAACATGATGGTCATATCGTTTATCCAAGTGAAGTGAAGTGAGAGTCGCTGTTCTGTCCGACTCCTTGTGACCCCATGGACTATACAGTCCATGGAATTCTCCAGGCCAGAATACTGGAGTGGGTAGCCTTTCCCTTCTCCAGTGGATCTTCCTGGCCCAGGAATCAAACCAAGGTCTCCTGCATTGCAGGCAGATTCTTTACCAGCTGAGCTACCAGGGAAGCCCAATTTATCCAAATTTAGACCAAAAAACAAAAAACCTATGATGATCTTTTATTTTTCACTATTTATGTGTGTATTTTTGGCTGCCCTGGGTCTTCGTTGCTGCACATGGGCTTTCTCTAGTTGCAGCAAGTGGGGGCCACTCTTTAGCTGCCGTGTGGGCTTCTCGTGACAGTGGTTTCTCTCGTTGCAGAGCACGGGATCTAGGCACGCGGGCTTCAGTAGCTGAGGTTCTCTAGCTCTAGAGCACAGGCTCAGTGGTTGTGCTGCATGGGCTTGCGTGTGACATGTGGACTCTTCCCAGACTGGGGATCGAACCCATGTCCCCTGCACTGGCAGGCGGATTCTTAACCACTGGACCACCAGGGAAGTCCCCTTAGACACTTAGAAAGGAGAGCTACAATTGTTACGCTTTCATTTGTCTGCTTGGGCTGCTGTAACCGGTAGCTTAGAGAACTGAAATTCCAAAAACTGTGAGAAATAAACTTCTTCTTTGTGCACATGTACAGAGAGCAAGTTTTCTGGTGTCTCTTTTTACAAGAAAACTAATCCCATAATGAGGACAGGACCTCACTTAACCCTGCTGCTACTGCTGCTAAATTGCTTCAGTCGTGTCCAACTCTATGCAACCCCATAGACGGCAGCCCACCAGGTTCCCCCATCCCTGGCATTATCCAGGCAAGAATACTGGAGTGGGTTGCCATTTCCTTCTCCAATGCATGAAAGTGAAAAATGAAAGTGAAGTCGCTCAGTCGTGTCTGACTCATATCAACCCCATGGACTGCAGCCCACCAGACTCCTCCATCCATAGGATTCTCCAGGCAAAAGAGTACTGGAGTGGGGTGCCATTGCCTTCTCCGCACTTAACTCTAGTCACTTCCTAAAGGCCCCATCTGTAACAACATCACACTAGAGGTTAGGGCTCCATATAAATGGGGGCATGGGGCACCAGAGACACAAACATTCACTCCAGAGCAATGCGGGAGCAACCTTCCTGGGCCAGCCAGGAGGAAAGCCCACCCCATGTGAGCCCAGGCCCTGGATCATGCAGAGCTGGCCTTGAGTCCTGCCTCTGCTACCAACTGGCAGTGTGTCCTAGAGGGGAGTTACTTAACCTCTGTGAACTTTTACTACATCTGAAAAAGGGGCTTTAAATTTTTTATTTTATTGAATTATAGCTGATTTACAGCATGGTATTAATTTCTGTTGCGTATCAAAGTGCCCATCTTCACATGAAATGTTCCCTTGGTATCTCTAATTTTCTTGAAAAGTTCTCTAGTCTTTCCCTTTCCATTGTTTTTCTCTATTTCTTTGCATTTATCACTGAGGAAGTCTTTCTTATCTCTCCTTGCTATTCTTTGGAACTCTCCATTCAAATGGGTGTATCTTTCCTTTTCTCCTTTGCCTTTCACTTCTCTTCTTTTCTCAGCTATTTGTAAGGCCTCCTCAGACAACCATTTTGCCCTTTGCATTTCTTTTTCTTGGAGATGGTCTTGATCCCTGCCTCCTGTACACTGTCATGAACCTCTGTCCTTAGTTCTTCAGGCACTCTGTCTATCAGATCTGATCCCTTGAATCTATTTCTCACTTCCACTGTATAATCGTAATAGATTTTATTTAGGTCGTACCTAAATGGTCTAGTGCTTTTCCCTACCTTCTTCAATTTAAGTCTGAATTTGGCAATAAGGAGTTCCTGATCTGAGCCACAGTCAGCTCCTGGTCTTGTTTTTGCTGACTGTATAGAGCTTCTCCATCTTTGGCTGCAAAGAATATAATCAATGTGATTTCAGTATTGACCATCTGGTGATGTCCACGTGTAGAGTCATCTCTTGTGTTATTGGAAGAGGGTGTTTGCTATGACCAGTGCATTCTCTTGGCAAAACTGTTAACATTTGCCCTGCTTCATTTTGTACTCCAAGGCCAAACTTGCCTGTTATACAGAGATCATTCTGTGGTTTTTGAGATTGCACCCAAGTACTGCATTTTGGACTCTTTTGTTGACTACAAGGGCTACTCCATTTCTTCTAAGGGATTCTTGCCCACAGTAGTAGATATAATGGTCATCTGAATTAAATTCGCCCATTCCAGTCCATTTTAGTTCACTGATTCCTAAAATGTCAATGTTCACTCTTGCCATCTCCTGTTTGACCAATTCCAATTTGCCTTGATTCATGGACCTAACATCCCAGGTTCCTATGCAGTATTGCTTTTA
This sequence comes from Cephalophus harveyi, assembly GCA_006410635.1. Classification (NCBI taxonomy): domain Eukaryota; kingdom Metazoa; phylum Chordata; class Mammalia; order Artiodactyla; family Bovidae; genus Cephalophus; species Cephalophus harveyi. The sequence continues at coordinate 140,573 of SJYT01021583.1, forward strand.
CAGCATCAGACTTTACTTTCATCACCAGTCACATCCACAACTGGGCGTTGTTTTTCCTTGGGCTCCATCTCTTCATTCTTTCTGAGATTTCTCCACTCTTCTCCAGTAGCATATTGGGCACCTACTGACCTGGGGAGTTCATCTTTCAGTGTCCTATCTTTTGTCTTTTCATACTGTTCCTGGGATTCTCAAGGCAAAAAAGGGGAACATTTCATGAAAAGATGGGCACAATAAAAGACAGAAAGATATTAACAGAAGCAGAAGATATTAAGAAGAGGTGGCAAGAATACACAGAAGAACTATACAAAAAAGATCTTCATGACCCAGATAATCACGATGGTATGATCACTCACCTAGAGCCAGACATCCTAGAATGCGAAACCAAGTGGGCCTTAGGAAGCATTACTATGAACTGTGATGTAGAGGTAATGAGATTCCAGTTGAGCTATTTCAAATCCTAAAAGATGATGCTGTGAAAGTGCTGCACTCAATATGCCAGCAAATTTGGAAAACTCAGCAATGGCCACAGGACTGAAAAAGGTCAGTTGTTTTCATTCCAATCCCAAAGAAAGGCAATGCCAAAGAATGCTCAAATTACTGCACAATTGCACTCATCTCACATGCTAGTAAAGTAATGCTCAAAATTCTCCAAGCCAGGCTTCAACAGTACATGAACTGTGAACTTTCAGATGTTCAGGCTGGATTTAGAAAAGCCAGAGGAACCAGAGATCAAATTGCCAACATCCGTTGGATCATAGGAAAAGCAAGAGAGTTCTAGAAAAACATCTACTTCTGCTTTGTTGACTACACCAAAGATTTTGACTGTGTGGATCACAACAAACTGTGGAAAGTACTTAAAGAGATGGGAATACCAGACCACCTGACCTGCCTCCTGAGAAATCTGCATGCAGGTCAAGAAGCAACAGTTAGAACCAGACATGGAGCAACAGACTGTTTCCAAATTGGGAAAGGAGTACATCAAGGCTGTATATTGTCACCCTGCTTATTTAACTTATATGCAGAGTACGTTATGCAAAATGCTGGGCTGGATAAAGTATAAGCTGGAATCAAGATTGCCAGGAGAGATATCAACAACCTCAGATATGCAGATGACACCACCCTTATGGCAGAAAGTGAAGAGGAACTAAAGAGCCTCTTGATGGAAGTGAGAGGAGAGTGAAAAAGCTGGCTTAAAACTCAACATTAAGAAAGCTAAGATCAAAGCATCTGGTCCCATCACTTCATGCAAATAGGTAGGGAAACAATGAAAGTAGTGACAGACTTTATTTTCTTGGGCTCCAAAATCACTGCAGATGGTGACTGCAGCCATGAAATTAAAAGACACTTGCTCCTTGGAAGAAAAGCTATGACCAACCTAGACAGCACATTAAAAAGCAGAGACATTACTTTGCCGACAATGGTCCATCTAGTGAAAGCTATGGTTTTTCCAGTGGTCATGTATGGATGTGAGAGTTGGACTATAGAGAAAGTTGAGCATTGAAGAATTGAAGCTTTTGAACTGTGGTGTTGGAGAAGACTCTTGAGAGTCCCTTGGACAGCAAGATCAAACCAGTCAATCCTAAAGGAAATCAGTCCTGAATATTCATTGGAAGGACTGATGCTGAAGCTGAAACTCCAATTCTAATGTGAAGAACTGACCCATTGGAAAAGTCCCTGATGCTGGGAAAGATTGAAGGCAGGAGAGGAAGGGGACAACAGAGGATGAGATGATTGGATGGCATCACCAACTCGATGGACATGAGTTTGAGCAAGCTCTGGGAGCTGGTGATGGACAGGGAAGCCTGGCATGCTGCAGTCCAGGGGGTTGCAAAGAGTGGGACATGACTGAATGACTGAAGCAGACTAGAAAGCAAAGTGCCTCAGTTATGCACATATATATCTTTTTCATATTCTTCTCCATTATGGTTTATCACAGAATATTGAGTATAGTTCCTTGTGCTGTACAGTAGGACATTGCTGTTTACCCATTCTCCATTTACTGCCAGTCCCAAACTCCTAATTCTTCCTTCTACCTTCTCTCTGCTACCCTCTCCCTTGGCAACCACATATCTATGAGTCTGTTTCTGTTTCATAGACAGGTTCATTTGTGTTGAATTTTAGATTCCACATATAAGTGATATCCTATAGTATTTGTCTTTCTCTGTGTGACTTATGTCTCTTTTTATAATCTCCAGGTTCTTCTATATTGCTGCAAATGGCATTATTTCATTTCTTTTATGCCTGAGTAGTGTTCCATTGTATGTTTGTACCATATCTTTATCCATTCATCTGTTGATGAACATTTAGGTTGCTTCCATGTCTTGGCTATTGTGGGTAGTGCTGCAGTGAATATAAGGGTATAAGTATCTCTAAAAAGGGGGCTTAATAAGTGTATATTCCTCATGGAATTGTATGTGAATTGCATTAACTACTATATCTGAAGCAGCACAGAGCACAGTTATCAATATTGTCATGTAACAATAGATTTATATGTAATAAATACACAGATATTATATTGACTCATAAATAAGATGCTATCTCTGCATGTTGACTGTATATATAAATATAACACATTCACAAACATACACTGTTTTGGGGACCAACCCTTTGAATTTGGAAAACAGCAGCCTTTCTCTTCTAAAGCACTCAAGTTCGGAATCATAGCCATTTAGTAATTGTAAGCAGGTGGGCTCAGGGTGGGGGTGGTTAAAATTTAACCATTACTCAAGGCTTGCCCTTGGATAATAAAATTGAGAGAAAATAAGCCTGTCACTAAGGTGACGGGCCTTTTGAGGAACCTGGCAGTGTGGTTGGGCTTCCCTGGCAGCTCAGCTGATGAAGAACCCACCTGCCTGTGCAGGAGACATAAGAGACTGCTTCAGTCCCTGGGTTGGGAAGATCCCCTGGAGAAGGAAATGACAACCCTCTCCAGTGTTCTTGCCTGGGAAATCCCATGGACAGAGGAGCCTGGCAGCTTACAGTCCTTGGGGTCACAAGATTCCCCTGTTCCCTACAAAGCCTGGTGCCTAATCTGCTGTGTCTGTGAACTGCAGGTGGTGGTCAGGAAGACTAAGGAAGGGAAGGGGCTGCCTGTTGAGGGGAAGGGGTCTCAGCGGTCAGCTGACCTGAGCCCCAGCCCCATGATCCCCAACAATCTGCTGATCGGTCATTTGGATCTTCCTTTCCCCAAACTGATTCCAGGAAGGAGGTGACCTGGCTGGAAATTTTCTGGTCACTCACAAGAGGTACCTCCTCTCACCTTCCCCCTCCCACCTCCATCCTAACCCACTGTGTTGCTAACTAGTAATATTCCGGCTTATATAATAGGCTCAGAACACAGAAGATGATTTGAGTGGCTTTTCTCAGTTCTCCCACGGATGTCACATCACTGGTGCCGTTCTAAACGCCTAGGAGGGAAGTGAATGTATTGCACACAATGGCTGCTAGAGTCCATTGTGGAACCTGGGATGAGAAGGGCTGTGACCAGGATCAGCCTCCCAGAGAGGAAGCAGTTTTGTGAACTGACAGGAACCCATTTGGGAGGTGCTGAGAACAGCCACCCTGAGACACAGCTGCACTGGGAGGCCCGTGTGGTCAGCCACTGACCCTTGTCCCTGCCTTGCCCGGGGTCCCTCTCGCTGAGCACCAACCTCAGCGTCACGCTTCCCTCAGCTCTGATGGGCTTCCCATGTCACTGGCATGTCTCAGACCTTCTAGAACACTCTATCCGAGAGCTTCACAGGTCCCTGGATTCCCAGTCACCTCTGGCACACACAGGTCCCCTGAAGAAGGCTGAAATGCGTGTGTGCAGGCACGGCTGCGCTGAGCTGGGGTGTGGGCCCTCAGCTGGTGCCATTCAACCAGATGGAGATTTGATTCCCCACATGGGCCTCATGATTTGCAACTTCAGAGTTTTGTTTAGCAGGAGCTTAAATTACCACCTATCACAAACTTGTAGGGATGCCTGGAAATATTCAAAATGAGAGTTAAAACCTGGGATGACCAAGAGTCACGTGGATGATTTTTATCAAAAGCTTTTTTCCTAAAATGGATGCCTTGCTCATCTGGAAATTATTCGAGTTGCATGTCATTGCTTTGCCTGGACTCCTCTCCGCCCCCTCTTCATCCCACCTCACCCCCTTAAACCGATCCCCTCAGTCTCTGCACTCGGCTTTCGTGTGCTTTGGACACTGTGTGCCCTGAGGGCCCGGAGAGGGAGCCGACTGCCCCCCACCGAAGGGCGCCGAAGCTTACTGTGCTTCCTTCTGCTTACAGGACACTTTCAGCATCGCCACCAAGAAAGCGTCTCTGGACATATTTCTCCCCGATGGAAGGAGCATTAAAGTCGAAATTCTAACATCAGATACTGCCGAAAGAGTCCTGGAGGTAAATTCGATCTAAGTTCCAGTCCCAGACCTGAATTTAGGAATCATTCTGTTTGAAGGCAGGGACAGTTACCTTCTGGAAGCTTCCTGCCTGTCATTTTATTCTGGATGACTCGTTTGTAGAGACAAGAGACTGATGGAGAAATTATCTGAGCGACTGATGGAGGAATTTCAGCTACAGTCAATCTCTGGGATCTCTTCGGTTTTCCCCACTGCCTGTGGGCTGGTGTTGGTTCCCTGGATCTCAGCCAGGGATGTGCCTCCTGCAAAAACTCAAAGTCCTTTTTTATGGGATGCCCATGGTTGGGAGCAGGATGGAGGATGGAGCCCAGATGAGTCTATCCAGGGGGACTGATGTCAGGTTCTGGCAGAGAATGACAGTGGGGTTATCAAAGCCAGAAAGACTGCTCCCTTCTCTGACGCAGGGAAAACCCCAGAACCAATGCCCAGCGTTTCTAATCATGGGTCCACAGGGCCAGACCCATGTTCCACTCAGTTCTCTAAGGACCCAGAGGATGGGACCCAGAAAGCATTCTTCCTTCTCCAGATGCAGCCATAACTAGCCTGGCCCCCCGGCCTCTCCTCCCTCAACTGGGCTGTGGAGAGGACTCCAGGGTTGGCTCCCAGGTCCCTCTCCTATGGAGGGTTTTAGTTTGTCAACTTAAATAGGAAGGTAAAATCAGGCATCTCAAGATTGTCAAGAAGATGCATGTAATCGGGAAATAGCAGAGGAATTGGCAATTGGGGACATAAAAACTGGAGAGGTTGCTGGCGTGTCCGCTGAGGGCTTGGAAGAGACTGTATTTCCAGGCTGAGAACGTAAAGAGGGGAGAGTTCAGTTAAAGACTGCTGAAACCAAAACAAACAGAGACCGGATTTGAAAATTCCCTGAGCAGACAAAACCAGTCCAGTCACACAAACAAAGCTCCATTCCACTTGTTTCATGAGACCAGCCTGACCTGGGTCATATCATGTTTGGATCTCTGGAAACCATGAGCAAAATTTCCCAAGGTTAATGTGAGGCAACCCTGGACAAGCTCCCTAACATTTAAAAATAATTCCAATATTATCAGTTTTCTGTGAATCAGGCATTTGTGAGAAATCAGCCTCTCAGTCCTTAGGGCTTGTCTTTTTGAGGGCACACTTGTGGGGTTTTCCACTTTATATCCTCCAGTTGCATTTTAGATTGCAATGCTTTCACCAATTCTAACCTTCCAGAGAAACATTCAGTGGAGAATAAGAAGTTATGAACAGGAGGGGGTCAGAAAGTTTCTAGGACCTTTCCAAGGACGGGAATTCCCTGTGCTGAAGTCCTGGTGTCGGCTGGCTCCTGAGCTGGTGCTCCCTGCTGGGCTCCCAGCCCTTGAGCCTGCCTTGCCCTGCGACCCTGGGAGCTTCTTGTTGCATCCTGGCTCCCCTTCCCAGCCTGGAGATTTGAGCTCACCTGTGCCCTTTTGTTTGCACCCTCAGATTAGGAAATACCCCTTCTCTAGGTCTTGCTCTGCTCAAGAATGATAGTTTTATAACTTTCTTCCTAACTGAAGTCACCACATACAGCCTTTTCTTGGCTGCTGGATTGTGACCCGTTTGCATGATATTGGCAGCCACCTGGCTGCTGAAGCCATTCGTTGAGAAGTTACTATGGTTCCTCCTCCACCTCCTCCTTAGCCCCCCAAATCCTACTTCCACTACATCCCATCTCTCTGCTATTAATTCATCCTCCCTGTTTCCTCCTTTCCATCCCCATGCCCCTAGCAGCCCCCCAAACTAGTTTCCCTGCTTCCAGTCTGGCTAATCTGTACTGATTTCTAGAATGGTCTTTCTAAAATGCATCAAGGTCTCTTGATGTTTAACACTTGAGGGGTTTTATACCGAGAGACCCCAGAACACAAATCACAAGTCCCTAAATTGCCCTCCCAGGACTAACAAAGTGGGAGACAGACACACAAGAGAAGACAGTGATAGTTGGCGTAGGGAACACAGACTCAGAGAAAGACAGGGATGCAGCTGCAGGGTGTAAGCTAATTTGCAAATGGTTGGACCTGTAGAGACGCGGAGAGCAGCCACCCTGCCTGAAGACACCATTATTGACATGTTTTTCACACACTGGGCTCATTGGCCAAATTAGACATAACTGTGGCTGAAGTCGGCTGCTGCTGGGAATATGGGGTCTCCTATCTTCTGGGGTTAGGTCAAGTCCCAGGTTCAAATTACAGAGCTGCCCTGTCCTAGCTGTTTGAGTCTGGGTAAGTTATTTATTTTTTCGAGTTGATGTCTAAGTAATTATAGGAATAGCTTGTGATCCATCAGCAGTGGCAGTCACCGTTCTTCATCAATATTGGTATTGGTACTGATATTAGAGGGAGTGCTGAGTAAATGTTGAGTAGGGCAGTAAGTCTGGAGGGCTTCCCTTGTAGCTCAGATGGTAAACAGTCTGTCTGCAATGCTGGAGACCTGGGTTCAATTTCTGGGTTGGGAAGATCCCCTAGAGAAGGAAATGGCTACCCACTGCAGTATTCTTGCCTGGAGAATCCCATGGACAGAGGAACCTGGCACGCTACAGTCCACGGGGTCGCAAGAGTCGGACACGACTGAGCTACTAAGCACACACACAGGGCAGTAAGCCTGAGGTTCCACGATGTCACCTGTCTTGGCCAGCTTCCCTTTGTAACTAATAGCATAAGTTGAATGAGGTACTTTAACCTCAGAAAAATGAACTTCCCTTCTCCCATCACATTGGCTGGTGAGAAATTCAAACCCACGGCATGGACATCCTTGGCACTGGAAGTAAAACAAAGTAAAGGAGTTTCCCTAAAAGGTAAATCGAACACTTGTGCTGTGTTGTGCTTAGTCACTCAGTCATGTCTGACTCTTTGCGACCCCACGGACAGAGGAGCCTGCCAGGCGATTCTCCAGGTAAGAATACTGGAGTGGGTTGCCACGCCCTCCTCCAGGGGATCTTCCCAACCCAGGGATCAAACCCAGTTCTCCCACATTGCAGGAAGATTCTTTACCATCTGAGCCACCAGAGAAGTCCAAAAGCAAACACTTGGCCAGGCACGGGTGTGAATTCTCTTCCAGGGAAATTCAATAGCTGGTATAAAATGTAATTTGCATTTTGTAATTAAAAAGTATCATCCGTATCTTTTCAAGCCTACTTGTTACCACTCACACTTTACCACTCTCATTCCGCGTCTCCAGCTGTCCTGCTGGATTCTTTTAAGGACCAGCAACAAAGTAAAATCTCTTTTTTTTATTTTGTATGCATTTGTGCTAATGTAGTTGTACTAGTGGTATTTGAGTTTTGAAGCATCATTAACGTTTGCTAAGAAGGAAATACTATCGTGTCTCTTTTTGTGTTGATTTCTCCTCTTGAAAGAAGGTGTTTTTCTATGTCTTTATAAATTGTAGGAAGCATCTCTGTTCTCTCTCTTCTCACTCCACTATCTTCCTTGGCACATAAGCTTGCTGTTTTCACTGAATGAGTCAGAGAAGAGAGGAATCTAATTTGAGCGGATGTGGGTCATACTTACTTTAGAAAAGGATGACTTTGCAATCTATTACTACTGGTGCACACCCAGCCCCACACACAGAGGTGCCCTGTGGTTTGGTTTGGACTTTTTGTTTGCTTATTTTTGCAAGGGCCTAGGGAAAAGAGCAAGGTAGAAAGAAGGAAAATGGGGATAAACATTGAGTAAAAGCTGTGAAAAGTTCCCAAGCTCGTCTTTATTTTCAGAGCTATATTAAGAACACTCACTCATACCATCCACCTCTTTAGACTGTCTCTCAAGGTAATTTACACACCTCAGACAGGAAAAGTACCACTTTGAGTCTAGCATTTATATAACTGCCACCTTGAGAACTTGGAGCCCTGGTTAAAAGGTCAGCTCATGAACAGAGCTGTATAGGTGGACCCTCACATGTTGCAGAGGTGGTCCAGCGAATTCAGACTAGGTGTGCAAAGAAATCACCCAGGAACCCCGCCTTAAAGAGGGGTGGGCTGGCTAAGTGGAGAGGGAAAGGGCCAATGGAACGGGAACCCTGGTGAAGGAGGGTGAATGGAAGTGAAATGTTATAAGGAACATGACCAAGCCCCATGACCAGTGGATACAAATGAAATCATCTGTGTTGAAATGAAAACTGTTTGAGGTAAAGGTCAAAGAGGAATATGAGATGAAGATCCTGTGCCCAGGATCAGAGGTTTTACTGAGCAAAAGCCACATGAGTTATACTTGACCATCACAGCCGACAGCAGAGAGAAGGAAGCCTGGGGTATCACAGGTGGACATTATCCTGTATACTTTCATATGCCAGCCAAGTGGTGGAGAACATCCCTTTTCCCAGGATCTGGTAATCCAGCCCCTGGGGCAGGCAAGTTGGACAAATGATCGTGGCGAATGGCTACTGGCTCCAGGGGACAATAAAGACCAAAACCATCTGGGAAGACACGCCCGCATGTGAGATGGGACAAACCAGTCTCAGCTGGGACCAGTTCATGTCAACTGCAGGGGGACCAATTTTTATTTTCTTTACTGTAATTTTTTTTTTTTTAATTTCTAAATTTTCTAAAATGAGTATGAACCATTTTTAGATTTGGGAAAGAGTTCTCTTAGTGTCTGCTGCCCCCTTAAAGCTCTTTTTTGTTGGCATTTACAGGTGGCCGCTCCTAACTTTTCCCTTTTTCTTGTCTTTGGTTAAAGGTGGTGTCACACAACATTGGACTGTGTCAGGAGCTGCTGGGCTACTTCGGCCTGTTTCTCATTCAGTTTTGCAAAGAGGGCAGGCTGTCTGGTAAGGAGGACAGAAGGAGGTGCAGGCAGCCTGAGATGGTGTGGGCTGGTGTGGGCAAGTGCTCAGCCAGGAGACGAAGGATTGCCCCTGAGGGGCCGGTTACACTCCCCTCAAGAGGAACTCCCCAGTGTGCGGTCCCTACTGTGACTCTTGGCTCCTGGACTGGACATCTGTGTTGGGGGTTGAGGTTGTGCCTTTGGGCTTCCCTGATGGCTCAGATGGTAAAGAATCTGCCTGCAATGCAGGAGACCTGGGTTCAATTCCTGGGTCGGGCAGATCCACTGGAGAAGGCAATGGCAACCCACTCCAGTACTCTTGCCTGGAGAATCCCATGGACAGAGGAGTCTGATGGGCTCCAGTCCATGGGGTCCCAGAGAGCTGGACATGACTGAGGGACTAACACTTTCACTTTCACTGTGCCTTGGAGCTGGGGGTGAGCTGGGGGTGAGCAGCTCCAGAGAGGCAGTGCAGTCAGGAGCAAGATGCCAGTTCTTTCCAGTAACTACACTTCCTCTGGGGGCTCTTGAGCCCAGTCCTGCTGTCTAGGCGCACTTTCATCTCTGCCCTGGCTGCTGGCCACCAGCCATGCCACAGCCCCCTTGTGCTGGAGTGCTGGACTCTGGGTATCAGCAGATCCCATCAGACCATCATGTCTCCTTGTTAAGGGATATTTGCTTTGAAGTGTAGATGGTATAATTCAGTTCTTAGATCCTTTAAAAAACTATACTTGCAGTGAGATAGTGACCGATGACACTATGTTTCATATCAGTCAGTTCAGGTGCTGAGTCATGTCGGACTCTTTGTGACCCCTTGAACTGCAGTACACCAGGCTTCCCTGTCCATCACCAACTCCCAGAGTTTACTCAGACTCACGTACATCGCATCGGTGATGCCATCCAACCCTCTCATCCTCTGTCATCCCCTCCTCCCGTCTTGAATCTTTCCCAGCATCAGGGTCTTATCCCACACATTTTGCTTTTCTCTGCAGTGCGTTTTTAGAAATTACAAGTTGTTGTTGCTGTGAAATGGTATGTTACCTCTGAGTAGTTTACATATGTTCTCAGGTGCTTTGGGGAGGTGATTTGTAGGTGGAAGTTAGGAAAACCTCTTAACTCAGCCACCAGGAGCTGTGGTGTGCTGGTGAAGGCATTGGATCTCTGTGGACCTCAGTTTCTTCATCCATATCACAATGAAAATCTCCCCTACTCAAAGCACTGGTCCTTTTTTTTTTTTAATACCTGTGAAGTTTTTTTTTTTAATTTATTTATTAGCTGCACTGAATCTTCGTTGCTGCGCGGGCTTTCTTTAGTTCTGGCGAGCGGAGGCTATGCTGTGGTCGTGGTGCATGGACTTACTGTGGGGGCTTCTCCTGTGGCTGAGCACAGGCTCCAGGGCATGGGGCTTCAGTAGCTGTGGCGGGGGGGCTCAGTAGTTGCCGTTCCCAGGCTCCCGAGCACAGGCTCAATAGTTGTAGCGCACAGGCTTAGTTGCTTTGTTTGCAGCATGTGGGATCTTCCTGGACCAGGATTCGAACCCGTGTGTCCTGCACTGGCAGGCAGATTCTTAACCAGTGAGCCACCAGGGAAGCCCAAGGCACTGGTCTTTTATGAGGATCAAAGGCTACTCATTTTTTGAATGAATTTTAGAAAGTTAAAAATTGTATACAAATGCAAGAGAATATTATTAATGTGATTTTATTCCTTCCAATATTAATGCTCTATTTTTATCACTTTAAAGCACTGTATGTAAACACTGTGTGTAAATATGTATGTATTTCAACCAGGAAGACTCTTTCTTCTTTCTCTAGTTGTGAAAAAATTGGCAGACTTTGAACTCCCATATGTTAGCCTTCGAAGTTCTGAAGTGGAAAACTGCAAGGTTGGACTCAGGAAGTGGTGAGTAAGCATTTATTATGACAGAGTGTTTCGGGATATCTTAGCTTGGCTAATAAGAACTTGTCTGAATCTTACCACATCCGGCTTACAGTCTAACAGCTGGACAGAGCTCAGGGGCTTGGGGAGGGTCAAGAGGAAAGCAGTGAAGGAGGGCGGGAAATGAACCAGAACATTTGTCTTAAAGAATAGGCTGTTGAGGATGACTTTAACTGGCTCAGATTAAAAACCTGAGGGATATTATCATAAGGATGGCAACCGTGAAGATTAGGTGACTGGGGACCAAAGCAGGTAATGGCAAGGAATTGCAGGGTTTGCTTTGGAATATATGACTGACTATTTAATTGAAGGAGTTTATTGATGATTACAAGCAAGTCTGATTTATCTGTTGAACTGTGGTATTTTCTGAAGGCAAAGAGTGGACTCAGCCAATTTGCAGTGAACTTGAACTCTATATATTCGGCTTACCTTCCTAATGGATTCCAATTATATATGCTTATTTACCAGAGCCAGACATATTTTCCTAGATTGAGAAAATGAAATCTAGGGGGAAAAAATCTGCTGTATTTTTTCAGAAAACACGCTTATTTCCCCCAGACACAAGGGATCCTATGGAGAACAAGTGAACAAAATAACAATGAGAAGCAAGACACTCTCCATTGGCATGGGGGGTGGATTAGTCTGTATTTCCCAGTGTATATCACTGTGGCTGTATTGGATTACTTCTTTGGTTTACTCTCTCCTGGCCCAGTTATTCTGTAATCTGAACACAGAAGCTCTAAAGAAAGGCATTTGAAATCAAGGAATGGTAATAATCTTATCCTTGTGGTGCCTTGTTAGAGCTCCAGGCTGTGGCTTCGAATTCTGGAAAGGGATTCCCAGCAAGGCTAGAAGTTCATGTACTGCTATTCGAAAGTATTCTGAGAAATAGTTGAAATATGTGGCAGAGAGCCCTGAGGAGGCAAAAAGGATGCAGTTTTGTCTGAGATTTTAGAGAGTAACAGGTGGCTAAGCACAGTTGTTCCTGGGATCTGAATATGTCTGTCTCGGGGTTTAGCTCAATAACTCTAGTCATGTTATTGAAGCTCTCTAAGCCTCAATTTCTTTATTTGTAAAATGAGAATATTAAAGATAGAGTCTATCTCAGGATTATAGTGAGTTAAATGAAGTAATCCTATGTGCTCAATAAATTTTGGTCATGTTTTTTATTGTTATAGTGATAATAATCTTGATGAAAATGGTAATTAAAAAACAAACCCTCTGGATTAGACTGTTTTGTCCATGAACTCTCTAAGAGATGAGGATTCTGTCCCTCATCTTAAACTTGAATTAGAAATTGGGCTTTGCCTGTGTCTACATCAAATAGATAAATTCTAGATCATAAGTGCAAGATAAAATGTCTACCCATCACCAGCCTGCATTTCAGATCCAGGCAGATTGCCCTTGCTCGTGGGGACCGAGAGGAAAGGAGGGCCTACTTCAGCTCTTAGAGCTGAGGACGAGGTTGCTGGAAGGGCCGAGTCTGGGGGTAGGATCCTGCAGGTCCTGGCCCTCTGTCCTGAGGGAGCCCTCACTAGGTGGGAGCAGAGAGACTAGGTCGACTACCACTCACTGTGGAATCCGCAGCAGGTGAGGGCTGGCGGTGAGACCAAGTCGAGTTTTAGGGATTTTTTTGTCAATTCCCTGATGCTTCTTGCCAAAGATGGTATAGTTCCTTCTAGACTAGAGGGTGGCCTGCCCTGGCCTCTCAGAGCTCCAGTCTGGGGTGAGTCTGGGGGCTCTCCATCTCTGGTGTAACGGTTGTTATCTCTGCCACATAGGGCGCCTGGGGTGCAGGGGTGAAATAGCTAAATGGAATATACATAGGAATGCTTCAGTTGCTTCTCCCCAGCTGCTCGAATGAAGTTGATCTTCAAGCATCTGTATTTCCATCCTTTTCCTGGTCTATGACAATCCCATCATCTCCTCCCACTCCTATACTGAGCTCTGTGATTCTGCTCACTCTGCCTTCAGACTGGTGATAGACCAACCCTGGCGTACCCTCTCCTGACGGTTTCGGTCCGGGCTTGGCTGGCTACTGCATTTACATAGTAGGTATAACTTCACTTCATCCTGGCAATTCTGGATCTGCTAGACAATCATGAAGCTCTGCTATTTGCAAGTCCCTTTGCCAAGGTCCAGAGGGGCAAGGGGTCTGAATAGGACCCAGCCCCTGGGCTCAGGGATCTTCATACCTGGTGTAATATCGGCTTGATCAGAGCAGAGATCAGGGTAAATTCAGGGAGCTGAGGAAGCCCAGGGGACGGGTTGCTAACACAGCCTTGGGGAGTAGGGACGAGAAGAGGAGACACGAGGGTGAGGCTTGTGGGAGAGGCTGATAAGTCCAGGAAGAAGGCAGGTGAGGGGAGTGGTCTTCTGAATGGAGGGAGAAGAGAGAAGACAAGGTTGGAATGTATAGAGTGTGGGCCAGGGGAGAGAGGTCAGAGACAGAACTGGAAAGCGGGATCTCCTATGAAGGGCCTTGGGAGTCAACAGGATAAACGCTCTAACCCCTGGGACTATGAGCATCTGAAATGTTCCTTGGGAAAGACTACTCCAGTTCTAATGTGGAGTGTGGGACTGAGGGACACAACCGAGGCGGAATGTCTGGTGAGGAGGTCACCTGAGCAGCTCAGGCAAGAGGTGAGGGGGCCTGGACAGTGATACGGATGTGGGCACAGGGCAGATGGCTATGCCGGGAATTGCAGGTGGGAAGGGGGCGTTGAGACTTGGGGCTTGACGTAAGTGGGATGTGGACCATTTCCCTAAAGCCTTGTTTCTTGTGCATGTCTGTTCACAGAGGGCACTAAATAGGCTTACAATATGAGTCAGATCCTAAGAATCAGGCAGTGTGTGTTTTCACAGGCTTCTGTTGTAACAGCTGCAAAATCCTTGTATCTCCAGAGTTGGGTTATTTTTATTCAGATGAGGTGAGGTGAAGTCGCTCAGTCGTGTCCGACTCTTTGCGACCCCATGGACTGTAACCTACTAGGCTTCTCCGTCCATGGGATTCTCCAGGCAAGAACACTGGAGTGGATTGCCATTTCCTTCTCCAGGGGATCTTCCCGACCCAGGGATCGAACCCGGGTCTCCCACATTGGAGGCAGACGCTTTAACCTCTGAGCCACCAGAAATCAACCTTAATTTTGTTGTTCTTCATTCTGTTTATAGTCAAGAATAAGTGAGTGTAAATATATTATAGCTGACTTTTATAAGAACAGAGATAATGAAACATTGAGTAGAACTGAGTATGTATCAACATTATTTGAGCACCTTATTATTCTGGGTCTTGTTTTCTTGCTTTAATTTACCCGTTATTTAAATGGTCTCATTTGTCTACCCATTTAGTGCATACCTCTCTCTTTTTCTCCTCAAATAAAATATAAGTTGAGCATGGACTTTGCTTTGTCTACTGATGTGTTTCAAGGTTTGGAATATAGTAGTTGCTCAATAAATATTGGTTAAATAAGCAGATGTTGGAGAAGGCAATGGCAACCCACTCCAGTACTCTTGCCTGGAAAATCCCATGGACAGAGGAGCTTGGTGGGCTGCAGTCCATGCGGTCGCCAAGAGTCAGACAAGACTAAGCGACTTCACTTTCACTTTTCACTTTCATGCATTGGAGAAGGAAATGGCAACCCACTCCAGTGTTTTTGCCTGGAGAATCCCAGGGACGGGGGACCCTGGTGGGCAGCTGTCTATGGGGTCGCACAGAGTCGACCACGACTGAAGCAACTTAGCAGCAGCAGCAACAGCATAAAGACAATGGGAAACAGAAGGGGTCAGAGGTCACCGGAAGACTAGGCAGGCAGAAGACTGGCTGTGGTTCAAGACGTTGAGGGCCACCAGTTGAGAGAGCATGCCCACCCAGGTACGCCCATCAGCTGTGTCATTAATTAACTGAACACTCCTGAATCATGCAGGTGCCTGGACCCATCCCTCGACGCCAGGCTGATGGACTGCAGAACAGCTGTAGATCTGATCTACATGCAGGTGAGGGGAACCAAGGGCTATCAGAACACTGGATATTATAGGCCTTTTGAGTTTGAAACAGAGAACGTGTGTGTGGCAGTTCAGAATTCTATGGGAAAACACCTAGATGAGGCAAATTCCTATAAAGTGAAACTAGAACAGAGGTTACCAGGGGCTGGGGACGGAGGGGCGAGTTATTGTTTAATGGGGATAGATGTTTTGCTCGGGATAATGAAAAAGCTTTAGGTATAAAGAGCGGTGATGGTTAGATAACACTGTCAGTGTTTTAGTGCCAGTGAATGGTACACCCCTAGATGGTTAAAATGTTATACATATTTTAATCACAATAAAAAAACAAATATTTTAAGAGAAGTAGGGTTTGAGGGAAAAGAATTCTACCCCCATTCTAACCATCTCTTCACACTGGCAGCTGACCCTCCGTCATCTAGGCTAATTTTATAGCCAGGAAAGGACATCCCTGCTAATCTAAAGTCACAGAAAAACTGAAAGTGAAAGTCATTCAGTCGTGTCTGACTCTTTGCGACCCCATGAACTATACAGTCCATGAAATTCTCCAGGCCAGAATACTGGAGTGGGTAGCCTTTTCCTTCTCCAGGGGATCTCCCCAACCCAGGGATCGAACCCAGTTCTCCTGCACTGCAGATGGATTCTTTACCATTTGAACCACCAGGGAAGCCAATTTAAAGTCACACATGGTCCCTAAATCTCACTTTAGCATAATCTTTTTGTCCTAAACCAACAAGTAGCTTACCTGTCTCCAGGGCCAGCTTCGTAGGCAAGCGGCCTGTGAGGCTCCACTGCCCCTTCCCTCCGCGCTCAGAGGGGCCCAGGCTTGTCTCACTCTCTGCTGTCACATCTTAAAATTCTTAATGTTTTATGAAAGGACCCCACATTTTCATTTTGTACTAAGTCCTGCAAATGATGTAGTTGGTCTTGCCTTACCCCTGCCCCTCAACACACAGAAAAGCACATTTAGAGTTTGGCCTCCTTTCTTTTCCCAACTCAGTGCGGTGAAGGTAGCATCTGTCCGGAGATCAGCAGATGCCGCCCCTGCGATGTATCACTGGCCACCCCCATCTCAGCCCCCCACCTCAATCCCCTCACCTCAGCCCCCAACCTCAGTCCCCACACCTCAGCCGCTCACCTCAGCACCCCCCACCTAAGCCCCCCTACCTCAGCACCTCACCTCAGCCCTCCACCTCCTGTCTCTTATACACATCTAGATGTGTATAAGAGACAGACATTGGACTGTGTCAGGAGCTGCTGGGCTACTTCGGCCTGTTTCTCATTCAGTTTTGCAAAGAGGGCAGGCTGTCTGGTAAGGAGGACAGAAGGAGGTGCAGGCAGCCTGAGATGGTGTGGGCTGGTGTGGGCAAGTGCTCAGCCAGGAGACGAAGGATTGCCCCTGAGGGGCCGGTTACACTCCCCTCAAGAGGAACTCCCCAGTGTGCGGTCCCTACTGTGACTCTTGGCTCCTGGACTGGACATCTGTGTTGGGGGTTGAGGTTGTGCCTTTGGGCTTCCCTGATGGCTCAGATGGACTCAGCTCCCCCTTCTTCCCCAGCTCCCTGCCACTGTTCAGCCTCATGGGGCAGCATCTTTGGAGGCCCATCCTTTCTCAGGCCTGGCTTGACAGTTCTGGAGGGAAGTCTGGAAGCTTCTTTTAAGGACTTCCTTGAAATTACCCAACAGTTTATTCTTAAGCCCAGAACAGTGGGTCAAATTCCTGGCCTATTCAAACCCTCCCAAGGTTTGAATAATAAATTATTTATTATTTAATAAATAAATAAATCCCACCTCAGAATAAATCCCACATCCTGACATAAATATTTGTTTTATTTTCTCCTTAGCATTTCTACCATTTCACTATATAAAAATTTTGAGTTACTCTGTCTCTCCCTGCTAGAATGATTTCTCCATGAAATTGGAGATTTGTTTGTTTACTCCTGTTATCTCCAGAAATTAGAACTATTCCTGACATGACCTTAGCCTTAAGCCTTTGGGGGATCCTGCATTGTACTAATTGTATGAAATACATTGTTTCATTTAAGCCTCATAGTAACTCTGTCAGGCAGTTGGTGCTATCTACATTTTTAAAATTAAGTTTATTTATTTGTTTTAATTGGAGGGACTGAGCCACTTCACGTTCACTTCTCACTTTCATGCATTGGAGAAGGAAATGGCAACCCACTCCAGTGTTCTTGCCTGGAGAATCCCAGGGACGGTGAAGCCTGGTGGGCTGCCGTCTATGGGGTCGCACAGAGTCGGACACGACTGAAGCGACTTAGCAGCAGCAGCAGCAGCAATTACCTTACAATATTGTGACGGTTTTTGTCATACATCAGTGTGAATCAGCCATAGGTATACATGTGTCCCCTCCACCCTGGCCATCTTTGTTTTTAAGAAGAAGAAATAAAGTTTGCTGACAAAGGATTGAGTAGGCTTAGACATGGAAGATTAGGAAAAGGGATTTAAAAACACATTTGCAGGTGGCTTTTATGTAGCGTGGTTCTAAACTGCTGTACTCTGTAGCTTTTCATAAGCTAAGGCAGAATTGAAGAGAGGGGAGAAGTTTCAGATGTTACTTTTTAAAAAAAAACCAGGTATAACCCTTTTTAAATTTTAGCTTTTATTTATTTATTTATTCTTGGTTGTGCTGAGTCTTCATTGCTGCGTGCAGGCTTCTCTTAACTGCGGCGAGCAGAGGTACTCTAGTTGTGGTGCGTGGACTTCTCATTGTAGTGGCTTTTCTTGTTGCAGAGGCTGGGCTCTAGGCAACAGTAGCTGGGGCTTCAGTAGTTAGAGCTCGTGGGCTCAGCCGTTTCAGACCGCAGGCTCTAGAGCGTGGGCTCAGTAGTTGTGATGCGTGGGCTTAGTTGCCTGTCGGCATTTGGAATCTTCCCGGATCGGGGACCAAACCCGTGTCCCCTGCATTGGCAGGTGGATTCTTAACCACTGGACCACCAGGGAAGTCCCAGACATTGCTTTCAATGAGCTTTGCTAAAACACAAGGAGGGCTTCCCAGATGGACTAGTGGTAAAGAACCTGCTTGCCAGTGCAGGAGACAAAAGAGATGAGGGTTCGATCCCTGGGTCAGGAAGATCCCCCGGGGGAGGGCATGACAACCCACTCCAGTACTCTTGCCTGGAGAATCCCACGGACAGAAGAGCCTGGAGGGCCACAGTCCACGGGGTCGCAAAGAGTCGGACACAACTGAGTGGCTGACACTTTCACTTTCTTTCGGGAGACAAGAAAACATTAATAGAACCTCCTGCCTTAGTTTGGTTATAGCAAAAAAAGGTAAAAGGATGGATTTTGATGCTCTGGTTTGCTAAAGAGCATAGAAGGGGAAAAACACATACTTCCTTAGGTGACTTTTGGTCTTGTTTTCAGCAATTCCATTGCTTTAATTAGATTATTTTTAGGAAGTCTTCATTTTGGGGGTGGTTTGTTATGTAGCAACTGATAAAGAGCCGTTCCCTTTAGTAGGATGAGGTGTGTTGTTGATATATGTGTTGAGTCTAATTGTCATTTAAAATCACTTCATAAAGTATGATTCTGGATGGAAGGGAAGTTACTGCTCTATGCAGAGAGGCAAAGACAGAGTGGCAGGGTTCCTTTTTGTACCAGGAAAGCAAATGTTCATCTTTGAAGACATGACCACGGTTCCATGTTTCACGTTTTCTTGCAAAGTGACAACCAAGTGCTTTATGTTCACACAGAGAGGAAACTGCTCTGTTTTATACTAAGATTAAGCAGAAGGGCTGCCCAGCATAGGCTGAGCAGTGCCTCTGCAGGCGAGAGAGATCGCCAGATGCCTCAGAAGAAATGAAAGCAATTACCGGCCGGGAGGGATATGCTGCACAGGACTGCCTCGTGGTTCTGTGTCATAATTTATTTGGCAGTCTTTTTCTTTAGTGTCACACAAGATCATGGTATCATAAAATCAGTGGAGTTTTCAGTTTGACAAAATAGAGCATCATTTGTGTAGAGATCTCCCCCAGTAGACCACCAGCCCCACGCAGGGACCTTGGCTTTTTCGGCACAGGGCAGAGAAGCTGGGTGTGTGACTGAGCGGTCACAGCGGACCCAGCAGCCAGCATGTCACTGGAGGAGTCACAACCTTCACACCCATTTCTCCTTAGGGGACTTTTTAAGAGACCAAGACCATCTAGTAAGCGATTTCCATGAAACTCTAAGAAGGCAAATCAGAATATCACTTATTAAATGTTTAATGTTCACTATTGTGCTTGTATGGCTAGAATATAGTTTTCAGCTCATTTCACGTCCTGCTCTGATCCATGCATAATCATGTTCAGTGTACCTTTACCCCTGTTACATGAGTTGGAATGTGATTTACCATTTTAAATAAAGTTCCCTGAGGCTTAGCACCACTGTATCCTTGCTGTTACAATACCTTGTTAGTTATGTCTGGTTTGTTTGCCAGCGCATCCTTGGTTGACAATGCATCACCTAATTCTAGTATTGTTTCTGTGGGATGGTTTCCAGGGATAAAGAATTAGCAACTACTAGCATCATGCGACGTTTATCAACCTTCATTAAGGAGTTGTAAACCAGAGAGAAACTGATGCTGTTTCCTCCTCTTATGGCTTGGGAAAAGATGGTTTCTTGAAAAGCACACTGAACGGTAGCTTCAAAAATGCCTTCTGTCCCCTGCTGTGTCAGTGGCTCTCTCCTCTTCGGTGACCTTGGACTGGTCACTTCTTCCTTCTGGAACTGGAACTACAATGTCTCCCTGTGAAGCGGTGAGACTGAACTAACAGTCTCTAGGTGTTCTTCCAGCTTTAACAGACTGATATTCAAATCTTAGCTCTTTGTCTGGTAAAGTTTTCAAGAAACTATATAGCTGATGTCATAACAATCCCTGCGTCTATCATTTCTCAAATCCGAATGAAGCTCCTGAGAAATGGAGAGGGGGCCCAAGGCCAGCAGGAGGGAGGGCACCACAACTGCTGCCTCCTTTGGGAAGTCCTCTCTGTCCCCTCCCTCTCTGCCTCTTTGGCATTTTGTTCTGCCCTCCGTCGTGGCTCTCCCACCCAGTGTTGTGAATGCGGGTTCACATCTGTGTCTCTCTAATTAGACTCCGAATGGCCAAGGGCACAGACTGTGTCCTGGGTGCTTAGGAGATATGAATGAGTGAGAAGCAATCATCCTTTTAAAAAGTGAACAGAAGAAGTCTGGGGAGTTCCTCTGATAAATAACGGTGCCATCATAATTAACCATTAAGAAATACTCTCAATTTTTTTTAAAGCTAGTGTATCTAGTGATGCCCCAGGAGCCAAGTGGATTCCCACAAGGTGTTTACTTCCTTCTTTTCAAAATTTTGAGTCACATTAAATAAAGTGGGGGCTTCCCTCGTAGCTCAGTTGGTAAAGAATCTGCCTGTAATGCAGGAGACCTGGGTTCAATTCCTGGGTCAGGAAGATCCCCCTGGAAAAGGAAATGGCAACCCACTCCAGTATTCTTGCCTGGAGAATCCCGTGGACAGAGGAGCCTGGCAGGCTACAGTCCATGGGGTCACAAGAGTGTGATATGACTTAACAACTAAACCACAAACAAAGTGGAAGATTGCCTATAAAAATAGAAGTTTCTGGATTTTCTAAAAAATACCGAAGGCTCTGTCTAGTCTGGGCCTACATTTCAGCAGGGCCACCACTGGCCGGGCTACAATTTGTGCAAATTAGAAAATGGTGCCCCTTCTGCTAGGCAGGTCAAGCCCTGCATCAGGGCATCTGGTGTGATGAGGGGAGTGTGGGCTGACCACTACCCTCCTAATACCCCCGTGACCCAACATGCTCCCTAGCCTTGATCTGTTCTGCCTCAACTACCTGGAGCCAAGTGGCTGCTGCCTTGTTTAAAAAGGCACGCACTCTCCATGTCTCACTACTGTAGACTCAGCAGAGAGCACTAGAGTGTGTGTGACTGAAGCTCATGAAAACCGTGACTTACGTGATTTCATGCAATTTAAAAAATTAGGTTCCACATGAGTCTCTGTCAGCCAGTCTTTGGGGAACCATATAACTGAGTAGAGACATTAATCTAAATTTGACTCTCTCACTGTCTGGAGCGAGGCACTGTATATAATATATTTGAGTGATGACTTGTGAAATCATAATCAGGGTCAAAGGTTTTCAAGGGTAGTAAAACAAAAACATTTATCTTAACTCTCCAGTAGGATATTTAAAGCTCTACATTTGAGAGTCCCAAGTCCTCTAATGATGAATGATGTATCTTTAGTTAGTACTTACCTACTTACCACCACGAATGCTGTTTACCTTGTATATTTAGTCAGGTTTCTCTCTGACATCATTGCCAGGTTCTAACAGTCCTTACAGGGCTCTAAGATCAAGTGAATTCAGGAAAGAAAAGGTGTTCCATTCTTCACACCCATGCTAATTCCATTCTTAGCTTAGGTATGGTATCTAAGTTCAGTTTTGAGAACAGTTGACAATAAGGAGAAAGTCTTGGGGTGTGTAGCTGCCTGTGTGGTCAAAATTCAGTGTCTCGGGCAATAGGAGGAGGGCTTGGTAAAGTAGTCAAATCCGAGTTTTAATCCAACCATTGCCGCTTACTTACTGGATTGTCTTGAAAGTTATAACATCTCTGGATCTTGATTTTACCCATCTCTAAAATGGGGGTAAATGTTCCTAACCCACAGAACCATTTGGAAAAAGTCAATGAGAAAACTTATCTTAAAAATTTCTCAACAAATAGTAGTTATTTTTCTTCTCCTCTTTAAATCCATCTCCTTTTTCCAAACTTCAATAGTAATGTCAAAATGTATTCAGCTTTTCTTTCTGCTCTTGGAGCTAAGGCATACCCTGTCCCTCAGTGATATGAGGGACATAACATATAAACTTACATTCAGACTAAGGTGTATACTATCATATATTATATTCATACACTATATTCAGTATATTCATATACTATATTCAAACTATCATATACTAAGGTATAAAGTACCTGATAGCAAAGAATTGTTTGTGGGTTTGCTTTTTGTAAGATACACTGGGGTAAAGGGCTCTGGTTCTTCTCTAGAAGGGTTAACATTTTGAGGACCAGTGGAAAACTCCATTAAATAAAGCATGATGTCAGCTAGTGATAAAGAACCCACCTGCCAATGCAGGAGACGTAAGAGATGTAGATTGGATCCCTGGCTCGGGAAGATGCCCTGGAGGAGGGCATGGTAAGCCACTCCAGTATTCTTGCCTGGAGAAGCCATGGACAGAGGAGCCTGGGAGGCTGCAGACCACAGGGTCGCAAAGAGTTGGACACGACTTAAGCGACTTAGCACAGCACTCACTGTCAGCAGAGCACAGGCTAAGCGTATGCCACTGATGAGATGGAAAGCTGATCTCAGGGCCTGTCCTGGGGCCAGGAAGGATAGAGGGGAAGGAAGGCTGCGTGCCAGGAGAAGAGGGGAAGAGCACAGGAAAGTTGCTGAGGGCTTTAGGAGATCCAGGGGGCATCTGTCTTCAGTGAGTTCTGGTGTTGAGACCAGTGTTGTTTGGCTTGAGCCCGCAGTGCAGATTAGGACAGAGACTGAGCAGCCCGTCAGGGAGTCGGAGTCTGGGAACATTTGCTGGTCCAGTTGCTCAAAGCCCAGCCAACAGGGCCTAATAGTGTATTCACTTCTCATTGTTTTTCAGTTATAAAATTTGTTTTCATTTTATAAAAATGTGCAGATATGGAAGGACTCAAAAACAAAAGTAAACATCATCCCAAATCTTATATCAACCATACATATAAACTCTTAACTTTTCCAGTGTTTTTACTGTGTATACTATTAATTCATTTCACTCATATGCACATCCATTTTTCTTGACTGCTAAGTGTACATACAAGGTCTTTGGGGCTTGGTTTATATTTATTTTTTTGTTTTATAAAAATCAGGACCTGATTACTATGCCCTTGTTTTGTAACTAGGCATGTTTTCATGTACCAATGCCTCACAGACTTTTCCCATGTTGTTAAATATTTTATATAATTTTAAATAGTAGCATAACCTATTATTTGATTGTACCTAAATTCTATCACCTATTTTGGGGCGTTTATTAATAGTACCTACTTCATAAGGTGCTGTAAGGATTGACCTTTTTCTTTATGGGGGAGGAGCTCTAAAATAATAAAAATTTATTTTCTCACAGTTCCATAGGTCAGAAGTCTGAAATCAAGGTATTGGCAGGGCCATGTTCCCTCTGAAGGTGCTAGGGGAGTTTCTGTTCATTGTCTCTTTCATCTACCAGTGGCTTCAAGCATTCCTTGGATGGAATACTACTCAGCCATGAAAAAGATGAAATTGTGCTGATTGTGACAACACCGATGGACTTTGAGGGTATTTTGCTAAAATAAGTTAGATGGAGAAAGACAAATGCTGTATCATTTCATCAAAATATAAATAAAATAATAAATAAATAGTATAATAAAATTAGTGAACAAACCAAACCAAACCAAAGCAAACAAGTAGATACCGAGAACAAATTAATAGCTACCAGAGAGGGGAGGGGCTGGGGTTGATTTTGGTTTTAGAACAATTAGAACATTGCCTGCCTAATACACCATAAGCATTATACATATGTTTGCCACAATTTATAGTTGAAAATTTTTCAGTATTAAAAATGGTAGTAGTAATAGCCTTATTAATAGATTTTTCTTACATCTATGTTTATCATTCCTGTAGATGGTTTTAGATTTAAATACCAAACTATCTCCATAAAGTTGTACCAGGTTAAATTGTGTCAGATCTATATGAGCTTCCTATTTCTTCAAACCCTTGCCAACTCTGAATATTATATATATATTTGTCTTCACATTGCCATTCTTTGGCATTGCCTTTCTTTGGGGATTGGAATGAAAACTGACATTTTTCCAATCCTGTGGCCTTTGCTGGGTTTTCCAAATTTGATGGCATATTGAGTACAGCACTTTCACAGCATCATCTTTTAGGATTTGAAATAAATCAACTGGAATTCCATCACCTGCACTAGCTTTGTTTGTAGTGATGCTTCCTAAGACCCACTTGACTCTGCATTCCAGGATGTCTGGCTCTAGGTAAGAGATCACACCATCATGGTTATCTGATCACACCATTCTTTGAGCCAAAGAATGCTCTAACTATTGCATAATTGCACTCATCTCACATGCTAGCAAAGTAATGCTCGAAGTTCTCCAAGCCAAGCATCAACAGTATGTGAACCACGAACTTCCAGATGTTCAAGCTGTATTTAGAAAAGGCAGAGGAACCAGAGATCAAATTACCAACATTCACTGGATCATAGAAAAAGCAAGAGAGTTCCAGAAAAACATCTACTTCTGCTCTACTGACTATGCCAATGCCTTTGACTGGGTGGATCACAACAAACTGTGGAAAACTCTTTAAAGAGATGGGAATACCAGACTACCTGACCTGCTTTCTGAGAAAGCTGTATGCAGGTCAAGAAGCAACAATTAGAACTGGACATGGAACAACAGACTGGTTCCAAATAGGGGAAGGAGTATGTGAAGGCTGTATATTGTCACCCTGCTTATTCAACTTATATGCAGTGTACATCATGAGAAATGCTGGACTGGATGAAGCACATGCTGGAATCAAGATTACCAGGAGAAATATCGGTAACTTCAGATATCCAGATGACACCACCATTATGGCAGAAAGCAAAGAAGAACTAAAGAGCCTTTTGATGAAAGTGAAAAAAGAGAGTGAAAAAGTTGGCTTAAAACTCAACATTCAGGAAACTAAGATCATGGCATATGGTCCCATCACTTCATGGCAAATAGATGAGGAAACAATGGAAACAGTGAGAGACTTTATTTTCTTGGGCTCCAAAATCGCTGCAGATGGTAATTGCAGCCGTGAAATTAAAAGACACTTACTCCTTGGAAGAAAAATTATGACCAACCTAGACAGCATATTAAAAAGCAGAGGCATTACTTTGCCAACAAAGGTCTGTCTAGTCAAAGCTATGGTTTTTCCAGTAGTCATGTATGGATGTGAGAATTGGACTGTAAAGAAAGCTGAGTGCTGAAGAATTGATGCTTTTGAACTGTGGTGTTGGAGAAGACTCTTGAGAGTCCCTTGGACTGCAAGGAGATCCAACCGGTCCATTCTAAAGGAAATCAGTCCTGGGTGTTCTTTGGAAGGAATGATGCTAAAGCTGAAACTCCAGTACTTTGGCCACCTCATGCGAAGAGTTGACTCATTGGAAAAGACTCTGATGCTGGGAGGGATTGGGGGCAGGAAGAAAAGAGGATGACAGAGGATGAGATGGTTGGATGGCATCACCGACTTGATGAACATGAGTTTGAGCAAGCTTCAGGAGCTGGTGATGGATAGGGAATTGGAAAAGACTCTGATGCTGGGAGGGATTGGGGGCAGGAAGAAAAGAGGATGACAGAGGATGAGAAGACTGGATGGCATCACCGACTCGATGGACGTGAGTCTGAGTGAACTCTGGGAGTTGGTGATGGACAGAGAGGCCTGGCGTGCTGCAATTCATGGGGTCTCAAAGAGTTGGATGCAACTGAGCAACTGAACTGAACTGAACTGAACTGAGCGACTGAACTGAACTGATGGGTCTTCGCCAATTTGAGAGGCAGAGTCTTTGATTTCTAGGAAAAGACAATGGCACCCCACTCCAGTACTCTTGCCTGGAAAATCCCATGGACGGGGGAGCCTGGTAGGCTGCAGTCCATGGGGTCGCGAACAGTTGGACATGACTGAGCCACTTCACTTTCACTTTTCACTTTCGTGCATTGGAGAGGGAAATGGTAACCCACTCCAGTGTTCTTGCCTGGAGAATCCCAGGGATGGGGGAGCCTGGTGAGCTGCCATCTCTGGGGTCGCACAGAGTCGGACACGACTGAAGTGACTTACTTAGCAGCAGTGAGGTTCAATCTGCACTTGTCATTTGGAATTCCTTTTTATTAATTGCTGATATATAGCATTTCTTATTTTCCTATTAGAGGTATTTATATTTTTACTATTGCTTTATGTTAATAAGATTAACTCTTTGCCTCTTTGCCGCATATGATGCAGTTTTGCCTTGGTTTGCCATTTTCTTCTTAGTTTTATTCTTGGTGGCTTTAATATTTTTATGTAATTACATATTCACTTGTATGTTATTTGTCTTTGTAGCTTAGAAAGGTATTTCCTATTGATCAGGTAAAAATACTCACTTTTACTCTCTTCTGGTTCTTTTATGGTTTTTACATTCGAATCTTTAACGTATCTGTGTTTATTTGATTGGGTGGTGTGGGGAAAGAGAAAATTTTATTTTCTTTTCCAAATGCTATCAGTTGTACCCAAACCATTGTACCTACACCCAACTAATTTTAAATGTAACTTTTATAACCTACTAAATCCTTATATATGCCCACTTGGGTCTGTTTTTATAGCATTTCATACACGAGTATATTTTTGTTAGGTTAATTCATTTCTGTTAAGTTTGCTAATTTTACAACTTATATTGTTTTAAGGCAATACAAGACATTGAAAAAGAATGGGCCAAACCCACAGAGGTGCAGAGGCAGAAATTAGAGGCTCTCCAGAAAGAAGACAACCAAACAAAGGTGAATGAAATATTGCACCAAGAGAAATCTCTTGGAAGAGAGTTAGAGAAACATATTGGAATTGAGCTGTTTCTGTAATTTATAAACCCATCAAGCACTAAAAATGGGGCTCTTTTTTAAAATAAGAATACCTTCATTGATTTTTCTTATTATAAAATTAATAAAGTCTTATTGTTTAAAGATTCTAAAAAATACAATATGGTGTGGGTCCTTTGCCAAGTTAATTAATATAGACCCTCAACATTATTTTTAACAATGCAGAGAATTCCATTTTATGATTATGTTATCATTTAGCTAACCAATTTCCTATTATTGGAAGTCAGATTGTTTCCAGGATTTGCTTCTATAAATCACTGTGGCAGCAAGCACCACGAGGCCCAGGACTGAGTCTATCTAATTTATGTAATACATACTCTATGTTCCCAACACCTGGTATGGTTCCTGGCTGAAGGTCCCTGAACACAGCAGCCAATATCGTCTGTCTTAAATACATGTCCTATTATTCTTTACATTATTTCTAAATGTTCATTTTTTAAACTTCCAGAAAGATGGTACAGTACCAATGGACATACCCCTCAAGAAGTATATGAGTCTGAAAAGTCATATTTTAACAGAAGAAATGGTCTTTGCTTCATTGTATTATCTTTTTAAAAAATCCTTTATACTTTACCAATGCTCATCACCAAAGCACTGATTTTGAAGAAAATGCAAATAAAATTTAGATGATTCATTTATACTTAGGTTGATATAGAAAGCCATCCTTCAAAGTCACCATATTTTGAGAATTTCATTGATGAGTTGCAAAAAAAAAAAAAAGAGGAAAAAAGCATATACTGCCATGATTTAGTATTTTCCCCCTTGGTATACTTGAGAATTTGGAGAAGGAAATGGCAACCCACTTCAGTATTCTTGCCTGGAGAATCCCAGGGACAGAAGAGCCTGGTGGGCTGCCGTCTATGGGGTTGCACAGAGTCAGACACGACTGAAGCGACTTAGCAGCAGCAGCAGCATACTGAGAAATCTTTCCGGGTTGCTCAGATGGTAAAGAATCTTCCCTGGGTTGGGAAGATCCCCTTGAGAAAGGAATGAAAACCCACCCCAGTATTCTTGCCTGGAGATTCCCATGGACAGAGGAGCCTGGAGGGCTACAGTCCATAGCATTGCAAAGAGTCTGACACGACTGAGTGACTAACACTTTCCCACTTTCCCATTGGTATTCCATTAAAGCTTTGTCTCAGAAATTTTGGAGTTCAATTTCTCTGCGTGTTTGCAAATTTTTTTATTTACAGCTTTTATTTTGATGAATATCATGTTGCTATTGCTTTGGACACAGCTGCCAATTCTAAGGACATTTCTGATCTATAAACTTCTTAGTTTAGTAAGAATGTTGTTTTTAACCATGCTGCTATGCTCTAACAAAATTTGTGTTTTTGCCATAAAACAAAGTCTATTTTCTATGGTTGAATGTTTTACATCATTTTATCATACTATTTTAATAGTGGTCTTTAAAAACTCTCACTTTGAGTGCATGAATTTAGTCCTGTAAATTTTCTTTGCATTTTGTTTGAAGTCAATGCTTTAGTAGTTGGCTAAATATAAAGAATAAAAAAGATAACACAATGAAGGAGAGGCCATTTATTTTGTTAAAATATGTCTTATTTGTCAGATTCACATGTACTGCTTCAGGACAGGGTATGTGTTTTTTTGTCTTTTTTTTTTCACTTGAAAAAAACTGAACCATTATTCAAGTTAACAAATGATTTTTCTCTTGAAGCATCTAAGAATACTGTTATTAAAACCAACGTTATTTAAGTGTTTGTAAAAGTTCTCCTGCTAATGGAGTTAGCACATTAACAACTATTGCTTTACTTTATGTACATGTACAAGAAAACTTGGAATCGAAAATGAGTGAAATTAACTTAAAGGAGCAGTCATTTGATCTAAATCAGAGAGAGACTGAACTATGGTCCCTGGGCCACTGTTTGTGTAAATAAAGCTTTATTGGCACATAGCCACACTCACTCATGTATGTATTGTCAAATGCTGATTTTGGAGAGCAGTAGAGGTGGGTACTGGCAACAGTGCTCATATGCCCACAGAATTGAAGATATTTACTACACGGCTCTGCAGGTAAGTTTGCCAAATGCTAATATACCTTCTGCAGTTCTACATATTATCTTTTTCAGGTACTTCTTAAAAGAACAAATTTCAGAAATTCCATGGTGGTCCCCTCGTTAGGACTTGGCACTTTCACTGACATGGCATGGGTTCATGGGGTTCTAAGTTCAGGGGAACTTAGATCCTGCAAGCTGTGTGATGTGTCCAATAAGAAAACAAAATTCATTTTCAAGTAGATAATCCTTTTAGATTTCTGTCCTCTGCTTTTCACACAGGCAGTAATATCAGTACTCCCCGCCCCCAACTTTGAATGCTAGGTGCCAGCTAGTATTTTGAGCAAGTTACTTATTCATCACCAACCTCTTAGAGAAATGGAGCTTAGCTTTTCATTAAAAACACTTTCACCTCTTTTAGAGCTCTGCAGCCAGGAGTGTATTACAGTTTATTACAAATGTTTTGTGTTACCAAAGAGTAAAATAAACAATTGAGGATTTATACCATATAATACAAAAGAAGTTTTGTAGCGAGAGCCATGAAGCTGCTCTAAATGCTCAGTGGCGGGATTGCTCGGCCCCTGTCCCCACCACACAGGCAACATCTGCCCAGCACCTGTCGTTTCTGATGTCTCCCCCGACCCAAAGAGAGGTCCGGCAGCTGGACACATCTAAGTTGAAAGTATGGGCCTCAGTGCAATGAGCTGGTCCGACACGTGGCCGGGAGGGACAGGAGCCTGGAATCCTTCCACCACCTGGTTCCGAGAGTCACCTGTCCCTCACGGCATTTCCCTTTATCAGAGAGCGCTCACGTAGCCCTCAAAAGGGAGGTGTAAGTGACCTTGCTTCAGGAAAGGATTGGGAAAGAGCCAGGTTGTTGCTGAGTGGCCTCTTTCTGATTTAACCTTGTGGTAAAGTGAGAACTACCTTCTCTGAACACACACCTTCCACCCCATCAGATCGGACCATGGTGTAGGCTGGAAGAACCAAGCGGAGGCCACTAAACTGATAGCAGGCTACTTGAAGGCAGTCGCCAATGATCACTTTGTCGAAAGGTCCTCAACAGACATCAGCAGGACAGGATGCCAGGACCACGGGTGTGGCCTGCAGCTGTCCTCTGTTCTTCCGTAACAACAGAAGCAGAGGGAAAAGCTAAACCTTAAACATCACCAACATTCAATGTTCCATTGGCACTTTGGGGCCGTGAAACTCGACTTAGCAGACTCACTCTCGCCCTCACGTCATTGCCGTTTCCAACGCCTCCGTCTCTGACAGTGAATACCACCAGCATATAAAGCGGCCTGTAAAAATTTGATCTCAGCTTAGTTGTTTTTCTTTTTAAACACAGCATCTTAAACATTCACTTTTTGTTTATTCCGCTGCTCTATTCTACTGAGATAGAATCACAACTACTCATTCGATTACATCCTACTCTTTTCTTCCTTCATCGTTCACACACTGAATATTTTATTTCCACTATGTCTGAACACTGTAAAAAGAGCAGGGACATGATGGTCAACGAGGACGCACACACCAGGAACTCGGGCAGCCCTGTCAGCACACGGGGCCGTTGTCTTCATCTGCATCCCCCGGAAGAAAAAGGTGCTTTCTCTGTGACTCCATTCCAGGTGTTGTGTTAGAATGGCAGTAGCTTCTGACATGAGATTTTTCATCCGCTTCAAGCAGTCTTTTGCTTCCTCTATCCCCATCCTGCTTTGGAGCAGTTTTTGGAGCTCGCCCGGGAGGTCCGGCACTATGGATACGTGCAGCTGGAACCCTGCACCTGTGACCACCCAGAACTGGGCTGCCAGGCCCTTCTTTCCATCGGCAATAATGAGATCAGCTGCTGCATAACCCTGCCTGATAACCAGACCCTGGACGTCACTTTCCAGATGGACAGAGTGAAGTGCTGGCAGGTCACTTTCCTTGTGAGTATCTTGGCACCTTGCCTTTCCCATCATTTAAACCCTTCATCCATGATTTTACAAATCCTCGTGTTTTTGGATGACCGTGTTGGTATCAGGGAGACAGGTTTGCCATTTGAATCAGTACCTTGAGTGGACTGGCATCTAAGCCACAGTAGGCATCATAAAATCCCATGGACAGAGAAGCCTGGTGGGCTACAGTCCATGGGGTCGCAAAGAGTCGGACATGACTGAGTAAGAGCAAAGCATCACCTAGTAAAACCTACCTATTATCTGGTACAAGTTTCTCGTTCTTGCTGTAGAGACACTCCTCACCTTCCAACAGCAGACTTCTCTACTGCTTGAAGGGTATCTAAAGTAATAACAACATGTAGAAATAGCAGCTACCATTTACTGAACACTTAACACGTGCTCAGTACCAATAAGATCTCTATGCTTGGAAACTGGATGCTGCCCAGCAGAGCTATTCTTTTTTTTTTTTTAATTAAAAAAATATTAATTTATTTATTTTAATTGAGGACAATTACTTTACAATATTATGATGTTTTTTGCCATACGTCAACACTAATCAGCCACGGGTGTATATGTGTCCCCCCATCCTGAACCCCCCTCCCACCTCCCTCCCCACTAGGTTGTCCCAGAGCCCTAGCTTTGGGTGCCCTGCTTCATGCATCAAGCTTGCACTGGTCATGTATTTTACATATGGTAATATACATGTTTCAATGCTACTCTTTCAGATCATCCCACCCTCGCCTTCTCCCACCGAGTCCAAAATTCTGTTCTTTACACCTATAGGATCGTCGTTAGTGTCTTTCTAAAATTCCACATATATGCATTAAGATACAGTATTTTTCTTTCTCTTTCTGACTTACTTCACTGTGTATAATAAGCTCTGGTTTCATCCACCTCATTAGAACTGACTCAAATGTGTGTGTGTGTGTGTTTTATATAACTGAGTACTATTTCATTGTGTATATGTAACACAACTTTCTTATCCATTCATCTGCCAATGGACATCTGGGTTGCTTCCATGTCCTAGCTATTGTAAATAGTCCAGCAGAGCTATTTGTAAGGATCTCTGGCATCACACCTGCATCGCCTTGTCCTTCCAAGAGAGAGCTTTCTGACCAGACTTACTGAGTGCTGACTTTGTACCAGCTATGCTAGGCAATGACACATATGCTATTTAATTCTTTTTTTTTTTTTTTCATTAAGAGAAAACAAAGGTCAATATTTGTAAAAAGTAATTAGCATTTTTTAATTAAGTTCTTAAATATAACCCAGTGAGCTAAGAAGCATCATCTCATTTACACAGGAAATGGAGATTAACTAGTAGAGAAAATGCTACTAAAGCAACCGTGACACCCAGCTACTAAATCCATGAACCCCACGGGGATTTTTTTAGCTGGCTCAGTACTGTGAGGGCAGAGACAGGCCTGTCTGCAGCATTTGATACGTCAGTCATGTCTTCCTTCTCACAATTCCCCCTGCTTCCTCCTCTGATTTTGTGGGCTGCCTCTCCCTCTGACCACTCCTGAAATGCGGGTGTTTCCTGGGGTTCCATTTCTAGAATCTCTCCTCTACTTATCTCCTGAAGTCAGTTTCCCAGATGGCCTGTCAACAGGTCCAGTATTTCCCACTGCATTCTTGACATTTTCACCGTTTCACAGACACCTCAAGCTCAACCTTTCCCCAAACCGGACTCATCCTTTTCCATATGCCCAACATAGGGTTCTTCCTCCTGTGTTCCCTACCTTGATAAATAGGATTTCCATCACCACCCCTAGTTGCCAAATCAGCAATCTTGAAATTACCCCTAACTTTTCTCTTATCTTACGTTTTTAATTGCTGATGCAGACAGACCTATCTGTTCTAGGACACTGGTGGTGGTGTTCAGTTGCAAAGTCATGTCCAGCTCTTTGCAACCCCGTGGACTGCAGCACGCCAGGCTTCCCTGTCCTTCACTGTCTCCTGGAGTTTGCTCACATTCATGTCCATTGAGTTGATGATGCCATCCAACCATCTCATCCTCTGCCGGCCCTTCTTCTTTTGCCTTCAGTCTTTCCCAGCATCAGGGGCTTCTCCAGTGAGTCAGCTCTTCACACCATCCTTTGGCACTGCTGTCCTTCAAGATTCTCCTTTTCTCTCTGCCCTCATGTCTTGATCTCAACATTTGCTGCCTGGATGAAACCCCACAGCCTCCTAACCCTTCTCGCTACCCCACTCTTACCCTCTTGGGTTTAGAAGAATAAAACACATCATATGATTTCAGTCCCTTTAAACCATGGGAACTTGTTTTGTGGCCAGCATTTGGTATATCTTGAAATGTTCGGTGTGCACTCGAGAAGAATGTATATGCTGCCACTGTTGAGAATGCATATCTTGCCCTAACTCTAACCCTACAAATATCAATTCCGTCAAGTGGTTAATGACGTTCAAGTCTCCTCTATCCTTACACATTTCTCTCTACTTGTTCTATCAGCTATTGTGAGGCATGTTAAAATCTTCAAATATAATTGTAGATTTGTCCATTTTTTAAAATTTTGTTAGTTTTTTCCTTCTTATCTTCTATAGATTATTTTATTATTTAGACATTCGTTTGTTCCATTGTTTTTTTATCCACGCCTTTTAAATTTATGGTTACTTGAGTCTTTAATATACATCTGTTTAACTTATTACAGTCTACTTTTGAATATTACATCATTTCACAAAAAGTTTAAAAACCTTACAACAGTGTACCTCTGTTTGCCCCTTCTGTCCTTTGTGGTATTTGTTGCCATAGATTATTTCTACATATATTATAAACCTCATACTGTGTTATAATTATTTTTGCTTTCAACAGTTAATTATTTTTTAATTAAAAAGTAAACTTTTAATTTTGATATAATTATAGATTCATATGTAGTTGAAGGAAATGGTACAGAGATTTTGCATATACTTTACCCACTTTTCTTCAATTATTGCATCTTTTGAAACTAGAGTACAGTATCACCACCCACGCTACTGACATTGATACAATGAAAAGTTGAGATGTTTTCATCATCACAAGGATCTTTCACGTTAGCTTTTTATAGCTGCATCCACTTACTCCCACTCTCATCCCTCTTGAACCCCTGGCAACCCTAACTTGTTTGCCATTTTCATACTGTGTCATTTCAAGAATATTTTATAAAGCTTTTGGAAGTAATGGATTATCTATGACTTGATTGTGGTGATCATTTCATGGATACATGCATATGTCCAAACTCTTCAAATTGTGTACATTGTGGTGTTTTTTTGCACATCAATTATGACCTCAGTTAGAAAAAACAAACACTCACACACATAAGACAAGGTTATGCACTGGTCAGTTGATGAAGATATTGTGGCGAGGTTCACAAGAACCTAAACCTATATTTCCCCTTGGACTGTGTATCAGAGCTCACTAATGCAGTGCTTGTGGTGACTATAGAACACAGCTAGTGTGAACAACAAGAATTGACTGTGTTTAGGAGGTAAACATAAAACAAAAGCAAGGAATTTGTTACCTTAAAAAATAAAAGAATGTTAATGAACATATCACACCGTATGTAGTCTTTGGGAATTTTTTTTACTCAGCATAATTCTTTGGAAATTCATTCAGCTCAGTGTGTATATATCAGTAGCTTATTTCTTTTGGCAGCTGAGCAGTGTTGCATGATATAGAATAGCCACAATTTTTTAAAACACTCACCCAAAGAATGGAGAAGGAAATGGCAACCCACTCCAGTGTTCTTGCCTAGAGAATCCCAGGGATGGGGGAGCCTGGTGGGCTGCCATCTATGGGGTCACACAGAGTCGGACACGACTGAAGCGACTTAGCACCCAAAGAAAGATATCTGGTTGTTTTCAGTTATTAGCTATTATGAATGAAGCTTCTATAAATATGGATTCATAGGTTTTTGTCTGAGCACAAGTTTTCATTTCTTTAGGATAAATGCCTAGGAGTGCAATTGTTGGAAGTTGTGTGTTAAATTTTTTAAGAAACTGCCAAATTGTTTTCAAGGGGGCTGTGCCAATTTATTATACATTCCCACCAGCAATGTATGATCAAGCCAGTCTCTTCACTTTCTCATCAGCATTTGGCATTGTCATTATTTTTTATTTAGTCATCCTGGTAAGTGTGTATTGGTATTTAATTGTGGTTTTAATTTGCCTTTCCCTCATGGCTAACGATGCCGAACAGCTTTTGATGTGCTTATTTACCATCTGGGTATCTTCTTAGGTGATATGTCTTCATAATGTCTCCCATTTTCCAATTGGATTTTTTGTTTACTATTGGGTTTTGAGAGCACTTACATTCTAGATACTAGTCCTTTTTTGGATATGTGGCTTGCTAGTATTTTCTCTCACTTTGTAGTTTTTCATTCTCTTCACAGGGTCTTTTGCAAAGCAAAAGACTTTAATTTTGATGAAGTTGTTTTTCTTTATTGTGTTTTCGGTGTCAAGTCTAAATTCTTTGCCAAAGTTCCCTTTTTTGCCTATGGAAGTCCAACTGCTCTGGACCATTTGTTGCAAAGGCTATCTTTCTTCAATGGAATTACTGTCATACCTTTGTGAAAAATCAGTTGGGCACATTTGTGTGGGTCTAGTTCTGTTCCATCGATCTTTGTGTAGACACACAGAGGGAGGCATAGATCCCTCTACCAATACCACATCATCATTCTCTTCTTCTGTAACAGCTTTATCAAGATATTATTCACATTCCACACAATATAAAGGGTACAACTCAGTAGCATTCAGTATATTCAGAGTTGTGTAACCATCACCACAATCAATTTTAGAATACCTCAAAAAGAAGCTCCATACCCTTTATTTGTTACTTCTTTGTCACCAGGCCTAGGAAACCACTAATTTACTTTCTGCCTCTATAGATTTGCCTATTCTGAACTTAGCATATTAATAGAATTATACATGGTGCTTGTGAATGTTTTTTGAGAGGGAAACCCAAACAGAGACCAGAGGTCTTGCTAAGTTGAGGAGAAAGAGATAAAAATCTGTGAAGTGGCAGTTAAAATGTATGGGATAAAAGACTAAAGACAAGGGTTTTAAATAGAGCAATAGCTCCAGAGAGCACCTTTCAAATCTTTTGACTAAATAATGATTTGTGCATGTGTGGGCAATGCACAAATTTGCATCTGGAAAGTCTGGGGAAAGAACCACTGAAAAGCAGCAGGTTGAACAATTCCAAAAGCAGGTTGAACAATTCAAAAACAACATACTGGTGTTTTTACTTAACATAATGTTTCCAGGGTTCATTCTTGTTGTAGCATATATCAGTATTTATTCCTTTTTATGGTCAAATAATATTCCATTGTACAGATATATCCACTTGTCCATTGATGGTTGTTTCTACCTTTTGACTGTTATGAATTATGCTACTATGAACATTTGTGCATAAGTTTTTTTATGTGGACATAGGTTTTCGTTTCTCTTGGGTATATACCGAGGAGTGGAATTGCTGGTAATTCTACCATAGTGGTTAACTTTTATGGTTAATTTTTTGAGGAAAGTCCGGACTGTCATTTACAGTGTCTCCTCCAGTTTACATCCCCACCAGCAGCGTAAGAGGATTCCAGTTTCCCCATATCCTTGCCTGTTCTTGTTATTATCTAATTTTTTTTTTTTAATATGGCCATCCTAATGGATGTAAAGTAGTATCTCATTGTGGTTTTATTTCAGTCTTTTTTCTCTCTGTGCTTAATTTTGGGTGGTTTCTGTTGTCATGATTTCAAGGTCATCAATCTTCTGTAGCATATAATGTGTGTCTTTC
Organism: Cephalophus harveyi; assembly: GCA_006410635.1. NCBI lineage: Eukaryota > Metazoa > Chordata > Mammalia > Artiodactyla > Bovidae > Cephalophus > Cephalophus harveyi. The sequence goes on from SJYT01021583.1 coordinate 177,089, forward strand.
CCGTTCGTTATACTTTTATTTCTACTGTTATACTTTATTTTTATCTCTAGAAGGCCATTAGGATCTTTTTTATATCTTCCATTTCTCTCCTTATCATGCTATTTTTTCTAAATTTTTGAGTATGTGGAGCATATTTAAAATAACTGGTTTTATATTACGATCTACTAATTCCATCAGCTCTGACATTTTTATTGATTGATTTTTCTCCTATTTGCAGAGTACACTTATCTCATACTTTGCACACCAGGTAATTTATTATGGTATGCCAAACACTGTGAATTTTACGTTGTTGAATGCTGGATTTTATTGTATTCCTTTAAAGAAGATTGGATTTTGTTCTGTCACACAATTAAATTACTTGGAATTAGTTTTATTTTTTTGAGACTTGCTTTTAAGCTTTCTTAAGGCAGATCAAGAGAAGTCTGGAGGACTAATTTAGTACTTTACTTAATAGCTGCCGTTCTTAGAACTCTCCCTGTCTTGTTTATTATGCTATCTCTACTCAGGTTGATTGAAACTATTTCCAGGCTGGTTTAAGAGCTTTTGGAATTGTTCAACCTGCTGCTTTTCAGTGATTCTTTCCCCAGATTTCTCAGATGCAAATTTGTGCATCTCCCATGCATGTGCAAATCATTATTTAGCCAAGAGATTTGAAAGGTGCTCTCTGGAGCTCTTGCTCTATGTAAAACCTTTGTCTTTAGTCTTCTATCCCATAAATTCTAACCACCACTTCACAGATTTTTGTTTCTTTCTCACCAACTTAGCAAGACCTCTGGACTCTGGGTTTCCCTCCCTGTACTGAATCTTGGAAACTCCTCCAGGCAGTAAGCTGGGTAACTACAGGGCTCACCTTACTTGTTTTCTGCTTCTCAGGATTGACATTTCTGCATTCTCTGCTGTTCTATGTCTGAAAACAGCTGTTTCTGAAAACAGTTCAGTTTTTTACATTGATGCTGCCAGACCCACAGTTCTAAAATACAAATTTGTGTTATTCAGCTTTTAAAATCTTTTAACAAAATGGCCTGTTTTCCTTAAGATAAAGTTCAGACTCTTTCACTTAGCTTGTAAAACCTGTAACAGCTAGGGCTCTTTTGGTAGCAAATAGTAGAAACCAATACTTCTGGCTCTAGTAGGGAAAAAAAGAAAAGGATTTATTAGAGGGGTATGAGATAATCCACTGATTTAAAGGAAAGGGTGAAAAAAAAAAAGACTGAAATAAAGGCTCAGGATACTCAGGAACCAGAGGAGCTCAAGATTTCTAGAAAACAGGGATTCTTTATCAGGACCTGCTCTTTGGATCCTTCTGCCCTGAAATCAAATGAGAGACCCAGAGTATTTATCCAGTTGGCTTGAGCTTGGGTCATGTGCCACCCTCCAAGAGGGCAGCATTTCCTGACTGTCCTAGCTTGAGAGCCACAGTGAAAAGTTTTTCCCAAGGGAATTTGAAACTCTAGTACCAGAAGAAAAACAATCAATGCTGCAAAGCAAAAATCACAGGTGCTTCCTACCAGGCTTCCAGGCTCTGGCCCTGCCCTTCCTCTCTCAGCCCGCGGTCCGTCACAGCGAATGATTCAGCCACACTCCAGTGTGCCAGGCTCCCTCGGGCCTCAGTGCGTCTGAGCTTATTTTTATTTCTACTGAGAATCACTTGTTACCACCACACCCCTCCCTCAAAAAAACACACAACAAACTTGGATAATTTTTTCTGCTGCTCAGATAACACTCTCCCTCCACTCTCACCCCACCAGAACTTCCTTTACCTCCTAGTCTGGATTAGATGTCCATCCTGTTCACTTCCATAGAGCTGTGTTTGCTTCCCTTATAACACTTATATCAAGCTATGATGATTTATTGTACGTTCATGGCTCTCCAAAAGACTGACGGCATCTTGGGAATAGGGATATTCTCACTTGTTTTGATATTTTGTGCAGCACATAATAGCCATTTAAATTCCTGCTGAATGTCAAGTAATATCTTTTCTTTTGTAGGGGACTCTGCTGGATACAGATGGGCCACAGCAAACTCTCAGCCAGAACTTAGAGCTCAGATTTCAGTATTGCGAGAATAGTCACTGGCGGTGGTTTGTTATTTACAGCAAACAGGTAGGTCTCAGGGCAGAGCAGGAAAACCTTCAGTGCTAAATGCTCTCTTGCATGCTGGGGTGGACAAAGCACCTCGCTCTAACTCAAGTGGAGCAGAATATTAGAGTATGCCACACATGCACTTTTAGGCCTGTAATACCATTTATTTGTTTGGGTTTTGTTTTATTTCGTGGTTGTTCAGTTGCTAAATCAGGTCCTACTCTTTGTGGCCCCGTAGACTGCAGCACGCCCGTCTTCCCTGTACTTCACTATCTCCCAGAGTTTGCTCAAACTCGTGTCCATTGAGTCGGTGATGCTATCTAACCAACTCTTCCTCTACTGCTCTCTTCTCCTTTTGCCTTCAGTCTTTCCCAGCATCGGGGTATTTTCCAGTGAGCCGGCTCTCAGACTTGTTTTATTTTACTCATCACCAAAGCTTTCATATAAATTAGAAATAAATTTATTTACCAAGTAACAGAAGACTCAATTATCAGTGACTTAAACCAGGGATTAGTTAACTTCCTGAGGAATCAATGATGGTAAACATTTTAGGATTTTAGGCTCATATGGTCTCTGTTGCAACTACTTAACTCTATTGCTGTAGCACAAAAGAAGCCACAGACAATATATAAACAAATGGGTATAGCTGTGTTCCAATAAGACTTCATTTATAAACACAAGTGGATAGGGCGAGATTTGTTTGCCAACCCCTGGCTTATACAATACAAATTTTTATCATCTTACTTAGTAAGAATACTAGAGGGAGATGTTGGCATCCCTATAATTCTTTTGGCCTTTTCCAAGTAGAAAATAGCAAAAGTCATACCCCAGAATCACCCCCTCCACCACCCCCAAGTAGACTTTCCATTTTGTCTTACTGGCCAGAGCTAGGTCACATGAGCACTCCTGGCTTCAAGGGAGTCTGGCTTTGAGGGAATCTGGGAATCAAGCATTTATCATAGAGGAATAGGATTCATAATCAGCTTAGGATAAGCATGAGTCATTGCCTAGAGCTGGGTACTTTGTCATTCCCAAATCAGGGTTCTGTTACTAGGGAAGGAGGGACAATGCTTTTGGGTAGCAATAGTTAAATCTGAAATAAATGTGAACTACTTTAAATAATCCATTAAAAATCTAATTCTCTATATGCCAAATCCAATTGGAAATTCTTTTTACTTAGCTAACTTAAACTATTTCAATTTGGAGTCAAAACTGCAAGTGTTCTAAAACAAAACCAAAATAGCAAAGTAATCTTTGCATCAACATTATACTCAACTTGAGTACCTGGTGTGTGTGCTCAGGCTCACTTGCTCAGACTCCTCTGTCCATGGGATTTTCCAGGCAAAAATACTGGAGCGGGTTGCCATGCCCTCCTCCAGGGGATCTTCCTGACCCAGGGATTGAACCCACGTCTCCTGCAATGGCAGGCAAATTCTTTACTAGCACCTGGTGATCACATTCAGTTCTGTGTTCCATGCAGCATTCCAGTTTTAGGCAACCAAAGCTCAGTTTTGACACTCCACTAGTATAGTTCTGATCAAGAGATAATAGATATCCATGTCCTCTGAAAAACAAAGTACTAAATCAAAATCCCAGGTTAAAGAAATGGTCCCCCAGGTTCACCTTAAATATAAAACATTCTTAGGGAAGTGTTAGGATGGTTTGCTGAGGCAAGATCTGCAGTCACGTGGAAACACACAGAGAGATTTTGGCAGCGAAACCACCCCCTTCCCTCCGAATGCTAAGTGCGGTAGTTAAATTTTATTATGGTCTTTTAATCTAGTCTGTACAAATGAGTTTAAGCCACTAAGGAGAGGTGCAATAAACATCCTTTGAAAAGAGTCCTAGTAAGGTCTTGTTTCCTTTGGAGTATGGATTTATCGATGTGCACCCAAGGGCTACTTCTGCAAAAGGCAGAAATGTGGTTTGTGTGCCTTGCAAATACAAAAAGAAGATTTGGCCCAGCTCTTTCCTGAGCCCTTTAAATGGAAGCCTAGTCTTCATATATAGAGAGTGAGATGTATTGATTTACTTATGTTTTATTTTTGGCTGCGGGGGTCTCTGTTGCTGCACTCGGGCTTTCTCTTGTTGCAGGGAGCAGGGGCTGCTCTTCGTTGAGGAGCTCTGGCTTCTCACTACGGCGGCTTCTCTTGTTGCTGAGCACAGACTCTAGGCACCTGGGCTTCAGCTGTATAGGCGGATGGAATTGGTCTACATCCTGTGGGACACCATTAAACACCCCTCCTAGCTGCATCGGCTCAGGGTTTGCTGTCGTTTACCTGTTTCATACCCTGATGTTTCATGGGTGACATATATGCACAAACAGGGTTCATTCTTAGCTAAAGCAGGATGTTTGTGTCTGTGTATAAACCCCACATCCGTGACTCTTTTCCTCATTGGTGGCAGCCCTTTCTTTCCCCCCTTTTCTCTCCACTTAAATAAAATGCAACCCATCTCTGTAAAACTTTGAAACGCCCCCTCTACGTACCCTTCACCCTCTAGGTCCACTTTGTGTGTCCTGTCCTCCAAAAGCTCTCTACATCTACATCCAAAAGCTCGGCCCTAACCCGAGCTTTCCCTCCCTCTCCTCTCTCCTCCTCTCTGTCATCCCTTCACCCCCAAGTTCAGGGACCATCCCTGAGCACAATTTATATTAAATTTCTCTAGCCTCAAGCTTTGAGCTTCTGTTGTCTGAAACCTCAATGGGGCCAAATGAGAAATGAGCAGTCCAGGAGTTGAGAGCAGAAAAATGAGGGGGAAGAAAAGAATCTGTGGGAAAGGAGCAAAAGGGAAAATCACAGGGGAACCTTAAGTTTGGCACATGGGGTACAGTTCCTAGAGAAAGGAAAACCCCAGCTTTTGTGCAGCAAGATGTATATGACGTGTGTCTTGCCACTAGCAGTGATGAGCCGTCGATAAGCCACAGGTGGTGTTTGGGGCAATGGTCAGTCTTGACAGTGAATGACTAAAAATACCAGGAAAATTTTAAAAGGAGGAAAAGCGACTAATTTTGTCTTCCGCAAGAGCCATAAGGTGCTAATATAGCCTTTCAAACAGGTTAATATGTATGCCTACTTACAGGTCTCTCAATCATTATATATACAGTTAAATAGAAGATTGACTATCACCGTTTAATTTGATTGTGATTAGAAGTGGTTTTTATTATTTGTTGCTCATAAAACAGGAGCTGTTTACAAAGTAATGGAAAAAAGTGGGATGTAAGGGAGCAGTTTTGAAAAAGATTAGTAATGAGATCCTGGTCATTTTTAATCTATCTTTTAAAAAATGTACTGCAAGTATATCCCTGTAATTGAGAAACTTTATGGTTACTTGCTGATTACATCTTATGAAATTAATGAGTCAAAGAACTCTAAATTCTTAAAAGCATACTTTTGGAGGACAGGGCACAAAACCTGCTTCTCAGTATGAAGAGGGAAGGAAGAGAATCAAGTCTTTAACTGAGCGAGTTCTTTATTTCTGGGTTTCTTAGGCTTTTTTGCTGAGTAGCTGCTTGAAAAAGATGATCTCAGAAAAGATAGCAAAGCAAGCTGCCGAGAATCCAGAAATGGTAAGTGCTCTTATCTGTGTCTGTGTTTCAGTTTGTTTCCACCATCAGCTGGCACTAAACTACACTGATGAATTTCCCCGGACACGGCGAGTGTGGTCTTCCAGTTCAGTTCAGTTCAGTCGCTCACTCGTGTCTGACTCTTTGCAACCCCATGGACTGCAGCACGCCAGGCTTCCCTGTCCATCACCAACTCCCAGAGCTTGCTCAGTCTCATGTTCATCAAATCAGTGATGCCATTGAACCATCTCATCCTCTGTCATTCCCTTCTCCTCCCACCTTCAATCTTTCCCAGCATCAGGGTCTTTCAAATCCAAGGACGAACCCAACTGCCCAGAAGTGAGATTCTCAGCTCTCTGGGAACACAGTCTTCAGAATTCAAGCCAGTTTCCCAGGGAGAAGTCAGTTGTCCTTGGATTGCTGAGAACTTGCTAAGCCTCTACTCTGTATCCTTGTATTTCTGCCTTCTCCCAAATGGAAGATTCCAGATTTACCATAAAAGCAACAACATGGACAGAATCAGCACGGCAGGTAAGAGCTTAAATAAGCTCTGAAGTTTTGTCTCTAGATAGAACTCACAGCCTCTTGATACTTCCACTGGACCAAATTAAAATGCCTTTCGCTGTTGGGAGAAGCCATCGAGTAAAAGAAGCTCTCAAGGCTATAACTTTTTCTCAGTGTAAAATTTATTTTTCTTGTCTCCATCTCTTCAATAAAGGCCTAGTTACTCACTGTAAGTGTTGGTGCTGGGGCTGTAAAGAGAGTTCCTGAGATTCTGAACTTTCTACTTGCCTTGCCACCATCAGGATACAAGCTTGTCCCAAGTAAGACAGTACAGCTTGATTTTTTTAATGACATGATAAACATAATTCTCTTGTAGGATAACACACTGGGCTTTTAAAATACAACAGAAAATATTTGGAAACTTTTCCTAATGTTTTAATTTTAGTGTATTATAAAAGGGTGGATTATACCTTTAGTTTTAACACTGATCTTTACTTGACTTTGCAGCTTTTTTCCTCAGAAAAATGTTGCATTTTATACTTACTTTTCTTTCTTCTAGAACTCAAAATATTTTCCCAGGGAAGATAAAATTCACTGCCCCTTGGTGTTTGAACACTTCAAAATGTACTAGAGAATAGCAAATCACACCAATAAAACAATCAAGGATGCTTTTTTTTTTTAAAGCATAATAAAATCTAACCTCCTAAGAAGGATGGACCAAGGCCAGAATACTGGAGTGGGTAGTCTTTCCCTTCTCCATGGGATCTTCCCAATCCCATGGAATCGAACCAGGGTTTCCTGCATTGCAGGCGATTCTTTACCAACTGAGCTATCAGGGAAGCCCTTATATCCTGTACGCAGGGAATACACGTACCAAGATGTGTATAAGAGACAGGTTTAGGCCTCAATTTAAATATATGTATATGATAAATATGTATAAACATAAATATATCATGTATCATTTTATATATGTATGTGTATATACAGAGAGAAAAGCAATTAATGTAGCCCCATTAAAAGGGAGAAGTACTCTCAAATGTGGTTTGATAAAGTGTAAACTACTTGATGCAGGAAATACTTGTACAATGAATATCTAAGAGTTTTCTCTACAATAAGAGGAAGTAATAACCTATTTAAAGTTTTCAAGAAAAACAACCACACCATCATATTCCATAGATTTGCATGCAAATTAAAATCTATAAGTTATCCTGGTGACTGATAGCAAAAGCAGCATGGTAGTCAATAAAACTTGTATTGCCTTACCCAAATACTCATCAAGTTTTATTTTCACAAACTCTTTATTTCTTTCCTTATGTTGGTTCTTAGAAAGAAGTTAAGATTTTTCCTCTGAAAATTGGATGGTGTTGGAATAGTTCACATTTCAAGAGAATGTTGTAGGAATAGCCCACATTTTAGTCTGGAGTTTCATCTATTAATACAAACGCTTGGGTAGAATGGGACCCTGGAAGGGAAATAGAAAAGACAGATCATCTCTTTGAACTTTGACTGGATCTCCTCGCAAAGTACAGTTGATAAGAACAAGTCGTTTTACGGAGCTTAAAGTAACCATATAAATGTTAGACTGTGACATTTACTCATTTTCTAGGCAAAACATATAAAACCTGAATTGACACCTATGACTTATAGAAGTCTCACAGACCAAAATTTACAAGGCAGAATAAATTAAAAGATTTTATAATTGTGAAGAATCTGGGGAGGGAAAGAGAAACTGAGAAAACTGTGACCAACTAAACCCCATAAATAAAGCAGATGGTCCCTTGAGAGATTAAATAGTACTGTTTTATACTGGTAAGAAGGAAGAAGTGAAAGAAGACATTTAGTGCTAACTTAGAGTTAATTAGCTTATTTAGCTTTAGGCAATGGTTTCAAAGGTTAAGACTTGAACCACTTATGAAGAGATGATTAAGATTTGAAGTCAAATGAATGCACTAAAGAAAAATGTAAACATCCAGCCAAAAAAGTGTTAAATTCTTAAGACAGTATTAATTGAAAAACCAGAAAGGAGAAGAATGTGTAACATTATTCTTATAGCTGTGCTCTTATACAAAAACCTAAATTGATTTTTTTCAATATTTGCTACTTTTAACTAGAACAAAATTAAAGGATTATTTTGTGTGAAAATAAACTATATTAGTTAGGAGTAGTTTTGACTGCCAATAACAAAAAACAAAACAAAATAAGTGCTTTGGACAAGATAAAAGTCTATCTCATCTAAAAGCCCAGAAGTAGGCAGAATGGGGCTGTGATAGTGATTTCATGGTGTCACCAGAGATCTTTCTGCTCTGCCATCTTCAGTGTGTGTGGCTTTTACCTCATGCCCAGGATGACTGCTGGAGTTCCAGCCACTACATGCACATTCCAGACAACAAGTATAAGGAAAGCATGCAGAAGCACTCACCCTTTTTCTTTAATGAGGAGTCTCAGAAGCCCCACATATAATTTCTGCTTATAGCTCATCGTCCAAGAGTTAGTCATATCACAGGCCCCCACCCAGCTGTAAGGAAGTCTGGTAAATGTAGTCTTTTTGCAGAGTATGTTGTCTTTCCAAATAAATGTGAGTGTTACTACTAAGAAACAACAGTATGAATAATGGAGTAGGCTAACAGCAATCTCTGCTATGTAAAGAAATCTGAAAGACACCAAGAAAAGAAAGCAGGTGGATTTTATGTGGTACGTGTATTCCCTGCGTACAGGATATAAGGGCTTCCCTGATAGCTCAGTTGGTAAAGAATCGCCTGCAATGCAGGAAACCCTGGTTCGATTCCATGGGATTGGGAAGATCCCATGGAGAAGGGAAAGACTACCCACTCCAGTATTCTGGCCTGGAGAATCCCACGGACTGTATAGTCCGTGGAGTCACAAAGAGTCGGACAGGGCTGAGTGACTTTCACTTTCATTCCTAAGGAGCTTCTGAAAGTGTATTATCATCATTATAATTATCATTATTTATATATTGAACCATAATCTGAATACATGAGAGTTATCAGAAATATGCTAGTAAATATTTTCTGAATTGAAAAACTATTTTTAAAATAGTCTATACCTAGTTTGTTTTTATTAGTTTATATAACTTTTCCTTAGGTTTACTTAACAGTGGGTCTGGATCTCTAAATTGGTCTTCTGAAAAATGGCAAAGAACAAGGTGGCCTTCAAGGTGGTGCCTCCAGCTTGCCTCATACCTCCCCTCCCCTCCCCAGTTACCATAACCATATATATTTCTCTCTCCACTTCTCTTTCATTGGGGGCAAGATCAGACAGTGTAAAAGGCCACTGGGTGCTTTGAAGTGTGTTCCTGTTGTGTGAGCAGAAGGGGAAACACCAAGGCCAGTGCTATCTGATGTTGCAGGATTGGCAGCCTCTGCATAGCTTGTCCAGTTCAGAAAACAGAAAAGGTACTGACATTACAGCCGTCACAAGAATGGTCCGAGCATGGCAGGAGGACAGTTTGAGAGAGCCAGAGGGGAAGGAATGAAGGGTTATGCTATCAACAGAAACTCCCTGTTGAGAGAGAGAGTGCAGCAATCCTGCATTATGAAAAAAGGATTAACTCCCTCCCCCCCAACTTTATCACCCTGGGATATAAAATAGAAAAAGCCTACTGAAATAAATCAAGGAAACAAACTATATCAGAAATTGTTGAACAATTCTAGTGTGTTTCATTTTTACATAGGGAGAAGGAGGGGAAGGAGACTAGGAGAGAGAAAAATTCCAAGAAGTTTTCCCCAACTTCTGTATTTCATTGCACAAGACGACTTACAGACTATCATGTAATGCTGTAAAATGATAAAATAACAAAACACAAGGCACCGGAACATTACTTTCTCATTTGGACATCTCTATTGAGAATACTAACCTAAGGAAGTCCTATGTATCCTTCAAAGCGATATATTTTACAGAAAAAATTAAGTTAATCATAGTTAAGAATTACTCCTCTTTTGCAGTACCATGTTATCTATCTCACTTATTTTGTAATGTCCCACTGTATATAGGGGACATGATCTCATGAATAATAAGCAACTTAGTTAATTCACCCCTCATTCTGTCATTTACCGATGCCTATATTTACCATATATAGTGGCTAGAAACTGAGACTCCAGAGTCAAGGAGTTTATTTGTTGGAAAAGAAAAGCAATTAGTAAAGAGACATTTAGGATGATAGAGTGATAAGCTGGGATACACACGGAAAGCATAGTTCTTTAATAGTAATTCTTTTCTTTTTCTGTTGGGCTGGCTAAAAAATTCTTTCAGGTTTTTCAGCATGCTTGGAAAAACCTGAATGACCTTTTTGGCCAACCCAATGTAAGAAAAGTCTAAAAGTCCTTTTCTCTAAACCCTGGCTAGGAGACTGACCTTGGTGTGCTATGACTTTACCCTCTGACCTCCAGCTTCCAACCGGGGTCACCCATGGGGAAAACCAGTGAGGTGGGAGGAGATGGAGACCAGGGTATTTATTTCTCTGACTCCGTCCCTGCCGGGTCTCTGCGGTTGGCCCAGTCCTCAACTGTGTCCCACAGCTCCTGAAGCAACCTCTCCCACCTGCTGCTTCGGCCACTCTGGTTTCAGTACCAGCTGCTCCCCTCCTCACCCCAGAAGTGGTGAGAACTCACACCCACCCCAGCTCCTCGCTACTCGCTACATCCTTTCATCGGTGCACTTTAATCCTTCCCACACCTCCATTAAGCAGTTCCTTGTAGAAAACTCCCTCAGTTACCCCAGGAGTAAGCCATCTGCTTTCTGCTGGGCCCCTGACTGTTATATTAAGGCTACTTTATGTGCATGAGGTATATTCAAGTGTCTTAAACTTCAGTTTGATTCTTCTCTTGATTAATGATGCCTTTTGATTAATCAGAGCCCCATTTGACTTTGGTTCAGCATATGGATTGGAGCTCTGTGGATTATTTCTGGATTTAGGATTCATTTTGTGTGAAGTCCTTTTAAAAGCTGTGTTAAATCACAAAATCCATAGCAGCCACCAACGTTAAACATTAAGCTTCACTTCACTTTCAGGGGCTCAATTTCTGAAACGCTGAGGTACTTGCAAACGAAGGGGGACTGTGCAGATGACGAGCAGGTGTCCTGCTGACTGGCAGCCTTCGGGACCATTAAGAGGATTATTGTGGAAGGAGAAATGTGCTGGTTAAATAGATTATTTGTGTGCTCGCTTCTCTGGCTGTGCTGACTGACATTTCACTAATCTATTTAGCAGATTGAAGTTCCAGAACAAGGCAAAAGTAAAAAATACCACATTCAACAAAACCAGGTCTGTGAGTAAAATTATGTAATGGGTATATTATAATTTTGATAAATCTGCCTGTTTTTCCCCTTTTAAGTAACCAAAGTCATTCTACTTTTAAGATTAAGCCAGAATTTTCTTTCTCAGAAGCTCCTCCATGCAGACTGGTCCAATTGGACGACCATCACAGAAACATAGTGTTTTTACTGTAGAACCCAGTTGGGCTAGGAGAAATGCTTTCCTGAATTTATATATACAAACGTTCCAAGAAGAACACAAAACTCTAGTGCTTTTCTTCTTTACTCCATGCAGTTTTGTTTTTTTTTTTTGGAAAATGTTCTTTCTAGTTTGTATGTTTTAGTTTCATAGACTTTCTGCAGCGTATTCTGTATAAAACAGCCTTTAAGTGGATAAACTGCTTTTTCAAGCATTTAGGTCTGCTGTGCAGATAACAGTAGCAGTAAATATCATAATAGAAAGCATGAATAAACACTCATGGCCAGACACCATGTCAAAGTACTTTTCTGTGGATTAACACATTTATCCTCACCATGATCCTGTATCATTGGTACTGTATCACCATTCTTCAAATCAGCTGAGGAAACGGACACAGAGAGGTTAGGTGACTTGCTCCAGGTTGCACAGTTATCAGTGGTAGAAGGAAGCAGGCAGTCTGATTCCACAGCTGTGTCCTTAACTAACTCTTCCTTTCGAGGTTCAGATCTTAGTGGGGGTGAATGAAATAAAGGTGGCCTCTAAGTAGCATTGAATGGGATTCATTATTGGTTCAGCTTCTGTCACGGAGCCTGCTGTGTATATAAAGGTAGTTAGTATATAAGTACAGTGTTTATAAATATATAAGGTCCTTCGTTGAGTGGATAAGCTCAGAGAAAAATTTTAAACACAGACTAAAAGCAGACTTGTCTCCCTTACATAATAACAGCATTTCTGGCTGCTAACATCAGAGACAGGCAGTGAGAACTCCACCAATTACTGGCTGTGTGTCTTCAGGCAGATCAAAAATTGGATGTGTATAAGGGATGCTTGGGGTGCTTATTAAAATGCAAATTCCCACCCCAAAAGATGGATCCAGTAGATCAGCATTTATAGCAAGAATGCCAATGGGAAACTACACCAAACTTCTTCTTTATTTTTAAGATAAGTTCATCACTTAAATTCATCCATGTCAGCAGCGTAGTATGGCATAGAGCTTGGTTCTCAAAGTTGGCTCTATAATGGTATCACCTGAAGAGCTCAAAAAACATGATGCCTGAGCCCCACTCTCAAAGACTCTGATTTATTAATAATTTTTCTGAGGGGCCTGGCAGTGGGATTTTTTAGCTGCCCAGGTGATCTAAAGTACAGCCAGGGTTGAAACCATTACTCTAAAAGAGTGGTTCTCAGAGTAGGGTCCCTAGACCATCAGGGTCAGCATCCCTTGGGAACTTACTATAAATTCAAATTCTCAGGCCCCAACCTTATTGGACCAGAAGCTCTGGGGCTGGGGCCCAGCAATCGTATTGGGCAAGCCCTCCAAATGAGTCTGATGCACGTGTGAGTTCGAGAGCCACTGTCCTAGAACGACAGAGATGCCAGTCAGCACAGATGAACAGCAATGCTAAGGAGGTGAGCCTCTGTGATGCTCTGAGCAGGGCCAGCAGGTTGGAAGGGAGCCTGGTGCCCAACTATATTGAATTCCAACTTACTTTAGCCAACCTTTATAGAGAGCTAAACCTGAGCTAGGTACTGTTATAATTGCTTTCCACATATAACTCACAGCAACCCAGATATTATCATCATCCTTGGTTTGTAGCCAAGGGAACTGAAAACAGAAGAAAGGCTAAGTAACTTGCCCAAGGTCACCCAGCTGGTAAATGACGGAGTTAGTATCCATGCCCAAACACCCTTCGTTATTTAACAAATAAAATTTTTGTTGCTGTTGTTCCTTTAACTACTCTGCCATGAGGCCTATCAAGACAAATTCCTCATGGGCGGTGGGGGGGAGCGATTGTAGCTGCTCTGGTGAGCTGCCACACATTTATGTCACCAGGGCCAAAACCCAGTCTCCGTGACTCTGTCTTAGAGAGTTTATAAACACTGAAAGTCGACTATTCACTCACTGAAGGTCTGCAGCAGCAACCGTAACTTCTTAAAGTATGTTAAAATGTCTATAATACTTTTTTGTAAAACTTTATGAGTGATGTGCACTAACGATTTTGGTGAAAGTAAAAACAGAAAGTCATATGTCTTTAACAGATGAGGAAAAAATAAGAGAGGCAGAGTTCGAGTGTTACCTGGAGACACTCCAATGCCTGCAAAGGTGCTCTGGACATGCCTCTTCATACCAGTAGGGGGCACCCCTCAGCAGCAACAGATGTAAGCTGCTGCTGCTGCTACTAAGTTGCTTCAGTCGTGTCCGACTCTGAGATCCCATAGACGGCAGCCCACCAGGCTCCCCGTCCCTGGGATTCTCCAGGCAAGAACCTGGAGTGGGTTGCCATTTCCTTCTCCAATGCATGAAAGGAAAAGTGAAAGTGAAGTCGCTCAGTCGTATCCGACTCTTAGCGACCCCATTGACTGCAGCCCACCAGGCTCCTCCATCCATGGGAGTTTCCAGGCAAGAGTACTGGAGTGGGGTGCCATTGCCTTCTCTACTCCTGAAACACAGCTGCTACAGAATAAAACCATTTAAAAAAATTATTCATTTACTTGGTTGCGCTGTGCCTTCACTGATGCTCAGGGTCTCTGGTTGTGGTGAGGAGGGCTACTCTTCGTTGCGGTGCAGGGCTCCTCAGTGTGGTGGCTTCTCTGGTTGCGGGGCACAGGCTCTAGGCGCGTGGGCTTCGGTAGTTTCCGCTGGGCGCCAGCAGGCTCAGGAGTTGGGGTGCAGGGGCTTAGGTGCTCAGCGACACGGTGGAATCTTCCTGGACCAGGGGTCAAACAGGTATCCGCTGCGTTGGCAAATGAATTCCTATCCACTCTACCACCAGGGAAATCCAGGGTAAAACCATTTAAAACAATCATTGCTTAACAGATATAACCTTTCTGTTGCCTTTTTAATATTAATCTTTGGCTTTTTAACTATTATTGTTGTTATGGAAATTACTTCCTCTCATATGTATTTCTGACCTCTCTGTTTACTTTGTAACAGAAAGACTATTCTAGTTTTCTGCCAAGAAAAAGCAAGATTAAGATAGCTGAAGTTGACTGTGGTTTGGGGACCATAAAGGAAGATCTTTGAAGACAAAGTCTAACTTCTTAAAATGGTCTTAAAGGTGATCTTGACCATGAAAGGGCTTGGCTTCCTACCACTTATAGAAGAAATGTGAGCCTTCCCATCTTTTTCCTGGATGGACCATATTCATCAAGACTACTTCAGAACTCTGTTTATCTCAAGATTAAAAGAAAATGCAAACCAAAGTTATACAGTTTGCTGTTAATGACTTATAAATGACAAATGGCGAATCTGAATCAATTAGTACAAACCTCCTTCTTTTTTCCTCCCCTAAAATATATATTGACCTGGCTTCATGAAGCCTTTTATATGTTCTGATATTGCATGAATGAAAGACCTAATCTAAAACACTACAAATGCATTTGGGGTTAAGATCTGAAGACATTACTCATCAGCTGTGGCTCTAAGAAATGGAATCATTGAAAAAGAAATCTGGACTTCACTGATCCGTCCAAAACATCAGAACAAGGAAGTGATGAAACACCAATTTGTTTTCTTATATAACTCTGAGCCTACCAATATGAATGTACTCAAAGTAGTAGGCTGCCCTGTTCTCTGTTTCTCCACAGTTGTAGTTGCATTCTGTCCTTAGTATACTGAGTTCAGTTCAACAGTCATAAGGCTATCTTGTATATTTTTATTTTGAAAACCAAGGGGACCCTTCACTCAATATCAAATATCTTAGCTTTAAAACTATGTATACTTTTTCACTAGACTTTTCCTTATCCAGTTTCAGTTCATCATGATAACTAATAGAATTATACACAGAATTAATATTGCAATAAGGGAGAGGGACAGAGGAATCAATGTAATCAGATAAAGTGTGATATTCTAATGTTCTTTTCTAACTGTGTTGTGTAACTATATAATAAATAGGAATATATTCTAGTGAGTGTAGAATTTATTGGTGAAAAAATTCTTTGAATGATTTTTTGAAGTGTAGCATCTATTAAAGCCCTATTATATTTATAAAGCAGTGTCTCTAACCACAACTCCTAGGGCCATGAAGTTTCATTTTTACATTTTAGAAGATGGTGGGACATTTTTGCAAGGTGGAATCATCCCAGATCACCCATGGTGAGTGTTTCAATGAGCTAAGATACATTTTCCAATTAAAATAGAAGCTCATTCTCTATTTTGCCAATTTAAGAATAGTCAAAAGTCTATTTCTTTTTAATAGCAAATGCCTGCACTGTGTAAGGATTTATTGAAGACCTTAGAAATGCAGAAAGAATTTGTATTTGGAGTGAGAAAATGTATATATTAGATGGAACCATATTTAACTGCTGTGTTGTAGGTCAAAAATAATTGAATGTTAACCCTTTAATGTGTTGCAACTTGATACATAGTTGCAAATAATCCAAGACAGCATGGGAATAGGTGTCCAATGTGTAGTGTGGTCCTATGTGTCATAGGAAGTTGTGGGGGGTGGTCAAGAAGGCCTGAAGTGAAGAGGGACTTTGAAGAAAGAGTAGAGTCAAGCAGAGGCAGAGATGGGGCACACACGTAGAAAGAAAGCTTCGACTCTGGTGGGAGAGCGAGTGCAGTGTCCAGGGAAGGATAAGCAAATGTGCTCTGCGCTAGCAAAGTCTGAGGTTAAGGGAGTGATGAGGAGCTAAGAGGGACCAGCACCTATACCTACAGGACTGCAGCATCCCTGTAATATAAGTAGAGCAATTTACCCCTGTTTGATGATGGCAAAAACAGAAGCATTGAATAGTTTTTTTCCCCCAAGACATTGAGATCACCATCAATATAAAAATATGAGAATAAAAATACAAGTGATGAAGTGCATTCCACGGTACATACTGTGAAGAATAAATGAGACAGTGGGAAACAAACTTCCTCAGCAGTTATGCAAGAGAAGAAGGAGCTACTAATTAATTAGCTCCTATGGGGGTTACTGGGCCTTCCTTTATCTGGAAGGAATTGGGGGTTTGAATCACTTCTGGATCAAAGCTACTTCATTATTGGGTTAAAAAGCCTGACTTCCAGCTGCCAGAGTGACCTTCCCAGCTGCAGGCTCTGAGAGAAGATGGCCAGTGAGACCCCATCACTTTTTGGGGCAAGGTCTTCACCCTCCAGGTGTGATGCTGAGGTAGGACCTTCCCAACGGCAGAGCCATCTGCCCCGGCAAGACATCCGAAGAAATCCTCCTGGGCGTGAGTTATGCAGCAACTGCTAAATTTGTTCAAGTAACTCCTAAGGGGTGTGGTGTGGCTTTGGAAATCAGCATATGCTTTAATCTATGGATTTACTCCTCATACATTTACAGTCGTCAACATCACTTCTGTCCATGTTGAGACGTACATATATGTTTCTACTGCTATTCAGACTCCTAAAATAGCTGGCACTTTGCCCACAGGCAAACACACTTGAGTCTGAAAATTTCACAGAAATAGTTATGGGGAAAAAGGTCAGAGCTGATTCAGTGGTGGTTGGGCCCTGAAATCTGAGCCCCGTTGGGACCGATGGACGGAAGCACATGTGGGCTTTGTCTGAAGAGCCAATGGATTCGCCAAAGCCACCGGTGAGTGTCCAACTTGCACACATCCCCATGTGGACAATTGGGAAGCAAATTTTGTGTGAAATGTGTACATTGGAAATTACCTTAAGTTCCCCCTCAGGGTGAATTTAAGAAGAGCTGAGGGATCTTAATTTGTGGAAAACCAAAAAGGTTACAAGCCTCAGTGGGGAAATAATGGCTAAAATGATCCTAAAAGGCAGAGCGAAAGCAAACCATGCCGCGGCGGGAAGGACTTCCCCGGATGCTTTCTGGTCCTCTCTACTCCTGCTGTGGGTGGACGGTGGTCCACCAGGCAGGCTGGGGGAGGGGCCCGTGTGGACTCAGGTAGGAGATGGAGTAGAAAGCCCTTCTCTCCTTCATGAGGAAGCTCTTGACCCTGCCATCTGTGATCCCAGAAAAAAAGTCACGGGAAAGTTAGGCACTTTTTTCTGACTCATCACCCCAAAATAAGACATGCTGAATTAACTTACAAAAAGTATGGCAAACTAATATTCCCTCATAAGATGGCTTGAAAAGAAAGTGAAAGTTGCTCAGTCGTGTCTGACTCTTGTGACCCTGTGGACTATAGTCCATCGAATTCTCCAGGCCAGAATACTGGAGTGGGTAGCCTTTCCCTTCTCCAGGGGATCTTCCCAACCCAGGGATGGAACCCAGGTTTCCCGCATTGCAGGTGGATTCTTTACCAGCTGAGCCACAGGGAAAGGCCAAGAATACTGGAGTGTGTAGCCTATCCCTTCTCCAGAGCATTTTCTCAACCCAGGAATTGAACCGGGGTCTCCTGCATTGCAGGCAGATTCTTTACCAGCTGAGCTATAAGGGAAGCCCTAAGACAGCTAAAACCTTATAATTGTGCCTCCCCCTGCCACCGTATTCACCTATAATTGTTCTGATAAGTTGCTTTGTAATATCTGTTACTATTTTTAAAAAACAAGTCATTTGTATAACGATTTCCCAGATAAGAAAAATTAGAGCTATAGAAAAAAGCCCTAGCCCATGTACTTTCCTGTAGGGCAGAGCCTTTGGCTAACCATATTGGCTTTGCTTGTGTAATATCTTGGAAGAGATGAGATGTTCAGTTGATTTAAAGGCACTGACCCTAGTGATTTTGCACTGCTCCTGCACCAAATGTGGTTTCTCTCCCGGAAATGTGGGAACGCAGAGTTGGCTGTACTTCCTAATGGGTTTTCCATCTGTCCACAAGAGCACATATTTGATGGGGTCTGCGGTACAGCAGTTGTCTGGGGTGGAGGCGCTCAGAGCAGCAGGCTGAAAAGTGTGAGTTGGCTTTTGCTCTGCACATGTGTGTTTTGCTTGCACTAGAAACTGGTCCCTGCAGAATTTCTGAAGAGCTCCAGTCCTTTGGAATGGGGTCTGGTGAGCAGAGGAAGAGACGATGGAAATCTACTGCTCCTGGATCCTAATCAAGAGAAGGTCAGAACAAAGATGATGAGTGAGACAAGTGACATGGCAGTTATTAAACTTACCGGTTGCAAAAGCCAACAACTTGAAGTTGTGTTCTGTTCAAAAGTCAATTAATCGCAGAGTTGATTCCTGGAGTTTGCTTCACACAAGCTGGTAGAGCTTCATGCTTTCCAGGAGCACTAGGCCAGCAAGTACACCTCTTTATGCTTAGAGAGAAAGCACATATACTCCCATCACTTGTATAAGTAAGTAAGTAAGTGAAGTCACTCAGTCATGTCCGACTCTGTGTGGATAGCACCATGTTAAGGAAGAAAACAGGAAGATTTTACGTAAGAGTGTATTTTTACGTGTTGACTGAACATGCATCACAGTGGTTAAACCTAAGATGTTTACTTGTAACTGAATTTATATCCATCATATATCTAAGTATTAGTTGAAAATGAAAGTGAAAGTCGCTCAGTCATGTCCGATGCTTTGTGACCCCATGAACTAGTCCATGGCATTCTCCAGGCCAGAATACTGGATTGGGTAGCTTTTCCCTTCCCCAGGGGAATCTTCCCAACCCAGGGATCGAACCCAGGTCTCCTACATTTCAGGCAGGCTTTTGACCAGCTGAGCCACAAGCGAAGCCCAAGAATACTGGAGTAGGTATCCCTCTCCAGGGGATCTTCCCGACCCAGGAATTCAACCGGGGTCTCCTGCATTGCAAGCAGGTTCTTTACCAACTGAGCTATCAGGGAAGCCCAAATATTAGTTAGTCTTTTGCAGTTAACCACAGTTTGTTTATGTCATGAAAGCAAAAGTGTTAGTCAGTCAGTCTTGTCAGACTCTGTAACCCCATGGACTGTAGCCCACCAGGCTCCTCTGTTCATGGAATTCTCCAGGCAAAAATACTGGCGTGTGTTGCCATTCCCTTCTCCAGGGGATCCTCCCACCCCCGGGATCAAACCTGGGTTGCCCGCATTGCAGGCAGATTCTTTACCATCTGAGCCACCAGGGAAGCCCTCTTTATGCTATGCATGCACACTAAGTCACTTCAGTCTTGTCCGACTCTCTGCGACCCTGTGGACTGTAGCCCTCCAGACTCCTCTGTTTATGTCATAGATGTTCTTTTTTCCCTTTTATTCTGACCTCATCTTTTCCCTTTTTATGTATCAAAATTAAAATAGGTAACATGCAGTCTGGTGATTACAATGAAGATAGGCTGAGATCTTAGGCAGTGAATTCACTGAAGAAAAATCCCACAACCTTTCTGGCTATTGTCCTTACCTGCGACTTTAAAATAAAATCCTGCTAGATGATGAACAAACAAAAACAAACACAAAAAGTAACTTACTCCATTTGTCTTTCCTTGTGAGTTTGGAAGATAGACATATGAAATACATTTCTCAGGTTTAAAAAAAATTAAATCGTTTGAAAGTCTTTTCTCATTCTGCTTCCCTTAAAACAAATGCGTAGGCTAGAAGCAATTCGTATGATTTATCCACTCCTTTTTTCCCTATAAAAATGTCACAAGTTTCCTTTCTTGTTAGTCAAAGGTGTTAAAGATCAAAAGAAGCTTTAGTCCAGTCATATTTGCAGAAAATAATTGTCAGAGTAGAATAGCCTCCGACTTTACCCTAACTTTGGCATCACAGTTTTGTGAAGGGGAAAATGAAACCATGGGATCAGTGTATTGAAGGAGAGTGAAATTGAGGCCAGTTCTGATAAAGGTCACTTCCTGGAGTATATTTCAAGACTAAGAAGGAGATGTGCCTTGCTTCTGTTTGAATGATTACCATTTCTTTCTCACACTAAGATGAGAGTTAATTTCATTCTTCCTTGCCAGTTTCTGAGAAAATTTACAAACCTATTATGAGTTTCTGGTGCTTGTTTTGAAGTATAAAGGAAATAATCAAATATATGGACATCATAATTTCTTAGGCACTTTCAGTTCAGTTCAGTTCAGTTCAGTCATTCAGTCATGTCTGACTCTTTTCGACCCCATGAACTGCAGCACGCCAGGCCTCCCTGTCCATCACCAACTCCTGGAGTCCACCCAAACCCATGTCCATCGAGTCAGTGATGCCATGCAACCATCTCATCCTCTGTCGTCCCCTTCTCCTCCTGCCCTCAATCTTTCCCAGCATCAGGGTCTTTTCAAATGAGTCAGCTCTTCGCATCAGGTGGCCAAATTACTGGAGTTTCAGCTTCAACATCAGTCCTTCCAATGAACACCCAGGACTGATCTCCTTTAGGATGGACTGGTTGGATCTCCTTGCAGTCCAAGGGACTCTCAAGAGTCTTCTCCAACAACATAGTTCAAAAGTATCAATTCTTTGGCGCTCAGCTTTCTTTATAGTCCAACTCTCACATCCATACATGACCACTGGAAAAACCATAGCCTTGACTAGACGGACCTTTGTTGGCCAAGTAATGTCTCTGCTTTTCAATATGCTGTCTAGGTTGGTCATAGGTTTTCTTCCAAGGAGCAAGCATCTTTTAATTTCATGGCTGCAATCACCATCTGCAGTGATTTTGGAGCCCAGATAAATAAAAGTCAGCCACTGTTTCCCCATCTATTTGCCATGAAGTGATGGGACCGGATGCCATGATCTTCGTTTTCTGAATGTTGAACTTTAAGCCAACTTTTTCACTCTCCTCTTTCACTTTCATCAAGAAGCTCTTTAGTTCTTCTTCACTTTCTGCCTTAAGAGTGGTGTCATCTGCATATCTGAGATGATTGATATTTCTCCCGGCAATCTTGATTCCAGCTTGTGCTTCCTCCAGCCCAGCGTTTCTCATGATGTACTCTGCATAGAAGTTAAATAAGCAGGGTGACAATATACAGCCTTGACGTACTCTTTTTCCTATTTGGAACCAGTCTGTTGTTCCATGTCCAGTTCTAACTGTTGCTTGCTGACCTGCATACAGGTTTCTCAAGAGGCAAGTCAGGTGGTCAGTATTCCCATCACTTTGGAGAGTATTTATTGATGTTTTCTGTGATAAACAACAGTGCTCTTTGGGCAAGTTCTCACATAATCCTACACCCCAAATAAGACGATCCATCACATGCCTAAGAGCTCATATCTCATTACTTAATGATTTTGAGATCTGGTGGTCATAGGCATAACTTCTTATCAAAGAGCCCCAGTAACCCAGGTGCCCAGAAATGGTCTGGGCAAGATAGAGTGATTTAGGCCTAGTGATGGTACACAGGCTACTCAGAGACTCTTAACCTAGGAAAGGAACTCAGAAGTGATGCATGAAATTTTTCTCCTATTTTCTTGAAATCCTTTAGAGTGTTTAAGTACCACAAAGGATGAGAGACATGATAGTGGAGTAGAAGATGACCCCTCTGACTTGAATTCTGAGCTTGCCTCTGCTTCCAGGTAGTGAGTGTAGGCGATTTACCTATATGGCTCTTAGTTTTTTCATCTGTAAAATTAGTTATAAGAACTCACATGTGTACTGGTTAAGGAGGCAGCTTAACCAAGTGTCCCGGTTCCTATGTGGTTCCAGTTTAAAATTAGCATAGAGAGGACTTTCCAGGAGACCTGGGAGACAGAGCAAGGCAATGACCGTTACCTTCTGACAATCAGATACAGTGACATGGAAAGGTTAGTTTCTAGAAGTTTTTGTCCCCCTCCACTCTGTACCAGCTCTTCTTCTTGACTGACAGAGCCCAGGCCCACCACCAATTGCTTGGTGGGGGGCTCACAAAGCTGTAGCTGGCTTCACAGAAACAGCAAGTCCTGAAGACCCCCTTCATGGGCCCACTTGCAGTGGGCTCCAAGCCCTACTTGGCTTCTAGAATTCTCAGGGAAAGTAGTTTATGACCTTTGATCTAAGCCTCCAACACCTCCTTCCAGACCTTCACTTCCTGGACTCCTGCCCCAATTGTGTGAGACAGAATGCCTGTAATAAATCCATTATCCCCTCACACAGCCGTTCTGCCTCTCTGACCAAACCCACGTCTCCCCAGTCGCATTTAAAGGCTTGCAAAGCAATGCATTTGCTTAAATCTCTGCAAAAGGTATTCCCTGGCTAACAATCGGTTACTTTACTTTTGGAAGAGAAGGATAATTGGGGTTAGGCTCTATATACATTCCCATCACATATATTATTCAATCTAATGTACATGTGAAAATCTGTGTGGTTCTGCCACGTGCAGGTTAAGTGCAAAAAAAAATAACAAATTGAGTTTTCAACAAGCAGCCAAGCTCTTTTCTTCTTCCCAGGGGTGTAGCTGTTGTCTTAGTAACTCCGGAAATTCAAGGAGACCTAAGATGTTTACTTTTCAATTAACAAAAGAAGAGAGATCCCTTTTCGAAAGATTTGCTTGCTGCTTCATTTCTAATTGCGTTGGCTGCTGAAGGAAAATATCTTCCTAGGTTTCAATTTTTTCCCTTAATTTTGTAAGTATAATGCCTGGCACACATCCGCTATTTATTTTTCCAGTGGTTTAAATGTGTAAACTGCTGGAGAACTGAAATGAACGGAACTCTGGTGTAGATAAATATATGCTGCTTCAGTCTAATTCTGTGAGTTGCTCACTCGATAATCATGCCTTGAGATCTCTCAGTGTTGTTATAATACCCGATTCTGATTCTCGTTAGCCTGGGTGAGAGACTGGAGACAGGGGAAGTCACACTTTCTGGGAGCATGTCTCCCCCTTATGGCCATTCATTAGTACTACAAAAAACTGGACCGCCTTCTGGGAAACAGAACTCAAAACCAAGAAACACCCTTTCCTTTGTAGATAAGGTGTGTTTTTAAAACACCTGTCCGTTCCAACACATCTCTTTTCTACAGAGACAACTAGTTACACTGGGATGGTTGCTGTATCACTTGAGTGTCTTCTGATAAGCATTCTATCACAAAGTGGTCTTTTCTTAAAAAAATTTGAGATATAGTTGATGTACAATATTATGTAAACTACAGATGTACAACATAGCGATCTACAAATTTTAAAGGTCATACTACATTTATATTGTAAATGTCATTTATAAAATATTGGCTATATACCCTGAATTGTACAATATAAAATTGTAGTTTATTTAACAATGTTTTGGAAAGCTTTTTCTGCATTTTCAAAGACTGAAGAGGAATGCATAATCAAGATGGCCAAAACCCTTCTTTTCTTTAAGCAGAAGAAAACCTCTTAAGAGAAAATCCTACCCAAGCAAATATTTTTCGTCATTCTTTTATTCTTACTCCTGTGGTTGTATCTAACAGAGTGGGTTCTCAGCCTTGTCTGCACATTAGTATTCTCTGAGCAGCTTTAAAAACTACGGATATTGGGCCATACTTCCAAATAATTCTGACTGGGTCTTGGCCAGGGTGTTGATATTTTTAAGGCCCTGCAGTGATTGCAACGTGCTGCCAGGGCTAAGAACTGCTATGTGGCACTCACTGTGGTGGTGCTAAGGATTTGATGGCGGGACACAACTCAGTCACCCTCTGACATCACCATTCCCAGGCCACACATACTGTTCCCCCTGTCTAAATCACCCCCCTTGTTCATTGTATAATTAATTCCTCCTCCTTTGCATCTCAGTTAAATATCACTTATTCAAAAGCATTGCTGCTCTTCCGCCTAAATTAGGTCCTGTTCTGTTTGCCCTCATATAACATCTCCCTTCTTTTCCTTCGTTAACACTTACCCTAGTTATAATTACAGGTATTCCTCTTGTTGGAACTCTCACAATCAGAACTCAGGACCACATAGATTTTGTTAATGAGGAAGAAAAGGTAGATTTCCCTGAAGGAAATGGAATTTAAGCATCAGGGCTGTTCTGTGGGCTGAATAACATTTCCTCCATAGGTGCCCCTGTCCTAATCCCCAGAATCTGTGACTATGTTAACTTGTACAGTAAAAAGAACTTTTCAGATGGGACTAAAATTAAAGATCTTGAAATGGAGGGACTGTTCTGGATTATTCAGATGTACCCAACATGATAAGGACTCTGGAGTCCTTATAAACAGGCAGGAGGGTCAAAGTTAGGATACACAGCTGGCAGCAGAAGTCAAAGAGAAGAAAAGATGCTACACTGCTGATTTTGAACATGGAAGAGGCCATGAGCCAAGGACTATAGTGACCTCTAGAAGCTGGAGAAACAAGGAAAATGGGTTCTCAGATCCTCTAGGGGGAAAGCTGTACTTTTTACACTTAGCAGTCTCTACACTTTTTCAGATCAAACAAAAGCAGATCATGAAGATGGAAAGATTCATTTGAACAGATGTAATGACTAAGGTCTTGGATTGTTTGTTAACCAATTAATAAAAAAGAGGAAATTGTAAGAACACACTGGAGAAATTCTTTGCTGATTTGACACAATTTACTGGCATCAATGAAGATATTATAAACTCAACACACAACCTCAAGGAGAATATCAATGACAAATTGGTTAATAAATGTCATCAATTCAAAGAATATTTAATATTTATGATAGTCACTGCACAAGAAAATGTGAAATGTCTGAAATCTTATTCTTACGTGAAAGAGATTTGATAGAGTCTTTCTCAAATTTGACAAAAATTCCATTTACATGACATTTCCAGGAACACATTGTTAGTAATAGCCAAGGAATGGATGGACATGAGACCCCCTAGAGAGGAAAGGTGGATTGGCTGAGTGAGTATGCTAAAATTCAGGGGAGAGAGGATCACTGTGCAGGGTAAGTCTTCTTGGCTACAGGACTGGAGTTGTTGGTAAACTCAGAAAAAAAAGTTGCAGTAAATGTACTTCTCACCACCCAATATCTTTATATTTTGGCTAGGCACATGCTCCATTTCGTCTAGGAATTTTAAAAAGTGGGATGTAAGTAGTCAAACCCTTTTTGAAAAAACTTAGGTTCATATATGAAAATTAAAGCAGCCAGTTGCTATTACTAATACATCAATTTGGGTTACAGAGAAGACTTACCTGAAGGCCAGCAACTATTAATTGATGCCTACAGCTCTTGGTAGATCATAGCACCCAGTTCCATTGCTTCATGGCAAATAGATGGGGAAAAAGTGGAAACAGTGGCAGATTTTATTTTCTTGGGCTCCCTAATCACTGCAGATGGTGACTGCAGCCACAAAGTTAAAAGACGCTTGCTTCTTGGAAGGAAAACTATGACAAATCTAGACAGTGTATTAAAAAACAGAGACATCACTTTGCTGACAAAGGTCCATATAGTGAAAGCTATGTTTTTTCTAGTTGTGATGTGAGAGTTGGACCATAAAGAAGGCTGAGCACCGAGGAATTGATGCTTTCAAATTGTGGTGCTGGAGAAGACTCTTGAGAGTCCCTTGGACTGCAGAGATCAAACCAGTCCATCCTAAAGGAAATCAACCCCGAATATTCATCAGAAGAACTGATGCTGAAGCTGAAGCTCTAATACTTTGGCCACCTGATGCAAAGAACGGACTCATTGGAAAACACCCTGATGCTGGGAAAGATTGAAGCGGGGAGGAGAAGGGGGCAGCAGGGGATGAGATGGTTAGACAGCATCACCAACTCGAAAGACATGAATTTGAGCAAACTCTGGGAGATAATGGAGGACAGAGGAGCTTGGCCAGCTGCAGCCCATGGGGTCACAAAGAGTCTGACTCAACTTAGGGACTGAACAACAATAACATAGCTCTTGGTAAGACTGTCCTTGCCTGTGAAGCCTTCATTTAGCTGAGGGGTGGGATGTTTGTTTAGAAAAGGACTTGAAAAGTGCAAAATGCTCCTGGACTCAGATCTATGGAACCTTCTCAGCTGTCTTCTCTTCGCCGCCGCAGCCGTTTTCTTACTTTGCTTAGTAATTCAGAGCTGATCGAGCCGCCAGTGCGACTTCCAGCCTCCAGGGGGCGCACCAGCCGCGGCGCAGTGAGGCCGCTCTGGCCAGCTAGGGCCGCTCGTCTTAGTGGCCAGCCCGTCCCCTCCTCTCCGTCCGCTGCCGTCGCCTCTGCCGCGGTCGCCGGCAGGAAGGTGGTGCCGCTACCGCCGTTCCTCGACTGACTGGAAGGTACTTGGGCCTCGGCCCGCGGGCAGCCCCGGGATGAAAGCCACTGACACCTCCCCTCGACGGCCCCGAAGCACCGGAGGGCCCGGCTTGGGGCCTGGTCTGGGGACCTGAGAGGCGAGGCCGCCCGCGGGGAGCCAGACCCGAGGTGGCGGGTCTCGGGTCTGTGCCGCCCGGGGGAGCTGGGAGGCCGGCGCGGGCGCCGGGGGCTGGTGTGAGGGTCCCGGCCGCGCGGCGGGCGTGGCCGGGGCGGGCGGCCTGGCGGGGNGTCTGGGGACCTGAGAGGCGAGGCCGCCCGCGGGGAGCCAGACCCGAGGTGGCGGGTCTCGGGTCTGTGCCGCCCGGGGGAGCTGGGAGGCCGGCGCGGGCGCCGGGGGCTGGTGTGAGGGTCCCGGCCGCGCGGCGGGCGTGGCCGGGGCGGGCGGCCTGGCGGGGCCTCGCGAGGTCGAGGGCCCGAGCCGGAGCCCCCCCGGCCGGCGTCTCGCCACTCCGCCAGAGAAGGCGCGCCGTCTCGGCCTCGGCACGGGCAGCATGCGGCCAGTTACTCGGAACCCGCAGTCCAGGCGTGAAGAGAAGCTGCTGAGATGTGAGCGAACTCTCCCGATATTACATGGCCCCGGGTACCCGGTTTCAAAGACAGGACTGCTCCTTATTAAAAGTGCAATGCAGGAGGCCGATCATCTTGCAATACAGGGCTCTGCCTCGAGAAAATGACATTTATTCTTTAAAACGGCCCTCGGTGTTTAGAATTGGCTACCGAATATAACGAAGGGGGAAAAAATAACATCATTTAATAGTATCACTTCTCATTCTAAAGAATGGTGCCTAGAAGCTTAAAGAGCTCTCTAGTGGGGCGGGAATTACAGTAAGAGAAGTCTTCAGTGCTTACTGTATGTCATCGTGCTGGATGCTTTAAATCGGATTGTGCCTGGATATAATCCTTGGAGCAACAGCAGGGGGTACCATTTCCATTTTACAAATAAGGAAACCGAGGCACAGAGTCTAAATTAACTTGTCCAAGGTCAGTTAGTAAAGGATTTGAACCTCATCTCCTTACTCCAGTGTTCCTGCTTGTTACCTATACAAACCTATTCCATAAGACTTTTGTTTACTTATCAATTTGACTCGTATTAGGTTGGTACAAAAGTAATTGCGATTTTGGACCGTGAATTTTCAATCATTGTAGTTAGGCATTAATTAATAAATTAATTATTATTAATAACAATAACACATTGTTATTAATCAAATAGAAACCATTACAATCAACATGTTTTTGTCAATGAGAAGTAAGTTTGTTTATTCCTATGGTGTGAAGATACGTACTTTGGGATTCCACAAACTCTTGGGAAGCATTTTCTACCTCCTGCTGGTTGTGGAAGCGTTTTGCCTGCAACAAGTTGTCAAGACGCTTAAAGAAGGGTAGTCAGTTGGTGAGAGGTCAGGTGAATATGGCAGATGAGGCAAAACTTCATAGCCCATTTCGTTCAACTTTTGAAGTGTTGGTTGTGTGGCGTGTCGGGAGGTGTTGTCATGGAGAAGAATAGGGCCCTTTCTGTTGACCAGGGCCAACCGCAGGTGTTCCAGTTTTCCGTGCATCTCATCGATTTGTTGCGCATACTTCTCAAAGGTTTCGCGGGGACTCAGAAAGCTGTAATGAGTCAGACCTGCAGCAGACCACCAGACAGTGACCATGACCTTTTTTTGGTGCAAGTTTGGTTTTGGGAAGTGCTTTGGAACTTCTTCTCAGTCCACCCACAGAGCTGGTTGTCAGTGATGGTCGTATACAGTCGACTTTTTGTTGCATGTCACAATCCAATCAAGAAATAATTCATTGTTGCTGAATTAAAGCAGATGACACTTCAGAACAATGATTTTTTTGATTTGTGGTCAGCTTGTGAGGCACCCACTAACTGAGCTTTTTCACCTTTCCAATTTGTATCAAATGCCACACACCTGTAAAATGGTCAACGTTGAGTCCTTTGACAGCTTCTCGTGTGGATGTAAGATCAGCTTTGATACTGACTCTCAGTTGGTCTTTGGCCACTTCCGATGGCCAACCAGTATGCTCCTCACCTTCAAGGCTCTCATCTCCTTTGCAGAACTTCTTGAACAACCACTGCACGTATGTAGTTAGAGGTTCCAGGTCTAAATGCCTTGTTGATGTTGCGAGTTGTCTCCCTGCTTCTTTACAACCCATTTTGAACTTGAATAAAAAAAAAAAAAATCGCTCAAATTTGCATTTTGTCTAACGTCATTTCCATAGTCTAAAATAAATGTAAACAACAAGTAATAAGTCATTAGCAAAAAACATAAAGCAAGAAATACACGTTAAAATGATGTATAACATAAACCACATTTATTTAAGAATGTATTCTGGTATCATATGGCCAGTTTCAACAGTGTAAAGTTGAAATTACTTTCACACTAACCTAATAACTTGAACTGATTTCCCTGAGGTTTTTCATGGCTAAATGCAAGTATCCTGTACCAACTCCTTTTTAGCTTAAAAGGGAGTTTAATTAGAAAAATGTTTGCTTCTTAAGGAGTATAGTGATAATAAAGTTAAGCATGGACTAGGGCCCTTACAGAAAAGGCAATGGCACCCCACTCCAGTACTCTTGCCTGGAAAATCCATGAACAGAGGAGCCTGGTGGGCTGCAGTCCATGGGGTTGCTAAGAGTCAAACACGACTGAGCGACTTCACTTTCACTTTTCACTTTCTTGCATTGGAGAAGGAAATGGCAACCCACTCCAGTGTTCTTGCCTGGAGAATCCCAGGGACGGGGGAGCCTGGTGGGCTGCTGTCTATGGGGTTGCACAGAGTCGGACACGACTGAAGCAACTTAGCAGCAGTAGCAGCAGCAGCATTGGGTTTATTTGGTTGTTAATGAGCTTCATTACTTTTCATCATTGTTTGCATTTTGATACCATTGTTAGTGAATTTACTTTGCCTTTGCAGTATTATGGCAGTAATGCTAAAGGGGAATGAAAGATTTGTCCATGTGATGAAGAACCCACCTGCCAATGCAGGAAACATAAGAGACGCGAGTTCAATCCCTGGGTCGGGAAGAGCCTCTGGAGTAGGCTATGGCAACCCACTCCAGTGTTTTTGCCTGAAGAATCCCACGGACAGAGGAGCGTGGCAGGTTTCATAGGGCCCACAGGGTTGCAAAGAGTCAGACATGACTGAAGCAACTTAGCACGCCAGTTAATATTTTCGAGGATGTAGGAAAGACAGTTGAAAGACTGTAGTAAAGAGGAATTAAGAAATTTGGGGCATGTTATTTAGAGCAAATTGTATTACTTACTGTATGGAGGAGAAAGGCATTTCCAGTTCCTGTAAAGTGGTATTTTCCATTGTGGAGAGAAGTTGGATACTATAATGTGCTAAATCCCTTAGGCTTATCAGCATTTAAGAGTTTGCATATTCAGCACTCCTGTAGCAAATGTATGCGGAGTGCCTCCCAGAGCCAAGCATGGTTCTAATCCCCGGAGATGCGAGAGGAACAAAAGAAAACAGAATTCTTGTCCTCCTGGAGCTAACATTCCGCTGGGGAAAGGTGGGGGTGGGGATGATAAATAAAATATTTATTAAAAATTAAAATCTATTCAGTCAGGTGGTAATAATTGCTTAGAAGAAAAATGAAGCAGTGAAGGAGGGTAGGGAGATGCAGAGAAGGAGCAGAATCAGTTTTGAAATAAAGAACAGCTCCATAGAGAAGGCTCCTGAGTACAACCTGAAGGGGTCAGAGACAGCCCTGCAGCTGTGTAGGGGTCGGGTGCACCAGGCAAGGGCCCAGGCCCAGAGGACGCCAGGCTTGTTGGGGGCCAGCAAGGAGCCCAGTGGGTTTGAGCAGAGGCAGGAAGAGTGAGGTAAGGTCTAGAGCTCATCTGTCCTGGTGAAGACTATGGCCTTTCCCCTGAGTGAGGAGGGAGGTGGTTGAGGGGAGTGGGGGGACCTGACTTAACAGGTGTAAAGGATCACTCTGGCACCTGTGTTCAGAACAGACAGTAGGAGCAGGGAGCCCAGTTAGGCTGGGTCAGTATCCGAATGAGAGGCGACGGAGTTTAGACCAAGTGGTAGCAATAGTGTAGTAAGAAGCTGCTGTTTTCTGGGTATGGCTGACAGGATTTGCTGATGGATTGGATGTGGAGTATGAGAGTAAAAGAGGGAAGGATGACGCGAGGCCTTTGGCCTAAGCTAGAGGAGGGATGGAGTTGCCCTTTACTGACATGGGGAAGACTTGAGGATGAGAGAGATGGGGAGGTTGGTGGAGCAGCGATCAAGAGTTCAGCTTTAGATGAGTCAGGTTTGAGATGCCTGTTGAGGTGATGTTATGTGAGACTGGAGTTGAGTGGAAAGGTCCCAACTCAAAATAGAAATTTAGGAATCATTAGCAAATTGGTAGTATTTCAGGCCTTGAGATTATGTGAGATCTGGTCTAAAGAAGTGAGATTGAGCTCTGGGATTTTCTTCCATGTTCAGAGGTTGGAACCACAGAGGAGACTGAGAAGGAGCAGTCTTTGACTCGACAGATCGTAAGATAAGGACCATGAAATGAATGTTGTACTCAGCAATGTGGCGGTCACTGGTGTTGATGCAAGAGATTGGTTTGGTTTGAAGAGAGAATCAAGGGAAAGGGATTGGAGTCGGCAAGTATGGACAGCTTTTTAGAGGAGGTTAGCTGTAAACTCTTATTTGAAAGCACTGCAGTCATCCTCACAGTAAATAATTTTATTTCTATCTCCACCTATTTAGCAGTCAGACTTCGATCACTTTATCAATGATTGGTGGAAGTAAAATAGCTATACTACTATACTGAAAATGATGGTGTTATTAACCTCCAAAACCCATACACACAAAAGCTTGTCCTTTTTTACATAATTCATTTCAGGGCTCATAAAAGCCCTTTGGTAGAAGATGTCCCTTTGTCAATTATTTTTGTTCTTACCTCAGACTAAAATTAACTTAGAGAGTGCTACAAACTGTGCATTTAAAACAAAATACATAAGAAAGTTGAAAACCAGGATTTATTTTGAAATATGTTATCTTTTTATCTCAACATGAGTTTAGGTTCTTGTTTCTGCCCTCAGTAAATTAATGCCCACATAAAAAATAATCTACAAGGTATATAGTATATACCAGATTTACACTATCTTTACTGTGGATATAAACTCTTTCTGTGGTCTTGTTTTGTGCCTTTTCCATAGCAAGTTCAGCTCACAGTTGCATTGTAAAGGTTTCAGTTCAGTTCAGTCGCTCAGTTGTGTCCGACTCTCTGCGACCCCATGAACCGCAGCATGCCAGGCCTCCCTGTCCATCACCAACTCCCGGAGTTCACTCAGACTTACGTCCATCGAGTCAGTGATGCCATCCAGCCATCTCATCCTCTGTCGTCCCCTTCTCCTCCTGCCCCCAGTCCCTCCCAGCATCAGAGTCTTTTCCAATGAGTCAACTCTTCGCATGAGGTGGCCAGAGTACTGGAGTTTCAGCTTTAGCATCATTCCCTCCAAAGAACACCCAGGGCTTATCTCCTTCAGAATGGACTGATTGGATCTCCTTGCAGTCCAGAGGATTCTCGAGAGTCTTCTCCAACACCACAGTTCAAAAGTATCAATTCTTTGGCGCTCAGCTTTCTTCACAGTCCAACTCTCACATTCATACATGACTACTGGAAAAACCATAGCCCTTAAGGTAATTAAATAAATTATTTTGAAGTTTAGGATTATATCTACTGATTTTTTTAATCCATTAGTTTTATCTGGAAGATGATGTGTCCTTCAGTCTACAGATGAAAATCTTTTTTTAATTTGAGAGAAGTACTTTCTTAAATGTCTTTTGTTGTTTTCTCATTTTTCCCCCTCTGGCAATTTTTCATGGGTTGGCTCTGTTCTCTAGTTGTCATAATCATTTCACATGTCCTTGTTAACTTTTCTTTTGCAGAGTTTCTTAAGTTGGGCCTTTCCATCGCTGATTTGATTTTGTGTAATATTTGTTATCTTCTTTACTGCTTACAGGGGCATCCCTGGTGGCTCAAACGGTAAAGAATCTGCCTGCAATGTGGGAGACCAGGGTTCAATCCCTGGGTTGGGAAGTTTACCCTGGAGAAGGGAATGGCAACCCACTCCTATATTCTTGCCTGGAGAATCCCACGGACAGAGGAGCCTGGCAGACCACAGTCCATGGGGTTGCAGAGAGTCATATACAACTGAGTGACTAACACTTTCTCTGCTTACAATTTGAATTTTAAATTTTCTTTTATGTTTTTATCTAATTCATAGTCTTTTTTTAAATCCCAGTTTCCATATGGTATTTTTTTTTTCCATAACCTGAGTTCTTAATTTTTTTTTTTTTTGGTATATTCCTAAGCCAGATTTTTTCTTTTTTTGTTCATTTCTTGTAAATAATTTTCAGTGGTATATTTTTCTGTGTAGAGCTAATGAACCTCTTCTCTTATGCTGCAGGGTTTTTCATTAACTCTATTCATCCTTTGAAAATGGAAGAACTTTTGAGATTGTCACTATAGAAAGGTCATAACCAAATTTGTTTCATACGATTCTACTAAAGACTTTTTCTAGATTTCTTACAAGGAAAATTAATGAGAATTAGATTTTGTAAAGGATTGTATTGTGGNCATTTCTTGTAAATAATTTTCAGTGGTATATTTTTCTGTGTAGAGCTAATGAACCTCTTCTCTTATGCTGCAGGGTTTTTCATTAACTCTATTCATCCTTTGAAAATGGAAGAACTTTTGAGATTGTCACTATAGAAAGGTCATAACCAAATTTGTTTCATACGATTCTACTAAAGACTTTTTCTAGATTTCTTACAAGGAAAATTAATGAGAATTAGATTTTGTAAAGGATTGTATTGTGGTGTTTGAAAAAGATTTGCCTATTTAAAATTATTTTCAGTATTATTAGAACTTAAATTTATGGTTTATATCTTGGTAATAAAATCCGATTTTCCAAACCAGCATACAGACATAAGAATGATCAACTTAGAGCTTATGCATAAAGTATATGTAATATATAAATAAAATCAGTGACAAAGGAATAGCTAATTTCCAAATTAAATAGATGCTTGTTCCTTTTTCCTTTTTTCCAGTTTCATTTCAGTTCAGTCACTCAGTCGCGTCTGACTCTTTGCAACCCCGTGAATCGCGGCACGCCAGGCCTCCCTGTCCATCACCAACTCCCAGAGTCCACCCAAACCAATGTCCATTGAGTCAGTGATGCCATCCAACCATCTCATCCTCTGTCATCCCTTCTCCTGCCCTCAGTCTTTCCCAGCATCAGGGTCTTTTCAAATGAGTCAGCTCTTCGCATCAGGTGGCCAAAGTATTGGAGTTTCAGCTTTAGCATCAGTCCTTCCTTCCAGTGAACTCCCAGGATTGATCTCCTTTAGGATGGACTGGTTGGATCTCCTTGCAGTCCAAGGGACTCTCAAGAGTCTTTACAGCACCACATTTCAAAAGCATCAATTCTTCAGCACTCAGCTTTCTTCATAGTCCAACTCTCACATCCATACATGACCACTGGAAAAACCATAGCCTTGACTAGACAGACCTTTGTTGGCAAAGTAATGTCTCTGCTTTTGAATATGCTGTCTAGGTTGGTCATAACTTTCCTTCCAAGGAGTAAGTGTCTTAATTTCTTGGCTGCAATCACCATCTGCAGTGATTTTGGAGCCCAGAAAAATAAAGTCAGCCACTGTTTCCCCATCTATTTCCCATGAAGTGATGGGACCGGATGCCATGATCTTCGTTTTCTGAATGTTGAGCTTTAAGCCACCTTTTTCACTCTCCTCTTTCACTTTCATCAAGAGGCTTTTTAGTTCCTCTTCACTTTCTGCCGTAAGGGTGGTGTCATCTGTATATCTGAGGTAATTGATATTTCTCCCGGCAATCTTGATTCCAGCTTGTGCTTCCTCCAGCCCAGCATTTCTCGTGGTGTACTCTGCATATAAGGTAAATAAGCAGTATACAGTATACAGCCTTTACTTATTCCTTTTCCTATTTGGAACCAGTCTGTTGTTCCATGTCCAGTTCTGTTGTTTCCTGACCTGCATACAGGTTTCTCAAGAGGCAGGTCAGGTGGTCTGGTATTCCCATCTCTTTCAGAATTTTCCACAGTTTATTGTGATCCACACAGTCAAAGGCTTTGGCATTGTCAATAAAGCAGGAATAGATGTTTTTCTGGAACTCTCTTGCTTATTCAATGATCCAGCAGATGTTGGCAATTTGATCTCTGGTTCCTCT
Source organism: Cephalophus harveyi (assembly GCA_006410635.1). Lineage (NCBI taxonomy): Eukaryota > Metazoa > Chordata > Mammalia > Artiodactyla > Bovidae > Cephalophus > Cephalophus harveyi. The sequence continues at coordinate 211,917 of SJYT01021583.1, forward strand.
GCCTTTT
>SJYT01021583.1:212449-331701 GCA_006410635.1 Cephalophus harveyi
TTTCTTTGGGATTGAAATGAAAACTGACCTTTTCCAGTCCTGTGGCCACTGCTGAGTTTTCCAAATTTGCTGGCTTATTGAGTGCAGCACTTTCACAGCATCATCTTTCAGGATTTGAAATAGCTCCACTGGAATTCCATCACCTCCACTAGCTTTGTTCATAGTGATGCTTTCTAAGGCCCACTTGACTTCACATTCCTGGATGTCTGGCTCTAGATGAGTGATCACACCATCATGATTACCTGGGTTGTGAAGATCTTTTTTGTACAGTTCTTCTGTGTATTCTTGCCACCTCTTCTTAATATCTTCTGCTTCTGTTAGGTCCATACCATTTCTGTCCTTTATCGAGCCCATCTTTGCATGAAATGGTCCCTTGGTATCTCTAATTTTCTTGAAGAGATCTCTAGTCTTTCCCATTCTGTTGTTTTGCTCTATTTCTTTGCATTGATCGCTGAAGAAGGCTTTCTTATCTCTTCTTGCTATTCTTTGGAACTATGCATTCAGATGCTTATATATTTTAATATACTTAGGTTAAAAAGTAAAACAGGGACTTCCTGAGTGGTCCAGAGGTTAGGACTCTGTGCTCCCAATACAGGAGGCCTAGGTTCAATCCCTGCTTGGGGAGCTAGATCTTATATGTCACAACTAAAGATCCTGCATGCCACAACTAAGACTTTTTTTTAAAGTAAAATACAGCAGAGGAATTTCGTGAAGACCCAAATAGCTAAATAAACCATGTGTGTTCTTGCATTTGCTTCTAGATGACTTGGCACCATCCCTAAATAACAACGTGCACATGTCTTTTCAGTTCAGTTCAGTCGCTCAGTCGTGTCCGACTCTTTGCGACCCCATGGACTGTAACCTACTAGGCTTCTTCGTCCGTGGGATTCTCCAGGCAAGAATACTGGAGTGGATTGCCATTTCCTTCTCCAGGGGATCTTCCCAACCCAGGGATCAAACTGGGGTCTCCCGCATTAGAGGCAGACGCTTTAACCTCTGAGCCACCAGGGAAGAGCTACATGTCTTTTAGTTGACTGTATTCAATTGCATAAATCTGTCAAAAGGACTACTTATTGGATAGTTCCATAAATATACAGAAGCATCAGTATTTCTTTGGCATATATGTGTGTTTATGGCCACGTGACCAAGAGCTGGGAACAACAAAATTATCAAATTTTTTAAAATCAAATGGGTGTATGCCTATCTTTATTGAACATAGTTTAGTCTAGAACTGTTTTGTTTCTCTAACAATTATTGGCAAATCAAAAGTTAAATTATACAAGGTTTCTAAATACTGCAGTGAACAAAGAGGTCTAGAAAAACTGAACAGCACTAACAAGTTCTTCTTCAAGTTCTACACTTCTTCAAGTTCTAGAATTCTAGGTATATAAACAAGGAAGTGAAATCTTATCTCCAAGAGACACCTGCATGTTCACTGCAGTATTATTCCCAATAACCAAGGTACGGAAGCAACCTAAGCATCCACTGACATGAGTGGATGACAAAGATGCTGTATATACATGACGAATATTATTCAGCCATAAAAAGCAGGAAATTCTGCCTTGTCACAAATTCTGTGACAACATGAATGAACCTGGATAATACCATGCAAAGAGAAGTAAGTTAGACACAGAAAGACAAATACCGAACGATCTCACTTACATGTGATATGGAATCTAAAAAAGTCAAACCCACAGAACCAGAGAGCAGAACGGTAGTTGCCAGGGGCTGAGGGAGAGGGAAATGGGAAGGTGTTGGTCAAAGGGTACAAACTATCACTCATGACATGGAGCTAATGTTCAGCAGGATGATTATAGGTAATAGTATGTATTGTGTACTTGAAATTTGCTGAGATCTTGGGTTCTCATTACATATGCACACAAAGGCAACTATGTGAGGTGATGGATGTATTAATTTTAACTTGCCTGGGGCAATCATTTCAAATTAATGAAAATATTAAATCATCACACTGTATGCCTTTTAAAAAATCAGACTGCATAAACACTATGTACAATTTTTATTTGTCAATAATATTTCAACAAAACTGGAAAGATCCTGAAAGATGACACTGTGAAAGTGCTGCACTCAATATGCCAGCACATTTGGAAAACTCAGCAGTGGCCACAGGACTTGGCTGAGTGCCGAAGACTTGATGTTTTTGAACTGTGGTGTTGGAGAAGACTCTTGAGAGTCCCTTGGACTGCAAGGAGATCCAACCAGTCCATTCTGAAGGAGATCAGCCCTGGGATTTCTTTGGAAGGAATGATGCTGAAGCTGAAACTCCAGTACTTTGGCCACCTCATGCGAAGAGTTGACTCATTGGAAGAGACTCTGATGCTGGGAGGGATTGGGGGCAGGAGGAGAAGGGGACGACCAAGGATGAGATGGCTGGATGCATCACTGACTTGATGGACGTAAGTCTGAGTGAACTCCGGGAGATGGTGATGGACAGGGAGGCCTGGCTTGCTGCGATTCATGAGGTCGCAAAGAGTCGGACACCACTGAGGACTGAACTGAACTGAACTGATATTAAAACTAGCTAAGAAACCTGTATTTTCTCTTATGGTGTCTTTTTTTCTTTAGTCTAAGTTAAAATTTTTTTTAATGTCCTGGGTGTGGCATTGTCAATAGTTTCGGCATTCTAACTTTGGTGGCATTTTTATCCCTAATATGTCTTTTTCCAAGAGCCAGATGGCACTGATTCTTTCATTGAAATCTCTTTCTGCCACTTCCCCATTTGGGGCTGTGTTTTGCCTCTTGGTTATTTTTCTTAAAAACAGAACAAAAACTGATATTGTCTGTGTTTTCCCCACAGTGAGCTTATTTTTATCTCATCTGTTCAGATTGTCTGTTCAACTTGTACTTCAAGTTATCTCCTTGGTGAGTGCCTAGAATTTACCCAGCTTTCAGTCTGCTTCCTGCCTGCTGTGCTATTTATTCCATTTTCAAGTGAGATTTCTTAGACCTTAGTTAATTCAGCTTCTTGAAGAGAGTTGGATATCATTGCTCCCACCCTTCATTTGATCTTTGTCTTTTGCTGAAACATGTAACACAAGCAGTATTTTTTCCTTCTTAGAAAGCAGTGGCAGAAGCACACAGCAGTAGGAATCAAGCGGTAATGACTACTTTAGGTTCAAGGAAAGTGTAAAGGAAGTGTTAGTCGCTCAGTTGTGTCTGACTCTTTGTGATCCCCTGGACTGTAGCCCGCCAGGCTCCTCTGTCCATGGGATTCTCCAAGCAAGAATACTGGAGTGGGTTGCCATTCCCTTCTCCAGGGGATCTTCCCGACTCAGGGATTGACCCCTGGTCTCCTGCATTGCAGGCAGATTATTTTCCCTCTGATCTACCAAGGAAGTAAGACTTTAGGTTCTGTATCATTTAAATATTTGGTTGTAACAGAAAACCTAATTTAAACTGTCAGTAAAAAAAGGGAATTTATTGATGCCTGTATTTGAAAAGTCCATAGTTAGTATGAGCTTCATGTGAGGTTTAATCAAGGTCTGGCTCTGTTTCCCTGTGTGCTTCCCATCTCCAACACCCCTGCCTTTCTCTTTATCTGTTTCTCTCTCCCTCTGTCCCTTCTGAAATCCATGTCAAAATGATTAAAGCAATTTTAGATGTTCTGTTTACACCTTATTATCAGAAAAAAAGAATATATCACTTAAATATATATAGTTTTTCCAGTAGTCATGTATGGATGTGAGAGTTGGACAGTGAAGAAAGCTGAGCGCCGAAGAATTGATGCTTTTAAACTGTGGTGTTGGAGAAGACTCTCGAGAGTCCCTTGGACTGCAAGGAAATCCACCCAGTCCATTCTAAAGGAGGTCAGTCCTGGGTGTTCATTGGAAGGACTGATGCTAAAGCTGAAACTCCAATACTTTGGCCACCTCATGCAAAGGGTTGACTCATTGGAAAAGACCCTGATGCTGGGAGGGATTGGGGACAGGAGGAGAAGGGGGGACGAGAGAGGATGAGATGGCTGGATGGCATCACTGACTCGATGCACGTGAGTTTGGGTGAACCCCAGGAGTTGGTGATGGACAGGGAGGCCTGGCATGCTGCGATTCATGGGGTTGCAAAGAGTCGGACACGACTGAGCAACTGAACTGAATTGAATATGTATCACAGTAAGTAAAGGGTCTTATTGGACTGAAATATGTCTACTTCTAAATAAAACCACTGCATAAGAACCTACTGTAGGGGACAAGGAACACTACTTAATACTCTGTAATGACCTATATGGGAAAAGAATCTAAAAAAGAGTGGATATATGTATAACTGATTCACTTTGCTGTACAGCAGAAACTAAGATAACATTGTATTAATAAATCAACTACACTTCAATGAAAAATTAATTAAAAAACAATAAACCACTGCAACTAGAAGAAAGTACTATGTTACATGTTACATGGCTTGGAGTCAGAGCTTATTGCCTCAAAACATACTTAGGGACAGCCAGGAGTGATAGTGTTGGGTACTGTGGGACAGAAAAAGACACGCATGGTAGGCAGCCAGTTGTGTCCACTACAGTGGCACTGGGCCTCCAAGGGAATGAAAAGCACGGTTAGTTTTGGCCAGTATATAAGATCTTCAGCCTTTATAAGACCTGGTTCTGAACTCACTGTCAGGTGTCAAGTCGGAGGCAACCATGTGGAGGAGTAAGCATGTGTTAGGAGGAATGGAGAACAAAAACAAACCCTTCTCCCAAAATAAGCTTACAGCAAAAATTCCAAAATGAATGACAGAGATCCAGTGTCAAGAAAAATCCATCCAGCAGTGTTGCATTGGAACACAAACTCAGTCCTAGTGTAAGTAATTTTAGGAAACTATCCAACAAAGTTTTTTTTTTTCCTTTTTTTATTGAAGTGTAGTTGCTTTAAATGTTTTGATTTAAGGGGTACAGCATAGCAATTCAGTATTTTTTCAAATTATATTCCATTATAGGTTATTACAAGATAATGGCTATAATTCCCTCTTCATACAGTGTATATTTGTTGCTCCAACAAAGACTTTCAAGTGTCCTTATGCTCAAGTAGAGAAAGCACTTGCATTTATTCAAAATGGTAAATTATGAAACAAAAAGTAACAAGAGCAGATGGAGATGAAGACAAAATTAGAACTCTTAGAAGTGAAAAAGTACAGTAGTTGAGGGGTTGGTTTTTTTTGATGTGTGATAAACTTAGACTCAATCCAGCCAGAGATAATAAATCAGTTAGAAGACAGTGCTGAGAACTGTACCTAGAAGCTACAGCATAGAAAAGTTTTTTTTTTTTTTTTTTAAGAAGAGTATAAATTGAGTTTCCAACATATATCTAATAGGAAGATGTGATCGAAAAGCAGTAGTTGGAAGAGGTAAGTGAGAATTCCCCAGAATTCAAGAGGCCATGGTCCTTAGATTATAAATTATAAAAACTCAGAATTCCAACCAGGATACATAAATCGTCCTAAATAGATCCCAGCGAAACTGTTAACATTAAGGTTAAAGTGAAAATTTTTAAACCAAAGAAAAAAAAGACTTATGCAACAATTAGATTAAAGCAGATGTCTTCCAGCAATAATAGAGCCAGGAAGCAGTGGAATGATAGCCTCAGCATGCTGAGGGAAAGAAACTGGCAGCTACAGCCTTGTAATCACATGGACTATTATTCAAGAATAAAGTAAAAATAAAGCCACTGTCAGAAGACTGAAAGACTGGACTGCTTACAGATCCTCCCTAAAAGAATTGAAGGATGCACTTCAGCCAGCAGAGTGAGGCATGGAACTTTTTTAAAAAAGAGTGGTCTGATTGATAAAATGTTGATAATTTAGTTAACCATTCTTTTAAAAAAATTTTTAAAGATAAAATCTATAGACAACAATCATGAAATGGAATGGTCTTGAGACCTTAGTCACTGACCACTCTTTCGCCTGTTGGTCACAATGGCCTGGTAGGTCTTTGGGCAGTCTATAAAAATAGTTCCACGGGAAAGTGACACAGAGTTTTGCCAGCCTTTGTTCCTGTTTCTGAAAGATACCATAGACTCTGAGTACACAGATGTAAACTGAGCCAACTCACAGATCTGCCGTTTTACTAGGAGAGGCTGCCTGGGGGCCAGGTCTCAGGCAGAAAGGGGATTGCTGTGATTCATTGTCCATTCAGAATTACTGTTCCACTAAAGAAGCTACCGGGACTGCTGACTCCATCCTGCTTTATAGTACTGGCATTTCCTACTTCTTGCCCCACATCTTAGGTTCCTAAGTGGCAGCACAAGGAAAGCTCCAGCTGAAAAATAAAACTTATGCTTGAAATCCTATACTTATTTTTATCCTCCTAAGCTGGGTTAAAAAAAAAAAAACCTAGTGGGAAAAAAAATCCGTATTTCTCTTTCCTGAACCTAGAGCCATTTCTAAGCATGTAATTCACTACTTTCTTGGGGTATCAAAGATGCTTCCCCAAAATAGGTTACCCACAGTCCAAAGGAGAGACAGCAGGAAAAGAACCAAAGGCTCCCATTAAAGCCTTAGACCCTCAACTCTGTTACTAAAACTCTGCACTCTCTTCCTACCAAAGATGTCACCGTTAACTGTTTCCAGTGGGCAGAAATACCTGTTACCCGCTGTGGTTTCTATATATATAGTTTCTATATAAGCATGCCACTTTTATTTTTTTAATATTTATCGGTCGTACTCTGCAGCATGTGGGATCTTAGTTCCCCCACCAGGGATCACACCCATGGCCCTTTCATTCCAAGTGTAGAATCTTAACCACTAGACTCCCAAGGAAGTCCAAACATGCCATTTTAAAAGGTTTGGCTAAGTTAGCCCCTTCAGCCTGTTGTCAGTCATTTTCTTCATGGCGTATTATTTACCAGGGTCCCTAAAGGTTGGAACAGGTTGGGTAGGATGTAGGTCTAATAATGATATGTGAGGAGTTCCTGAATTTTAAGGGTCTACCTGGGCCATAAGTGTAAACATTCTGGAGCTCTAAATGTGATCTAGACTGGAGTGGTTCACGTGGCCTCACTGTTACCGAAGCGCAAGTCTATGTGCCCAATGCACAGGGAGGCCAGTCAGTTCTAAAACAGAGTTTGGAACAGAGAAAGGTTTGTTACAGGCTCATACAAGGAGATGGGTGGCTCGTGCCCTAAGAACCCCAAAGTTACTGAAAGCTTTCAGCAAGCCCCTTTAAAAGCACAAGGTGACAGATGGGTGTGGTGAGTTGTTGCAGACTTCTCAGTGTCAGCTCCTTCGTTCTTAAGGTCTGGTAATAGTCAGGTAATGATGGTCCTGTAAATCTCTGCCAGATGAATGGTATTCTCTGTCCTGACCAGAAAGGGCAAGATCCCAAAACACAGCTCTCACCCCCTCCAAGGTCCCAGTCCTGGCTAAGAGGAGGCGGATCTCAGCTGGCAGCTCCTTCAGGGCCAGGTTCCCACACCCTTCCCAGCTGTCATCCCTGAGGGAGCCAGGCATCCAACTCAACTGGTCCTCAGTCTCCTCAGGTGGGAGGAGAGGTCTCAATGGGGAGACCAGGTCTCACAGGTCAGGCGGACGGCCCCTGCTATTAGGTCACAGAGAGAGGGAGGTGGGAGAGGCTCACTGCTCCTCGAGGCCTGGGCCATGGCTAGTGGGGGGCCGTGGTGAGGGCTCTGGAGCCCTCAGGATGTGCTTCCCAGTCTGTTCCCAGGGCCCTCCAGCTCACCTGCTGGCCCAAGGCTGGGTGAGCTGGAGGGTCTCCAGGAGGAGGCCTGAATCTGCCTCTTACTCACTCTCCGCCTGACGACCACCACAGCATCGACCCTTGGCTGAATTGCTTCCCTAATGGTCCCTCATTGACAGTTACTTGTGAGCAGGGTCCACTGTGGTGCTGACCAGTCCTCTCTTGGGTTGTGTAGACTAGGGAGTGTCCTGTTCGACCCTTTGTCTCTAGAATGGGTGTTTTATATTAAGGATGCCACACACACTAGCTTCCATCTAGCCTGTAATTCAGAGCATGAATGGGAGCAGGTTATAGAATTGTGAAAACCTGTTATGCTGAAGATGATGTACCTTGTATTTCTACCATAGATTATGAATAAGGCTAGAACCCTAGAGGTGAGGGTTGACATGAAAAGTTACAGCCTCTCTGGTTCTCAGTATCGTCTATAAACCTGGGAGCTTGGGTGATCCTAGATCACCCTTCAGCTGTAAAAATTTCATAGAAATACTCCTAAGAACAGTCTTTTGCTTTCAGATGATTTGAGGTGAAGTCTGGTTAAATTTTGTGTCCTATTTAGAAAATAAGGAATAATTTACAAAAAGGTGTAATTCCTATATTTTAAAATAACACTGAATAAATTAATAAGTAAGGTCATTTTTGTAACATTTTAACAATTCTGTGTATATGAAGTCTGATATCAAAGGTGGGCTTAATGAGGTTTAGATTTTTTTTAAAGGCCTGGGATTCTATTTATGCTATCTATTTGCCTAGTGAGCTCTTCTCCCCTCCTACCCCGGCTGCTTTGCCTGGGTTATGGGATTTTAGTTCCTGCACCAGCCCAGGGACTGAGCCCAGGCCCTTGACAGTGAAAACACCAAGAGCAAACCACTGGACCGCCAGGGAGTTCCCCTTCCTTCCTCCCTCCTCCCTTTCCTTTCCTTCCTTCCCTTTTTTTCTTTCTTCTTTGAGGTATAATTGACACACATTACATTAGGTAAGCTTTTCTTTTCTAAGGAAAATTGAAGTTCAGACCAATTCTGAACAATTTCAAAATTAGTAAGAACGACAATAAGTGACTGAAATGAGACAAAGGAAAACTTCAGAGGCCCTCGTTCTGGCTTTATACCGATACTAGATGCTCACATTGCTTTTGAAGTCCAGGTGGGCCACAAGGTGGCACCATCAGGTCACGTAAGTAAAATAAGGTAGCTAGGAAAAAACTTTTTAAAAAAAAATCAAATAACTTTATTGCAAAAGTAATATACTTCACATTGACTTCCCAGTACTAATTTGATGTCTTTATTATTACAGATTAAAAATTGGAAGTTTCAGTGAGAAGTCCCTTGCTAAGAATTTTTAACATGGTGAACACAGTAAAAATTTTTAGAAAATACTAAAAGGCATCAGAATAAAATATCTAAGATAATATTCTCTTTGTGAAAAATTAATTTTTATCTATATTAAGCCAATATTTTTCTGAAATTTGAATTGTAACTAAAAAAGTTCTTTTTGGCTGCACCAGGCAGCATGTGAGCTCTCAGTTCTGGAACCAGGGATTAAACCCATATCCCCTGCATTGGAAGCATAGAATCTTAACCACTGAACTGCTAGGGAAGTCCCACTAAATTTTAATAATTTAAAAATAATGTTTAAGTAATATAAATATTTCAGGACCTGCTTAGTGCAGCAGAAGCAGCCAAAATGCACTTACTGGCCTCACAGTTCTTATTTGCCTACCTTTACTGGAGACGGCAGTGGCACCCCACTCCAGTACTCTTGCCTGGAAAATCCCATGGACGGAGGAGCCTGGTAGGCTGCAGTCCATAGGGTTGCTAGGAGTCGGACACGACTAGGNGCCAAAATGCACTCACTGGCCTCACAGTTCTTATTTGCCTACCTTTACTGGAGGCGGCAGTGGCACCCCACTCCAGTACTCTTGCCTGGAAAATCCCATGGACCGAGGAGCCTGGTAGGCTGCAGTCCATAGGGTTGCTAGGAGTCGGACACGACTAAGCGACTTCACTTTCACTTATATATTTTAGAAATTCTTGTTTGGTTTGTTGTGATTTCCTGATGGAGAAATAAAATTTTAGGCAAGTATTTTCTCACTATCCCAACAAGTAAGAAATGCTTGAGAATATTGAATCCAGGAACATTGTCACTTCCTCTAAGTGGAAAACACTTCCAAATATTTTACTTTTATTTTTCTTACTCTTAAAAAAGTCTAATTTGTGTGAAATCATTGCAAAAAGTTTATCAGACTGATATATGCTAGATTAATACTTCTTGTAGAGTAAGAAACATTTCCAGATGCTGTCTNCTCTTTTGCTGTCTCGCATACAGGGTTATCGTTAACCACCTTTCTAAATTCCATATATATGCGTTAGTATACTGTACTGGTGTTTTACTTTCTGGCTTACTTCACTCTGTATAATAGGCTCCAGTTTCATCCACCTCATTAGAACTGATTCAAATGTATTCTTTTTAATGGATGGGTAATACTCCATTGTGTATATGTACCACAGCTTTCTTATCCATTCATCTGCTCTTGGACATCTAGGTTGCTTCCATGTCCTGGCTGTTCAGTTCTGCGATGAACATTGGGGTACACGTGTCTTTTTCAATTCTACTTTCTAACATAATAAATATTTATAAACATAAATCCTTTGTCCGTAAGAATATCACCTAAGTAATACCTGATTAGCCCACTTTTAATTAATATTATTATATGAGCTTAAGCACAATGTACGGGCCTTTCTTAAAGTAGCATTCTCTAATTCACACATTTGAAATTAACCTCCCCTTTACTGCAATAAAATATTTTTAATAATGAAGTAATTGATAACTTGGTGTTGAAATCACAAAATTTAAAAATTTTAGGCAGTTAAATTTGACTTGGGAATACCATAAAATGTGTATGCTCCACAAATTTAAATATAAACTAAAATTATATCTTGTCGTGAGTCCAGCTTTATCTAAAAAGTACTTTTTTGAGCTTCTATTAATTATTTTTGAGCCTTGGAAGTAAAATTCAGAAGGTTCTACTTTTAAACTTCCTCCTTTAAGTATTCTTCATGGTATTGAAATAGCCTGAAATGATGTGTGCATGCTAAGTTGCTTCATTCTGACTCTTTGTGACCCTATGGACTGTAGCCTGCCAGGCTCCTCTGTCTGTGGGATTCTCCAGGCAAGAATACTGGAATTGGTTGCCATGCCCTCCTCCAGGGGATCTTCCCAACTCAGGGAAGTGATCAAACCTGAGTCTCCTGCATTGTAGGCAGACTGAAAAGCAGAGACATCACTTTGCCAACAAAGGTCTGCATAGTCAAAGCTATGGTTTTTCCATTAGTCATGTACAGATGTGAGAGTTGGACCATAAAGAAGGCTGCACACCAAAGAATTGATGCTTTCGATTTGTGGTGCTGGAGAAGACTCTTGAGAGTCCCTTGGACTGCAAGGAGATTAAACCAGTCAATCCTCAAGGAAATCAACCTTGAATATTCATTGGAAGGACTGATGGTGAGCCTGAAGCTCCAATACTGTGGCCATCTGATGGGAAGAGCCGACTCATTGGAAAAGACCCTGATGCTAGGAAAGATTGAGAGCAGAAGGAGGGGGCAGCATAGGATGAGATGGTTAGGTAGCATCACTGACTCAATGGACATGAATTTGAGCAGACTCCGAGAGAGAGTGAAGGTCAGGGGATCCTGGCAGGCTATAGCCCATGAGGTCGCACAGAATCACTTCCCAACTCAGGGAAGTGATCAAACCTGTGTCTCCTGCATTGTAGGCAGACTGAAAAGCAGAGACATCACTTTGCCAACAAAGGTCTGCATAGTCAAAGCTATGGTTTTTCCATTAGTCATGTACAGATGTGAGAGTTGGACCATAAAGAAGGCTGCACACCAAAGAATTGATGCTTTCGATTTGTGGTGCTGGAGAAGACTCTTGAGAGTCCCTTGGACTGCAAGGAGATTAAACCAGTCAATCCTCAAGGAAATCAACCTTGAATATTCATTGGAAGGACTGATGGTGAGCCTGAAGCTCCAATACTGTGGCCATCTGATGGGAAGAGCCGACTCATTGGAAAAGACCCTGATGCTAGGAAAGATTGAGAGCAGAAGGAGGGGGCAGCATAGGATGAGATGGTTAGGTAGCATCACTGACTCAATGGACATGAATTTGAGCAGACTCCGAGAGAGAGTGAAGGTCAGGGGATCCTGGCAGGCTATAGCCCATGAGGTCGCACAGAATCATACCCGACTTAGCGACTGAACAACAACAGCAAAAGGATCCTAAATCTAACTTAGTTTAAGATGATCTGTAAATAAGAATCTTGGAAGTTTTATAGTGAGCAAAGCAAGCATTGCATTAAGACTCCTATCACAGTAACACCAATCGCCAGGAAGAAATGGAGCTGGTTCCACAGCCTTTCATTACAGTCTGGGTCATCTGTGTCACATGTTTAAATACATCACCTGAAAACTTTCTGTGATAGTCAAAGTTTGTCCAAAAATATTATTTTAAAAGTCTCTTAGACTATCTTCATTTTGACTGATTTACAGTGTCAGTGAGTTTGAACCTGGGTAATAATTGGAAGACTATAGGGCGGATTCTTTTTTAATATGCTAGGAAATTCAATAATAAAATTATGGTACATGCAAACAATAGAATATAACCATTAAAAATAATTTAGAAGATTGGTAACATGGAAGCATGTTCATAATATAAAAAGTTTAGTATGTATAGTATGAATTATTCATTCATGTAGAGAAAAAAGCTGTGAGACTGTAATGTCAAAATATTAATGATAGTTACTTCTAGTTGTTAGGATTATGATAACTTACTTTCTTCTCTTTGTTCATGTTTATTTTCTTAAGAATTTTACAATGAACTATAGAACTAGTCATAAGAAAAATGTTACTTCAAAATCCTGTTATAATGAACTTAATTGAGTGTACATTCAGCAAAGAATTATTGGATCCCTCCATGTCTAGGTTTTAAGAAACAATGTGCCAGGCATTTTGTAATCTGCCAGGATACACAGACAGGTCAGACCCGTTTTTTGTCTTCTTAGAGGCATGGTCTATCAGGAATTTAAAAAACAGTTGTAAACAAACAACAAAGTTTTGTATAAACCATTTTCTCCTGATCTTGATAATTGTATAGAAGCAGCATGGCATTTTGGAAATCTTATAGACTAAATTTGAAATCCACTCTGACAATAATAAACTTAGACACATTAAATTTTCTAAGTCTTGGAAATTATCAAGACCACTCTATTAGAGAAATACGGAGCTTCCAGGGAGGTCTCAGTGGTAAAGGATCCCCGTGCAATGCAGGAGATGCAGGCCTAATCCCTGAGTTAGAAAGAGCCCTTGGAGAAGGAAATGGCAATCCACTCCAGTATTCTTGCCTGGGGAATCCCACGGACAGAGGAGTTGCAAAAGAGTTGGACATGACTTAGCAACTAAACAACAACATTAGAGAAATATAGCTGCTAAAGATAAATAGATGGAGAAATATATTATCTGTGTTTTGGGAAAGGGTTTAAAGACTGTTAAAATTTTTTACTTGCTCACAGCTAAATTTCTTTTACATAGGGCTTTTTATCCGCTTGTCTAATATCTGTGGATCCGTACAATGCTTAGGTTTTACAAAAGGTAATTTTAAAGTGCAAGCAGTTAGGATTTAATAAATTCATTGGACATTCTTGTTTTCTGGTTCTTTGAGATCATTTTATGTTTTAAAAACAACTGTATCCTTCTAATAGGGTAAGAATAACCAGGTGAGGTATAGTGAATCCAGATTTGGGGTTTCCATTTACTGAATGTCATTCTCAGTTTTAGTACATTCCCTTGACATTAGAAAATGCAGGCAATAAGATCTGATAGCATATCTCTTCAAGTATGCCATTTTTCCTTGAATTTTGTTGAGTGTTTGGTACTTTGATCTCTGATCAAAGTTGCTTGTGTAGGCATAAGGCTGTCAGTCCATTTGAACCAAGAATGTAGCATTTGGTCTTGCCTTTCCCAGTGACTTTTCAAAATGAAAAATAAATCAATACATTATGTATGGTTGGTGATGTTGGATATAGAAGACCAATTTAAAGTTATGGTATAGTAAGTATATGTTAAAATAGAAGATGTTTTCTTCACTGTTTCTTAACCATCAAGAATACTTAAAGCTGTTGAGATTGACCTAAAATTAATGTAAAATAAAACTATAAAATAAAAGAAAAAGAGTGTTAACTAGAACTTTATTATCAAGTTGGCAACTAACAAGTTTTCACCAAAACCTCCTTACTGTTTGTTATGTGGGTTTATACAAGTGTTGTTTGGCTTTAGGAGCTCTTGTTACTGAGATCTGGGTGACTGCCTTGTCCCAGAGAATGAGTGACTCCATCCTCATGAAGTTTCCTGTGCAGTATAACATAGCATGGAGTTGGAAGTTTTAAAGCTAAGCTATACCAGCCCTCTAAGACCTGACCCCCAAAGTCCTGCTTCTAACAATCCCAGGGAGTTGGCCTCTGAACCAGTCGTTGAACAACCTTAGGAATCAAAACTAGGCCATGGTGAACAACCTGAGGACTTTCTGGGGCTTGACTGTTCCCAGTATTGGCTGTTTTTGTGGTTCCTCTGGGAGGAGGAACCAGTTCTCTTTTTCTTTCTTCGAGGTCTTTATTCCCCACTAGAGGTCACCCAGTTGTTAGAAACTGCTGTGTTAACAGGGGATCAGTGCTCTCTGCAAGCTAGAGTACAGTTGAGGACTGGTCTCAGCTGTGCCCAGCCTCCAGAGGGTGGTAACTTACATTTTGGGTACCTGAGTCATATAGCTATTATGTAGCTGAAGTGGGGCTCAAACCTAGGTGTTCCAGTTCCACATACATTCTGGGTGGAGCAGCCAAGCCCTCTGAACATCTGACTGTAGAGAAACCGCCTCTGGAGTCCTGTACACTCCTGAAAGCAGCCCCTGGCAGGGGAGTCTGACTGTCTCGCATCCCTCTCCCTCCTGCATTCCCCGCCTCTAAGGCCGCCTCCGGTATGCCCACGTCCTTTCACAAGGTGACAGACTCAGCCTTCTGTGGGTCTCGAAAGATACCACACATTAATGCCTTTAACTTTGCTTGTGAAATGGTTCTTATGACACATTCCCTTTGGTAAATACCAGGGCTTTCACCTGAGCCCTTCCACATGGCGAGTTCTACAAATTCTTCCATAAATAACCTCTTACTCTTCTAGCACCCAGAGAAATGACCTCAAAGAAGATCTTTCTTCCTTTTTTTTTTTTTTCTTTACATGGGGAAAATGAATACCTTCAGACTCAACAATATTTTCATCAAAATCTTTAGGCTTCCATATGACTCAGAAATTGCACTCCTGACCATTTATCCCAGAAAAATGAAGATTTATATTCCCATAAAAAACATGTACCTGAATATTTTAGAAGCTTTAGCATAACACCCCAAACTAGAGATAATCAGATGTCCTTCAGTAAGTAGACAGTTAAACTGTGGTACATCCATACCATGGAATACTACTCAGCAGTTAAAAAAAAAAAAGGAAGAAAGAAACTTTGATACAGACAACAACCCAGGTAAATCTCCAGAGAATTATGTTGAATGGGAAAAAAACAATCCTCAAAGGTTGCATACTGTATGGCTCCATTTATGTAACATTCTTAAAATGACAGAATTTAAGGGAAGGTGGGGGCAGGAGGGGAATAGGTGGGGCTGTAAGTGGGCAAAGACCCTGGTGGGGATGGAGAGGTTCTGTGCCCGTGTCCTGACTTCATCAGTGTCAGTTAATATCCTGACTGATGTGCTACAATTTTACTCTGTTATCATGAGGGAAACTGACTGGATGCCACACAGGATCTCTCTGTATTATTTCTTACAGCTGAAGCTGAATGTACAATTATCTCAAAAAATTTAACTGAAAAAAATCATTAGTCCTTTTCACCCTTTGGATGACAGTTAATATATATCCTGATTTTTATTCATTTCTATTATTTTGGGTGGAAGCTATTAATAGCTTTCTAGTGATTTATTTAGGGTCTTTGACATTTTCTTGGCAGGTTTCTAGTAAGTCTAATGCATTTATAAAATATTTGGTTTGAAATTGTAAATTTGTAATTTGATCAAGTTTATTTTCTTATGGGGCCTTGTCACATCAAAAGAAACTGGCAGAAAATAGTCTTGTGAATATAAGGAAACATTTGGATTACTTTGGGGGTACATAACTATATAATCTGTAATTCTTTCTCCAATCACAAACCAGCAGTTGTCCTTTTCATAATATTGGGTTGACCAAAAAGTTCATTCAGGATTTCTCGTTAAGATTTTACGGAAAAACCTGAGTGAACTTTTTGGCTAACCCAATATAAATGTTACAAACTTCAGAATAACCCCTGTACCATTTTAATACTGAAAAAGGCAGATTTTATATTAATATATTAGAGGCTTTAGTCATGAACACTCAGCTCAAGTGGGCAGGACAAGAGAGGAAAATGGTAAGCTTTGGGTAAACACAGATTATTTGTTCAAGGACATCAATTGAGTGATTTGATAAAAAATGAAGTTTGTCTAAACTGGTATTAACAGATTGACAGAAAACTAGGGAACAGTCGAGAAGGGTGGATGTTTTGAGTATTACTGTGTCGTCATGGTATTTGCTGAACTATTACGGGACTGGTCCTCTCATGCAGTTTGTCAGCCCTTGCCTTCACTTCCAGCCTCACACTGATAGCCTTTATGATACAACCTAACTTACATTGGTAAATGGAGCTTCATAAAATGCCACTAATTACTTCCCTATGTAAGTTTACTTAAGGGGACTCGATAACAACATGAATGACTAGTATAAGTCATGAATTTCAGCTGGAGCTATAAATTTGGAATTTAGACTTTACTTTCCAACTTCCCTTGTGGCTCAGAGGTTAAAGCATCTGCCTCTAATGTGGGAGACCTGGGTTTGATCCCTAGGTCGGGAAGATTCCCTGGAGAAGGAAATGGCAACCCACTCCAGTATTCTTGCCTGGAGAATCCCACGGACGGAGGAGCCTGGTGGGCTACAGTCCACGGGGTTGCAAAGAGTTGGACACAACTGAGCGACTTAACTTTCACTTTCCAACTTTACCACTTTGCATGGTATCTAGGACATTTTTGGCACAGAAATGTTAACCTAGCAAATTACTAAGGATTTTTTGTGGTCCATACTTCCTGTCCATGACTTCCCTCCCTTCCATGTTCCTTCAAGAGGAAAGAGTGGTCAAAAAGAAGTCTCTGGAAATGTCTCTCAGTGCCCTGAGGGGAAACCTGAGGGGCTCCCAGGGAAAGCACAGAGATGGGACGCCACCAAGGTGCAAGACAGGTGAGGTCAGGTAGGTGGAAAAGGCTGCAGTTAGATCTAAGCCAGTTTTCCTTCACACTGAAGAGAAAAGATGGGGGACCAATCTCAGAGATTTAAGTATAGGTGAGGTGAAGTCGCTCAGTCGTGTCCGACTCTTTGCGATCCATCCATGGGATTCTCCAGGCAAGAATACTGGAGTGGATTGCCATTTCCTTCTCCAGGGGATCTTCCCGACCCAGGGATCGAACCCGGGTCTCCCGCATTGGAGGCAGATGCTTTAACCTCTGAGCCACCAGGGAAGCCCAGATACCAGCATTCAAATTAGAAATATTTTTTTTCTTAAATGTACCTATTTCAGTTCAGTTCAGTTGCTCAGTCGTGTCCGACTCTTTGTGACCCCATGAATCGCAGCACGCCAGGCCCCCCTGTCCATCACCAACTCCCAGAGTCTACCCAAACCCATGTCCATCGAGTCGGTAATGCCATCCAGCCATCTCATCCTCTGTCATCCCCTTCTCCTCCTGCCCCCAATCCTTCCTAGCATTAGGGTCTTTTCCAATGAGTCAACTCTTCGCATGAAGTGGCCAAAGTATTGGAGTTTCAGCTTCAACATCAATTCTCCAATGAACACCCAGGACTGATCTCCTTTAGGATGGACTGGTTGTATCTCCTTGCAGTCCAAGGGACTCTCGAGTCTTCTCCAACACCACAGTTCAAAAGCATCAATTCTTCGGTGCTCAGCTTTCTTCACCGTCCAACTCTCACATTCATACATGACCACAGGAAAAACATAGCCTTGACTAGACGGACCTTTGTTGGCAAAGTAATGTCTCTGCTTTTTAATATGCTGTTTAGGTTGGTCATAATTTTCTTCCAAGGAGCAAGCATCTTTTAATTTCATGGCTGCAATCACCATCTGCAGTGATTTTGGAGCCCCCCAAAATTAAGTCTGACAATGTTTCCAATGTATCCCCATCTATTTCCCATGAAGTGATGGGACCAGATGCCATGATCTTCGTTTTCTGAATGTTGAGCTTTAAGCCAACCTTTTCACTTTCCTCTTTCACTTTCATCAAGAGACTTTTTAGTTCCTCTTCACTTTCTGCCATAAGGGTGGTGTCATCTGTATATCTGAGCTTATTGATATTTCTCCCGGCAATCTTGATTCCAGCTTGTGCTTCCTCCAGCCCAGTGTTTCTCATGATGTACTCTGCATATAAATTAAATAAGCAGGGTGATAATATACAGCCTTGACGTACTCCTTTTCCTATTTGGAACCAGTCTGTTGTTCCATGTCCAGTTCTAACTGTTGCTTCCTGACCTGCATACAGATTTCTCAACAGGCAGATCAGGTGGTCTGGTATTCCCATCTCTTTCAGAATTTTCCACAGTTTATTGTGATCCACACAGTCAAAGGCTTTGGCATTGTCAATAAAGCAGAAATACATGTTTTTCTGGAACTCTCTTGCTTTTTCCATGATCCAGCGGATGTTGGCAATTTGATCTCTGGTTCCTCTGCCTTTTCTAAAACCAGCTTGAACATCAGGAAGTTCACGGTTCACGTATTGCTGAAACCTGGCTTGGAGGATTTTGAGCATTACTTTACTAGCATGTGAGATGAGTGCAATTGTACGGTAGTTTGAGCATTCTTTGGCATTGCCTTTCTTTGGGATTGGAATGAAAACTGACCTTTTCCAGTCCTGTGGCCACTGCTGAGTTTTCCAAATTTGCTGGCATATTGAGTGCAGCACTTTCACAGCATCATCTTTCAGGATTTGAAATAGCTCCACTGGAATTCCATCACTTCCACTAGCTTTGTTCGTAGTGATGCTTTCTAAGGCCCACTTAGGCTCAATATTAAAGAAATGCAAATCAAAAACCACCTCACACACGT
Organism: Cephalophus harveyi; assembly: GCA_006410635.1. NCBI lineage: Eukaryota > Metazoa > Chordata > Mammalia > Artiodactyla > Bovidae > Cephalophus > Cephalophus harveyi. Next base: position 231,372 of record SJYT01021583.1, read on the forward strand.
CAGAATGACCATCACGAAAAAATCTACAAACAATAAATGCTGAAGAGGGTGTGGAGAAAAGGGAATTTTCTTGTATTGTTGGTAGCCATGTAAATTGATATAGCCCCTACAGAAGACAGTATGGAGATGTCTTTGAAAATTAGAAATATAACTACCATATGATCCAACAATCTCACTACTGGGCATATACCCTGAAGAAACCAAAATTGAAAAAGTCACATGTACCTCAATATGCACTGCAGCCCTATTTACAATAGCTAGGACATGGAAGCTATCTAGATGTCCATAAGTAGCTGAATGGATAAAGAAGCTATGGTACATATACACAATGGAATGTTACTCAGTCATAAATGAGCTGGATGAACCTAGAGCCTATTATACAGAGAGAAGTAAATCAGAAAGAGAAAAATAATAAAGCACATAAATATGGAATCTAGAAAGATGGTAGTGAGGAATCTATTTGTGGGGCAGCAATTGGGATTGGAAGAAAAGTTATGACCAGCCTAGACAGCATATTAAAAAAGCAGAGACATTACTTTGCCAACAAAGGTCCATCTAGTCAAGACAATGGTGTTTCCAGTAGTCATGTATGGATGTGAGAGTTGGACTATAAAGAAAGCTGAGCACCAAAGAATTAACGTTTTTGAACTGTGGTATTGGAGAAGACTCTTGAGAGTACCTTGGGCAACAAGGAGATGTAACCAGTCCATCCTAAAGGAAATCAGCCCTGAATATTCATTCATTGGAAGGACTGATGCTAAAGCTGAAGCTCTAATACTTTGGCCACCTGTTGTGAAGAACTAACTCATTGGCAAAGACCCTGATGCTGGGAATGATTGAAGCCGGGAAGAGAAGGGGAAGACAGAGGATGAGATGGTTGGATGGCATCACCGACTCAAAGGATGTGAGTTTGAGTAAACTCTGGGAGTTGGTGATGGACAGGGAGGCCTGGCATCCTGCAGTCCATGGGGTTGCAAAGAGTCTGGCATGACTGAGCGACTGAACTGAACTGAATCAGGATTCCCTCATAGCTCAGTTGGTAAAGAATGTACCTGCAATGCAGGAGACTTGGATTCAATTCCTGGGTCGGGATGATCCCCTAGAGAAGGAAATAGCAACCCACTCTGGTATTCTTATCTGGGAAATCCTATGGACAGAGGACCTGGCAGGCTACAGCCAATGAGGTTGCAAGAGTCGGACATGACTTAGCAACTAAACCACCACAACCATAATGGAGACACAGACATACAGAAGAGATTATGGACACAGAGGGGAAAGAAGAGGGTGGGATGGATGGAGAGAGTAGCTTGGAAACATATACACTATCATATGTAAAGCAGATAACCTGTGGGAATTTCCTGTATGACTCAGAGAGCTCAAACCAGTCCTCTGTGACAACCTAGAGGGGTAGGATGGGGAGGGAGGGAGAGTCCAGAGAGAGTGCACATATGTATGCCTGAGGCTTATTCATGTTGATGTATAGCACAAATCAACACAATATTGTAAAGCAATTATCCTTCAACTAAAACTAAGTAAATTTAAAAAAATTGTGTGCATCAAAGAATACTATTAACAAAATGAAGAGACAATCTACAGAATATTTGCCAATCATATATCTGCTAAGAAACTGGCGTTCAGAAAGAATGCTTACAGTTTGACAACAAAATACAAATACTATATTAGAAAAGGAGCAAGGCTCTATATATTCTCCCAAAGAAGATATGCAAATTGCGAATAAGCACATGAAAAGATACTCAGCATCCCAAGTCACCTGGGAAATGCTAATGGTCAACAAAAGAGTCCAAAATGCAGTACTTGGATGCAATCTCAAAAATGACAGAATGATCTCTGCTCATTTCCAAGGCAAACCATTCAGTATTAGAGTAATCCAAGTCTATGCCCCAACCAGTAACACTGAAGAAGCTGAAGTTGAACAGGTCTATGAAGACCTACAAGACCTTTTAGAACTAACACTGTAAAAAGATGTCCTTTTCATTATAGGGGACTGGAATGCAAAAGTAGGAAGTCAAGAAACACCTGGGGTAACAGGCAAATTTGGCCTTGGAATACAGAATGAAGCAGGGCACAGGCTAATAGAATTATGCCAAGAGAACACACTGGTCATAGCAAACACCCTCTTCCAACAACACAAGAGAAGACTCTACACATGGACATCACCAGATGGCCAACACCGAAATCAGATTGATTATATTCTTTGCAGCCAAAGATGGAGAAGCTCTATACAGTCAGCAAAAACAAGACCAGGAGCTGACTGTGGCTCAGAGCATGAATTCCTTATTGCCAAATTCAGACTTAAATTGAAGAAAGTAAGGAAAACCACTAGACATTCAGGTATGACATAAATCAAATACCTTATGATTATACAGTGGAAGTGAGAAATAGATTTAAAGGACTAGATCTGATAGATAGAGTGCCTGATGATCTATGGACGGAGGTTCATGACATTGTACAGGAGACAGGGATTAACACCATCCCCAAGAAAAAGAAATGCAAAAAAGCAAAATGGCTGTCTGGGGAGGCCTTACAAATAGCTGTGAAAAGAATAGAGGAGTGTTGACCATCTGGTGATGTCCATGTGTAGAGTCTTCTCTTGTGTTGTTGGAAGAGGGTGTTTGCTATGACCAGTGCATTTTCTTGGCAAAACTCTATTAGTCTTTGCCCTGCTTCATTCCGCATTCCAAGGCCAAATTTGCCTGTTACTCCAGGTGTTTCTTGACTTCCTACTTTAGCATTCCAGTCCCCTATAATGAAAAGGACATCTTTTTTGGGTGTTAGTTCTAAAGGTCTTATAGGTCTTCATAGGACTGTTCAATTTCAGCTTCTGTGTTACTCATTGAGGCATAGGCTTGAATTACCGTGATATTGAATGGTTTGCCTTGGAAACGAACAGAGATCATTCTGTCGTTTTTGAGGTTGCATCGAAGTACTGCATTTCGGACTCTTTTGTTGACCATGATAGCTACTCCATTTCTTCTGAGGGATTCCTGCCCACAGTAGTAGATATAATGGTCATCTGAGTTAAATTCACCCATTCCAGTCCATCTTAGTTCGCTGATTCCTAGAATGTCAACGTTCACTCTTGCCATCTCCTGTTTGACCACTTCCAGTTTGCCTTGATTCATGGACCTAACATTCCAGGTTCCTACGCAACATTGCTCTTTACAGCATCGGACCTTGCTCTTATCACCTGTCACATCCACAACTGGGTATTTTTTTTGCTTTGGCTCTGTCCCTTCATTCTTTCTGGAGTTATTTCTCCACTGATCTCCAGTAGCATATTGGGCACCTACCTACCTGGGGAGTTCATCTTTCAGTGTCCTATCTTTTTCCCTTTTCATACTGTTCATGGGGTTCTCAAGGCAAGAATACTAATGTGGTTTGCCATTCGCTTCTTCAACGGACCGCATTCTGTCAGACCTCTCTTCCATGATCTGTCGTCCAGCCCGGGTGGCCCCACATGGCATGGCTTAGTTTCATTGAGTTAGACAAGGCTGTGGTAAGTGTGATCAGATTGGCTAGTGATTATGGTTTCAATGTGTCTGCCTTCTGATGCCATCTCGCAACACCTACCGTCTTACTTGGGTTTCTCTTACCTTGGACGTGGGGTATGTCTTCACGGCTGCTCCAGCAAAACGCAGACGCTGCTCCTTACCTTGGACGAGGGGTATCTCCTCACGGCTGCCCCTCCTGACCTTGAACGTGGAGTAGCTCCTCTCGGCCCTCCTTCACCTATGCAGCCATACCTGTTTGTTTTAACATAAATATTGGATTGCTTTTACTCCCCCCTCCCCCACTCCAAATAGCATTTTATTTCTGAAATTGCTTTGGTGGGCTAACCTGAGATGCAGCCACCATTTCTAATGTGAAAAATCTGCATTTCAAATTCTAGTAAGTTAGAACAAATTTTCACAGTCCAGTGAATTTTCTTCACTGCTGGTGGCACATTATCTGACTCTAGTCTTTCTGACTGTGTTTGTGGGCTCCTTTTGCCACTTTATTACTCCTCAATGGCTTTACCAACTTCATAAGTTGATGCCTTACCCATAGATTGTCTAGAAAGTATTTACAGGTCCCTCTACATTGTCTGGGTTTAGTAGAGCAGCAGGTCCTTTGTTGTAACTGAATTTTCTCTTTATTGTAGATCCTTGCTGGCACATTTCTGAATATTCTGGTGAACTTTGTTAAGAATTCAGAGAAACTATCACGTGACAAAGGCTTACGTGAGTATTTTCTACTGTGGACTTCTTAACAATATGCGGAACCTTCTTGAATTTGGGTATATTCAGTTCTGTGATCAAGATGAAAAATGTGATCTGTTGTTAGACTTTGCTGCTGCTACTGCTGCTTCTGCTGCTGCTAAGTCACATCAGTCGTGTCCGACTCTCTGCATCCTCATAGACAGCAGCCCAACAGGCTCCTCTGTCCCTGGGATTCTCCAGGCAAGAACACTGGAGTGGGTTGCCATTTCCTTCTCCAATGCATGAAAGTGAAAAGTGAAAGGGAAGTCGCTCAGTAATGTCTGACTCTTAGCGACCCCATGGACTGTAGCCTACCAGACACCTCCATCCATGGGATTCTCCAGGCAAAAGAGTACTGGACTGGGTTGCCATTGCCTTTTCCGATCGTTAGACTTTAGGCTTATTCAGTTTGGAGGTTAGTAGTTTCTTAAGGACACAGAGAAACTCACACAATATATCATGCTTATTCTCACTCAAAAAATAGACAAGAAAGTTTTGCCCTTTTTACTGAGCCAATATTCAAAAGAATCCCAGTCTGAAAACCACAAGAATTCTTGCTGTGTTTGAACCAAAAAACACTTATGTGTTCTGGTTCAAAAACACCAAGTAGATTGTTTTTCATTATCTATTCTTAGAGAATTTAACCAAAGCACAGTATCTCTTGAAAAATCCTTGATACATGGTACTTTAATTTTTAAGACTTTTGTGATACCTCTGTCTTTTTTTAATGATCCAGTTAATGAATACTATAGGGGAAAATAGGGAGATTGCCCTTGAAAGAGAATTTTTTACTGTTTTTTGAGTAACATCTTCCCATTGTGTTAGTTTCTTTTAAAAGTATTATATAGTATCATAATCTGAAGTTTATCTTATCTTGATTTCTGTAATTCTTAATCATAAGCAGATTTCCCCCTTATTTAAAATTACCCTTAACAGTTCCTTCTCACCCTACATATCTGTGTTAATTCTATCTAGGATATCCCTCCAGTATGCCCCCTTCTCTCTGCCACTGTATTAGATCAAGTTATCCTCATTTCTTGCCTGGATTTCTACAATGACTTATTGATTGATCTCCCTGTCTCCAGACTTGAGCCCCTCCGATCCAACCTCTTTATATTGCCAACAAAATCATCTTTTTGAAAGAATGATATACTAAGACTATGCCATTTCCTTGACTTAGAATGCTTCAATGACTCCTACTAAAATCAAGTATAGTAAATCTTACCATGGCCTTATTAGGAAGATTAAATAAATTCATTAAAAGCCCTTAAATGCAGTGCCTGGCCCAGAACAGGCCCTCAGTCTGAGTTACCATTTCCCCTTTGCCCCCATGGCAGCAGCAGAGCTTAACATGGCCGAGGACCAGAGGGGCAGCGGCTCTGTGGGAAACCAGGCTAAAAGGAGTACCGGCCAAGAATCTCACCAGACTCCAGAGCCAGGCTTTCCTGAACCCCTGTGAGGTTAGGCACAATTGATTGACCTAGCATCCAATTCCATCTGTGTTCCAGAAAGACTTTGCCTGGTAAATTACAAGCCAGCTCATCTGTGACTAAGCTTTTGAAACCTTAGGAGCCATCTTTACAAACACATCAATCTCTGCCTTTGTTTTCTTCTTTTGGTTTGTTTTCTCTTTAACTCCTTAGTAAAGTTTCTTTTGTCAGGCTCTAACTTTCTCTTAAATGAATCAAGGAAGAGATGGTTGCAGGTGGGGTGGAGATGCACACGCATACGTGCACACTGACATATTGCTGGGGGATTGCTGGGGGCAGGGAGTGTCAGTGAAAGAGGTGTGGACAGTCCCGTTGGTGAAGTGAGTCTACTCGGATGGGTGCAATATTAGCATGGACACAGCCATTCCCATGGAGACCTCATCTCTCCATCTTTAGACAGTGGGTGTTTGGCAAAATCAGGTAGCTAGATAACCATAGAACAAAGCAGTATAGGATCAGTACTGTAAAAAAGATGGACATTCTTAATTTCATGATAGGTCTCGTTTTTAAATTTAGTTTGCTGCTTTCCTTAGCTTTTCTCTTTCTATTAAAATTTGACCTCTGTGCTCTAAACAGCATTTGAAAGTGAAACTGACAGTCGCTCAGTCGTGTCCAACTCTTTGCAACCCCCTGGACTGTAGCCCGCCAGGCTCCTCTGTCCGTGGGATTTCCCAGGCAAGAATACTGGAGTGGGGTGCCCTGCTTTCCACCAGGGGACCTTCCCGACCCAGGGATCGAACCCACATCTACTGCATCTCCTGCAGTGGCAGGCAGACTTTTTACCCACTGAGCCATCAGGGAAGCCCCAGACAGCATCCATCGAGCAGGTCCTTACGGAGTGTGAATTAAGTTAATTGTCTTTTTTCATGCTGATTTAGTTAACTTTCGAGAACATGATTCTGTTTTACCGTATAGAATATCTCAAGTACAGTAAGAAGCAAATATATGAAAGAGAACTGCTGTGTGTGTATGTGTGTGTGCGTGTAAGGAACTTACTGTCTGTGTCTTCTGACAATGTAGTAAAGCTAAACCTAAGCACTTATGTCTTGCTTTCCTTTAAAAATATCTCAGTCTTTTTATATGATGAAAAGTGAAATAGGGCTTTATGATAATTTAATTGCAATTTTGATCCAGCAGACATGGGAAAACTTAGACATTTTAATGGAAAATAAGATATAATTGGTAACTCTGATGTTTCTGTTTGGCGAAGTCATTTATTAAAGGCAGGAGACCGAGAAGGATAAGAAATAGTACTTTTCTAAATGACTTCACTCTCTTGATTTAGTTTGGCTTCTCTGAATCTCAACTCACCTCATGTTTCTTTACAGGCACATTCCATCCACCACATCCGAACAATGTCCTACGTTTTTGTAAATGATTCTTCTCAGACTAATGTACCCTTGCTACAGGCCTGTATTGATGGAGACTTTAACTACTCCAAGAGACTTTTGGAAAGTGGCTTTGACCCAAATATTCGTGACAGCAGGGGCAGAACAGGCCTGCACCTCGCAGCGGCCCGAGGGAATGTAGACATCTGCCAGTTGTTACATAAATTTGGTGCTGATCTCCTGGCCACTGATTATCAGGGAAACACGGCTCTTCACCTCTGTGGCCATGTGGATACTATTCAATTCTTGGTTTCCAATGGACTCAAAATTGATATTTGGTAAGTTCTGTGGTTTTTGAAGTCTCGTCACTTCCTCCCATTAGCCTCTCAACCAGTGGTCTAATCTTGAAATCTATCGATTTTGTTTCCTCATTGATCAAATGTAGTGACAAGCTCAGAGAGGTATTGAGGACAATGAGTGAGGGAACACGAGCCTGACTTCTAGATTTGTGCTGAAGCAATGTAAAGTTTTCTATGGAAATAGTGGCTAAGTTCTGCTACTAATTAATTATGTATTATAGGACAAGGGAAAAAGAAGAACTAACATTTGTTGAAAATCTATTATGACCTGGGCACTGCATATACTGTGTTAGCTCATTTAACCTTCAGAATGAATAGCTCTTAAGTATTCGCTTTATAGATGAAATAGTTGAGACAAGAAGTCTGGGTTAAATGACTTAACACAGTTGGAATTTAAAACTAGTTCCACCTGGTTCCAAAGCTTGTTTGCCTTCTATCATGTAACATACCATGCTAGCTTCAGTATCTCTCTGGACTCAGAGTCCTTCTTACACTGAACAATTTGGAGAAGTAGTGTTTTTTGTTTTGTTTAGTGGGCATAAACTTGTCTCTTGAGTGGGAATAAAATCAGGTCACTTCAAAAAGAAACCTTGACCTTTAAGCTACATTTTTTTATACCTAATTTATTGGTGCTATAATGTCCCTAAATCCGAATAAGACAGTAAATGATATTGCTACTATAGGACAAAATGTGGTAGGAATTAACTATAGAATTCAGTGTTGGTCGGGCTTTCTCCTGTTGTTAAATGGTTAGGTGAACCAAAGCAGATTATTTGATTGCTTTTGAGCTTGGGGTTTTTTTTTCTTTTAGTTCTTAGGCATTTTAAAAAATAGACACTCTTCTCATGAAATATATAAATGTCAGATAAGAATGAATCTAGAATCTAGACTTTTCCAATTAGTTTCTAGGGAGATGCCCTTTTTTCTTTATTCTCATTTATCTACTCTTCAGCTATGTATATATTTTTCTTTTTTCCTAAAAGAAAAAAAAAGGGTTAACTCAAAATTCAGGCTCCATCTCAACCACTGGTTCTGCTCTGGTTTTAAATTTTGAGTTAATGGGGCCCATGCCTTCCTCACTGAGATCTCCACAAATGGCTACTAACAGTATAGTGTAACAGCTCTTTTTATTTTTATGAACTTTTTAGCAACCATCAAGGTGCTACACCCCTAGTTCTGGCAAAGCGCAGGGGAGTGAATAAAGATGTCATCCGATTGCTGGAATCATTGGAAGAACAGGAGGTAAAAGGATTTAACAGAGGAACTCATTCAAAACTAGAGACCATGCAGACAGCTGAGAGTGAAAGGTACTTAAGATTTCATTTTTTTAAGAGGCAAGTCACTTCAAGTGAATCTTTTTTTGTGGTTTCTTTTGTCTTTTTAAATGTATTTGTTTTTAATTGGAGGATAATTGCTTTACAGTATGGTGCTGGTTTCTGCCATGCATCCACATGAATCAGACATAGGCATCCACATGAATCAGCTGTAGGCATCCGCATGTCCCCTCCCTCTTGAGCCTCCCCCGCACTACCGCCCGGCCATCCCACCCCCCAGGTTGTCACAGAGCGCTAGTGTGAGCTCCCTGAGGCAAATCTCAAATTCCCGCTGGCTCTCTGTTTTCTGTATGATGATACATACATTTTAGTGCTCCTCTCTCAGTCTGTCCCGCCCCCTCCTTCACCCTCTCTGGCCACAAGCCTGTTCTCTGTGTCTCCATCTCCATTGCTCCCCTGAGAGTAGGATCATCAGTACCGTCTTTCTAGAGTCCATTTACATGTGTTAACATACACAGTATTTTTCACTTTCTGACTTACTTCACTCTGTTTAATAGGCTCTAGGTTCATCTGCCTCATTAGAATTGACTCAAATGCATTCCTTTTTATACCTGAGTAATATTCCATCTTGTATATCTTCTATAGCTTCTTTATCCATTCATCTGTCTATGGACATCTAGATTCTTCCATGTCCTAGCTATTGTAAATAGTGCTGCAATGAACATTGGGGTGCATATGTCTTTTTAAATTACGGTTTTCTCAGAGTACATGTCCATTAGTGGGATTGTTGGGTCATATGGTAGTTTTAGTTCTAGTTTTTTGTTTTTTTTTTTAAGGAATCTGCGTACTGTTCTCCATAGTGGCTGCATCAATTTACATTCCCACCAGCAGTGCAGGAGGGTTCCCTCCTCTCCACACCCTCTCCAGCATTCATTGTTTGTGGGTTTTTTGTTGATGGCCATTCTGACCAGTGTGAGGTGAAACCTCACTGTAGTTTTGATTTGCATTTCACCAATTATGAGGGACGTTGAACATCTTTTCATGTGTTTATTAACCATCTGTATGTCTTTGGAGAAATATCAGTTTAGGTCTCCTGCCCACTTTTGATTGGGGTGTTGTTTTTCTGACATTGAGCTCCATGAGCTGCTTGTATTTTTGAAGATTAATCCTTTGTCAGTTGTCTCATTTGCTATTATTTTCTCCCTTTCTGAGAGTTGTCTTTTCACCTTGTTAATATTGATATTTTCCTTTGCTGTGCAAAAGCTTTTAAGTTTAATCAGGTCCCATTTGTTTATTTTTGTTTTTATTTCCATTGCTCTAGAAGGTGGTCATAGAGGATCTTGCTGTGATTTATGCCAAAGAGTGTTCTGCCTATGTTTTCCTCTAAGAGTTTTATAGTTTCTGGTCTTACATTGAGTGAATCTTTTATGACAACTTTTTGTCAGCTTTATATTTATTTGCTTTCAAGTAAAGTGCTTGATACTTTCTTTGAACTCTCTCTTGGTCCTTAGGGCTCCAGATTACGATTGAAAAGCCATTAACAGAAAGCACCGTGTGCCCACATGCACAGAATGTTCTGTTAGCACCGTGCAGGGCAGCCTGCTGTATTGGCAATACAAGGGAGAAGAGCCGAATAGGAGAGAAGGAAACAGGAGTTTGAGAATTTAGGTACAGGTCACAAAAAGAATGGACTTCCCTGGTGGCTCAGACGGTAAAGCGTCTGTCTACGATGCCGGAGACCCGGGTTCGATCCCTGGGTTGGGAAGATCCCTTGGAGAAGGAAATGGCAATCCACTCCAGTACTATTGCCTGGAAAATCCCATGGACAGAGGAGCCTGGTAGGCTACAGCCCATGGGGTCGCGAAGAGTCGGACACGACTGAGCGACTTCACGTTCACGTTCACAAAAAGAATGGGATTTCAGAAAAGGCAGAGAAAGATAGAAGAACTTGGACAATATGAGGAAAGGTAGTTTCAGAGATAGGGAATTAAAGTGCTAAGGGAAAAGTAAAACAGGAGGAGAGTAAGACAAGATTTAACACATACACAATTCCGTGATGTGAAAGTGACTTTACCATGAGTTGGAACAAATGAAATTCAGGCTCTGTATGTAACTGAAGCTAAGATGGAGTGACTGACAGGGTCTCAAATATCTCATCATTCCTCATCTAAAAGCAGTTTAGAACATAGTTCAGGAAGCTCTGACAAGATAATCAGTCATCTTTTCTCTTGGCGTCATGGGCTCACAGGTAAAGTCTCTAGGCCAGATTGAGTTGTACCAGCGTGTAGTTTGGTTGACCACCAGGTAATTTCAGCCTTCCAGACATTGCAGGGTAAGAAGTGTAAAGAACTTGCATGATCTCCTCCCAGATTTTTCAGGGGACTGAGGCCCTCATTAGCTACTGACTCAGTAGCAGATTGACCAAGACTTAGAATTAGGAGCATATGGTCCACTTAGACTGTTGGGATCATTGTTTCTGTGAGCTCCAGATGAAATCCTTTCTGGCTTTCATACTTCACCCTTAATTTGATTCCTCTGTGCACATGATCCCTTTCCTCCCTCTTCATTAGTACTTCTTCGGGACCACTAATTCCACTCTCAAATTTAGGATTATTTTGTTTGTGGCAAACACTTATTATTGTCCAAAGAAATTAAAGTGTTTTACTTCTTAAATGGTGCATGTTCCTCATGGCTTATCACTGAAGGCTGGCAAGTACGTAAAATAAGAAGTCAGCAGTGCACTGGCAAGCCCTTCTCTCACCTGCGTACTCTGGATTGGCAGTCAGATTGCTGTAAGAAATTTAATAACATTGAATTATCTGTTTTTTGTTAAAGATCATATGCTTCTAAAATAACTTGAAATTTATTTTCATAATGACTTTGGGCTTCTTTACCATGAAAAATGTTCTAGATGTGCTTTTCCTGGTATATTTTCAGGACCTTGCTTGGTCTGTTTTGTTACTAGCCAGTTTCTTGGCATCTCTGTATTAGAAATATGTTTTATTTTGCCTCAGTTGTGATTCCTTATTAACTCAGAAGTGATTAGTCATTTGAGCAGTGCAGTGTGAAATATTTATTCCTGCTTCTTTCACATACTTGCCATTGCATTTCAATATGAGGATTCATACTATTTACAGCATTAGGTAAAGCTTGTTCTTTAAAAACTGAATTATTAATACTTGTACTGCCTAGTTGCCTGGTCTTACTCCTGCCCTTCAGTGTCATGATAGGAAGGTGTGGTTGAAGCTTAAATTAGAAAGCTTAAAAGCAGCATCATTGGTCATTAGGGAAAATGCAAATTGAAACCAGAGTGAAATACCACTTCATACCCAACAGAATGGCTACAGTCAAAAAGATGGACAATAATAAGTACTGGCAATGATGTAGGAAAATTTGAACCACCGTACATTGCTGGTGGGAATGTAAAATAGCTGCTGTGGAAGACAGTCTGGCAACTCCTCAAAAAGTTACACAGAGTCACCATATGACCCAACAATTCCACTTTTAGGTATATATCCAAGAAAATTGAAAACACATGTTTACACAAACACTTGTATGCAAATTTCATAGAAGCTTTATTTATAATAGCCAAAAGGTAGAAACCACCCAAAAGTCCATCGTTGATGAATGGATAAGCAAAATGTCATCTATCCATTCAGTGAAATGTTATCCCACTATAGAAAGTAATGAAGTAGTGACACGTGCCACAACACCGATGAGCTTTGAAAACACCTGCATGAGAGAAGCCAGGCACAAAAGGCAGCAGTGGTTGCCAGGAGCAGGGGCAGGGACGGGGCGGCGGCTGCTGGAGGGCACAGGGTTCAGTATGGAGGTAAGACGAGATTAGATAGTGGAGGCGGCTCTGCAGCTTTGTGAATTCTCTAAATAACACTAAATCTTGTACTTTAGAAAGATGAATTTTATGGTACATGAATTATATCAACTTAAAAAAAGTGAGGGGGAAGCTTAAAGGTGTTGATTAGACATGGCATTGTGGCATAGCTATGTGATGATTAGCCTTTTCTAGAACAGGGGATAAAGCAAGATTTTGAATGTATTTAGTATTTTCCTGTTCCCTTATAATTCCCTGAAACATACCATAACTTAAGGGCCTATAAATCAAGTTGATGAAAAATATTTCCCTACACCATTTAACCTAAGTTTAATTTAGTTCCTTTTTATTTTAGGTATGGGCTGACAGGGACAGTGTAGATGACGCAGTGTACAAAAAAAAATTACACATTGTACACACAGACCATCATACTAGAATCACATATTTCCCAGATAGTAGGAAATATTTCATTGGATCAAGTCACCATAGACAGTTCTGAGTGTCAGAACTTCATGAGCTCTTAGAGAAGGCGCAACTGAAGTCTCATTTTATAGGTCCCCACCCCACCCCCACTATCCAAAAGTAGAATGTTCCTTGGAAACTTTTAAGTCGAGATGGCATAAAGTGAAGAACCTTAGGACTCATCTTACTAACAGATGCACAAAACAAACTGAGATAAAACACAGGTGCTCAAACACCGTTCAGGCTGGGGCGGCTGGACACTGAGATGCTGTGAGGTTCCTGAGCTTGGTGGTGCCAGTCTTGCTGCAAGACAAACGCTGAACACTGTTTTGCTTTATGCCTTTCTTCCTATAAAAGCAAAAATCCTCTTGGGATTTCTTTTAATTAGCAAATACAGGTAGTAGATGTTTCTTAAAAGTGAGGTGGCATAAAGTGAACTTTCAAAAAGTGGGGTATACCTGTATATCTAACACCTTTAAGTATGAGAGCATTTTGAATCAGATGTAGTCAATAAATTTCATGTAAGTCAAAATGAAGACATTATTAGAGCAGGAAGTACAACCATTTAAAAATATGTAGTTCAGGGTCTCTGTGTATCAAGCTAACTCAGATGTTTTAAAAGCCTTTTTTTTTAAACAGAGTAAGTGAAATATCTGTGGCTAAGAAGTTTGGGATTTGTGATAACTTTGTAGTCATATAAAACTTAAGCGCTTTATGCCTCTCCACATGTGGTTATTCTAATAAATAGAGAAGTGAGCCCCCCCCCCAAAAAATTAACCTCTCCTGAACTTCTCAGAGTTTTAATCTTATCTTTGAACTTGCTTGAGTTTTCTTTGAATTTTTGTATTGATATAAATTCCCATTAAAAATGTCTTCTCCTATTCAGAAGATAAACATTTTTTAAACATATAAAAAAAGTTTGGATGGCAAACAGACTGGCCCTTTAAAAAGTCATTTTCCTAGGATTGGAAAAGACACTAATGCCAGGAAAGGCTGAAAGGTCTGTGGTTAACAGTGTTGGTGAATAAAGTAAAATTGTAACTTACCAAAAAACCTGTCAACTGTGCATGATGAACCAGACTCTGAGACCTTGTTTTGTGCTGTTTCCATTGTTCTGTCCCAAGATGGTCAGAAGAATATGAAAAGGAGTTTAGAAAGAAGAATAACAGCAATCACTAGTTGATACCTGTGATTATGGTCATTGTGGCTTTAATCTAAATGATACCCTGTTATTGGTACTGCATGTTGTGACATAATTGTGGGTGCTAATCTTTTGGAGCTTCGAACTCATCACAGTGCAGCCTCTCGAATACCAGTGTCAGATGTATCTATTTGTAGCAGTCATGTTCTCACTTATATAATTTTTATGGTACTTATACTACCTTATTTTCAACTAGACTCAGCCTTTATACAAAAGAGAAGTAAACTTATCTTGTGTTATTGTACAAGATAGAGCTAAAACCAGTGGGAGGAAGCTATTAAGAGGAATCACTAATGGCTAGCCCTGTCCAAGTGTACAACATAGTAAGCATCCATTATTAGAGTATTTCAGTTTAAAGAAGGAATTCCTTCATTGGTCAGATTATTGAACTAAATTGATAAAAATCCGCCTTTAAGAGTCACACACTGTTCAAGACTTCTTCCCTGGTGGCTCAGAGGTTAAAGCACCTGCCTGCAATGCAGGAGACCCAGGTTTGATCCCTGGGTTGGGAAGATCCCCTGGAGAAGGAAATGGCAACCCACTCCAGTATTCTTGCCTTGAGAATCCCATGGAGGGACGAGCCTGGCAGGCTACAGTCCACGGGGTCGCAAAGAGTCGGACTCGACTGAGCAACTTCACTTTCACTTTCAAGACTTCTGCGTCACGGTTGGGATGTTTTTGTTGTTGTTCAGCTGTGTCAAACTCTTTGCGACCCCATGGACTGTAGCATGCCAGCTTCCCTGTTCTTCACCATCTCCTGGAGTTTGCTCAGACTCATGTCCATTGAGTTGATGATGCCATCTAACCATCTCATCCTCTGTTGCCCCCTTTTCCTCCTGCCCTCAATCTTACTAGCATAAAGGTCTTTCCCAGTGAATCGGCTCTTCGTATCAGATAGCCTAAGTATTGGAGCTTCTAACTTTGACTCTTCTAGATACTTAACCAAGGAACATAATCATTATTGTTTAGCAATTTATGGTTCAAGGTAAATTGTCCAAATATTTGCAGATATTTAAATCGGTACGTAAATGGGTATTTAAGTCAGTACATAAATGGGTTAGAATATATATGTCAGTTTTCTCGTCAATGTATATTTTAAGGTTGGTCTTCTTAAACAATGCAGTTTCTGTGGTTTTTTTGTTTTTGAAATGGGCAGTGTGTTGTTTCATGCCCTTTCTTTCCCTTTGCTTCTCTCGCAGCGCCATGGAAAGCCATTCCCTCCTCAATCCCAACCTGCAGCAGGGTGAGGGGGTCCTGTCCAGCTTCCGTACCACGTGGCAGGAGTTTGTAGAGGATCTGGGCTTCTGGAGGGTGCTGCTCTTGATTTTTGTCATCGCTCTGCTGTCTCTTGGCATCGCCTACTATGTGAGCGGGGTGCTGCCTTTCGTGGAAAACCAGCCTGAACTGGTGCATTAAAGGAGCTCACGGGAGAGGAGATGGATGCCAGTGTCCTGGCTTCCAGTGTTTGTTCTGTTTCTCAAAATCTCTTAGTGCAAAGCAGTGAGGGCTGTACGTTTGTTTCTTTTTGCATTTTTACACGTTGTAATCCTTTTAGAAGAATAACCTGTCTGAACTAACTACATACTGTAGTCAAGGATGCTGGCCTAAAGCGACCTCCAGCTCAGCCTGACCTCTTAGGAAGGCTCTGCATAGCCTGATTGGATAAAAATGTGGCGTTGACTAACAATGAGAGATAGAGGATGAGACTAGGAAGTCCTTGCTACAGAAACCTTACCCTAACATAAGACCAACTAGAGTGAAATGTTCAAAGTTTGTCTTATATGATCAGTTGTGGTTGGTAGTTTTGTTTTGTTTTTGTTTATTTTTGCAAGAGCTGCTTTTCGCTACTTTCTCTGGGGAATAATAGGGTAGGGGGGAAATGAAACCTTCAGCTTAAAACTTGAAGTGCTTTTTTCAGATCTTGTAGCACAAATCAGTATTGTTGGGATCTGTTTGGTTTATTTTAATATTTTCAAGTCTAGTCACAAACCAAACAGAACTTTTGAAAAGGAGCTATATTTTCCTCAAAAATGATTGATTTGATCTTATATTTATTTGTTTTTAAGATAAGTTTGATTTTTTTTTGTAAGCTGCTTTGCTTGTTGTTAATATCTGTGAAAAATGAACTTGAGAATTTTCAATTGAGAAACTTTTAATTTCCCCCTAGTGTTTATTTCAAAGATATCCTTTTCATCAAAAATACAGTTGGAAGACTTTTTCTACTCAGTAGTTAGCAGGAATAAATATTTCTGATGTTTAATGTCACTGATTGTGGTGGAAAATTCAGTTCTATAAGCTAGCTGTGTTGTCATGATTATATCATAGTTCATAATTTTTTCATTTTATGTGCAATCCTCTTTAGAGGCCCTGTTAGAATTGTCCTAACAATCCCATCCATGTCAGTTGTTCTCTGATGGAAAGAATGGATGGAGCATTTCTGAGTTAACAGTGCTGAACAGTATTGTACCAGGTGTCTTTATGAATGGTAATATTATGTAAATTGAAATCTGGCCCCCAAACTATATTGCAGCTTTCTGCAGTGTGTTTGAAGGCCTCTTGTTAATGATTCTGCTATGTTTATATCATATTATTGGGTTATTAAAAAAAAGATATGAAGACTTGATAATTATTCATTAGGTGTAGTCAGAAAATTGTGGTGAAAAAACTAATGGTTTTATTTTTTAGAACATAGTCATCTAAGCTACTGGTAATTTAATTGTTGCTAGAATTAGAAATTATAATTTAGACTAGAATTGGTATTTCTGTGATTCTATTTGCTTCTTAATATTTTCTCTTTTGCATTTATAAATCTAGGATTGAGGCATTTTCTTTCATGTGACTTTATCCTGTCTTAAAGAGTTGTTCTGAAATTCCTGATTTACCTGACTGCCTCAGGGTCAGCTCATAGCATCTTGCTTTTAGATTAGCTGCAAACAAAATTAATCATACTTGGTGTAAATACAGCAAAAAGCAGTGGCCGATAGAATGGAGAACACTTCAGATTAAAAGCTTTGGAATTAGCTTTGTATTTCTTTGTAACTCTAAACAGATGTGCAAAATTGGTTAACATATATGTAAATATATTGCATTTTTAAAGATTAATGTTCCCTTTTAAGTGATGATTTCTTTGTATTCTGTTCTCTGCATTCCGTATTCAATAATATTACCAATAAATATATTTATAATCTCTTAATCACAATCTATTTTTATTTATCATTGTTTTTCTTTTAATTTAGGATTTTTAAAAAATAGGTTCCAGTTGGCTGTTCAAAAAAGCAAAGAGCTTTTTTTGAAGCCCCATGTAATATGTGTATCGAGTTTCATTTGTGTTTGCCTTGTAAATGTTCTGACACTGATCTGGGTGAATTACTTAGGGATTTAAGAGTGATAATGCTGCTGTTGCTAAGTCACTTCAGTCGTGTTCAACTCTGCAACCCCATGGACTGTAGCCCACCAGGCTCCTCTGTCAGTGGGATTCTCCAGGCAAGAATACTGGAGTGGGGTGCCACACCCTTCTCCAAGGGATCTTCCTGACCCAGGGAGTGAACCCACATCTCTTCTGTCTCCTGCATTGACAGGTGGGTTCTTTACCACTAGCGCCACCTGGGAAGCCCAAGAGTGATAATAACTGCCATGATTAAGCACCTCCCAATTGTACAGATCACTTTAAAGCCTCATCTCATTTAATCCTGAGACTTCCCTGGTGGCTCAGATTAAAGCATCTGCCTACAATGCTGGAGACCTGGGTTCAATCCCTGAGTCGGGAAGATTCCTGGAGAAGGAAATGGCAACCCACTCCAGTATTCTTGCCTGGAGAATCCCATGGACACAGTGAACAGGGTCGCAAAGAGTCAGACCCGACTGAGTGACTTCACTATCGTTTAATCCTTATGATCATCCTTAAGGTACGGTAAGGTGAAGTCGCTCAGTCATGTCCGACTCTTTGTGACCCCGTGGACTGTAACCTACTATGATTCTCCGTCCGTGGGATTCTCCAGGCAAGAATACTGGAGTGGATTGCCATTTCCTTCTCCAGGGGATCTTCCCGACCCAGGAATCGAACCCGGGTCTCCCGCACTGGAGGCAGACGCTTTAACCTCTGAGCCACCAGGGAAGCCCATGATCATCCTTATGTTCCCTGTAAGATGAGGACACTTAAACTATCAGGGTTAGATAATTGGTCAATTACTTAAGGTCAGACATCCTATAGTGGAATAGCAATTCCACATTCAGGCTGTCTCCCCAGTTATATGTTTGTTCTTTCCTTTTACCCTGTCTGACCTGAGTCTGGCTGTGGAACCATCTGGAATCGTACCTACTGCCATTTCAGCAGCACATGCTACTAAAATTTTCAATCCTGTTTCTAAACACACCTTTTCCTCCT
This sequence comes from Cephalophus harveyi, assembly GCA_006410635.1. Classification (NCBI taxonomy): domain Eukaryota; kingdom Metazoa; phylum Chordata; class Mammalia; order Artiodactyla; family Bovidae; genus Cephalophus; species Cephalophus harveyi. The sequence continues at coordinate 249,961 of SJYT01021583.1, forward strand.
CCTATGTGCCCCATGTTTCTGTAACCTCCCAGGGTTTCTAACTCATAATTTTGAAGCTCAGATCCTGGCACGTTCAGAAAACCTAACACAGTTAACTTACCATACTTAGTAAACATGTATGTTGACTCTTGAACAGTGTGAGGTTTAGGGACTCAGGGCGTTGACCAATGCATAGTTGAAAATCAGGGAGTAACTTTATAGTGAGCCCTTGGTACCCGTGGTTCCACACCTGCAGATTCAGCCAAGAGTAGATGATCTTGTAGAACTACATATTTAATGAAAAAAAAAAAAAAAAACACGTATAAGTGGACCCATGCAGTTCAACCCTTGTTCAAGGGTCAACTGAATTTTTTTTGAGGGGGGTCTTTTTGTTGATAGTTTTCATAAGAGTAGGGACGCAGACTATTTTTTTCTCTCCTGTTTGTTCACAGTGCACCCTGTAGAACTCTGAACACAAAGACTTTTTTTTTAATCATAAGTGTATTTTTTACTTGCAGGTTAAGCATGTGCTTTCCACACGTTTCCTCCAACAGGCTGCATGTGTGTGAACGCGCTGACCATTCTTCCGCCATGGGTCTGCCGCTGGATGGAGGGACTAGAGTCTTGTACTGCAGGCTCCTTGACATAAGAGCATGCAGGCTTTGCACCAGCACAGCCTCATATATACCATAGGTTAAAAAAAAAAGCAGAGTTGCTTTCTTTTTTACCACTTGGTATAGAAATACACAACGATATTCTCCTTTTATTGTTGTTGTTACTTTAACCAGGCCTCAGTCTTTGACTTGTGAAGTTGTTTATGAATGTATCAAAGTGCTTTCAGCTTCAAGAAGTCAAATCCAAATTCAAAGCGGCTTAAACCATAAGAAATTAATTGATTTATGTAACCAGAAGCCCAGAGGTAGACCCCAAGGGTGACAGAATCCAAATTTAGCTCAGTTCCTCCGTGCTTTTCACTTTGTCCTCCTATTGTTGGTTTCATTTTCCAGGTGGTTCTGAGATGAGTCCAGAATTTTCAGGCCTCACATCCATTTGTGAGCGTGTAGAGAATAAGAAAAGAAACCGTCTTTCCTTAGGTGTGGGCTTTACTGGTGGCTCAGATGGTAAAGAATCTGCCTGAAATGAGGGACACCTGGGTTCGATCCCTGGGTTGGGAAGATGCCCTGGGGGAGAGCATGGCAACCCACTGCGGTATTCTTACTTGGAGAATCCCCTTGGACAGAAGAGCCTGCTGGGCTGTAGTCCATGGGGTCGCAGAGTCGGACATGACTGAGTGACTAACACTTCCTTAGGTGTTCTCCTAGGAAGCTTTCCCGCAAAATGCCCAGCAAACTTCCTTCTGGTATCATTGGCCAGCATTACATCATGTACCCTATTCTCAGACCAGCCAGTGCCATGCACCGGTTGACTAGGCCTGTATTGATGTATCAATCATGGGGAGGATGAGATTGGTGGAATTAATGTGATTGGCTTGGACCATTGGTTTTAGAAATAATCAGAGGCGCTGCTGTCAGTCAGTGGGCAGGGCCCATAGACATCTTTCTTCTGTCCTACAGCACCTGGGGCAGTTTAGCACAAAAAAGAACCATTCCACATTCCATATGATTCTTGAATGTTCTGCTGGTCGTCATATGGATGTTTTTCTTTTCTTTGTTATCTGAGCCTAAAACCTAACTCAACTTTACATTTCAAGGTATTTTTTCATACTGTTTTCATGTGCCCCAAGTTTTTAAGAATACAACTGCAACATAACTGAGGAGAGAGTCTACTCCCTCTTGGCTCAGACGGTAAAGAATCGGCCCGCAATGTGGGAGACCTGGATTCAATCCCTGGGTTGGGAAGATCCTCTGGAGGAGGGCATGGCAACCCACTCCAGTGTTCTTGCCTGGAGAATCCCCATGGACCAAAGGGCCTGGTGGGCTGCAGTCCATGGGATCAAAAAGAGTCAGACATGACTAAGTGACTAAGCACAGCACTCTTTATTTATTTTGTTCAAAACTTGACCAGGAACTTTACCTCTTCCTAAAAATCTTATTCTTCACAGCAGTGCTAGTGATGATAATTGAGTCCCCCACATAACCCTGTGAGTGGGCACTGGTGACTTCATTGTTCCTTCTAGTGTGGCTGTGCGTGGGCACTCACGTATCGAGATACACACTTTGTTATCAATTACTTTCCCTTTATTTTTCCTTTATATTACATGATTTATACTAAGTCATTCTATTAATTTCAGCAATTGTTACTCACTTTTATCTGGTATGCCTACTACAGCTTCTTTTATCATCTTGGTTTACCTTTTCCTAGTAGTTTATTTTGGAGGGTATACCAGGAAGTAGCATTTTTCAAAGTTAATGGAACACTGGGGAGAAGAAAAGAGGCCAGCACTGGCTAAAGAACCCTTTAAAACTGTTCAAACTGAGACAATCCCAGCTGTGCTAGATGAAGTAGAACTTTGGGATCAAGCCCATTCCTCTGGGCTCTGAAGTTGATTCAAAACAGTTTTCTAGGGAGGATCTCAGCCTTGCTATGGATACCTCCTTGGCATCCCTCAGAGTGCTGGTAGGCTGGCATTCTGTCCAGTCCTTCATGCGTTCGTTCTCTTCACTTTACATGAACAGACAGCTCCACGTCAGGCATTAGGGGTCTCCACTCACTGGGCAACAGAGGTTTGGACATGCTCTAGTTAGATGTCAGGGACTACGGTCTGGAGTTCCTTGTTGTCCAGCAGTCATCAGAAAACTTAGCTGATAACCGTATTCACAGTGTTGCTTGGAAGCTGTTTTAGATTGACACTGTCCAGACTTTCTGCAACAGTGGAAATTTTCTGTGTGTATGTCTAGAGTCATAGCCACTCATCATTGTGGCTGCTCAAATTCATTTAAATTAAATTAGAAATTCAATCCTTCATTAGCACAGTTATCCGAGCCTGAAACTCAAATGCACTGTACGTTTAAAAACAAAACTAGCCACATTTCTAGTGTTTATTAGCCACAAGAGGCTGTTTTATGGACAGCACTCTTTTTGCGCTGCGGCACGTGAGATCTTTAGTTGCGCCTGTGGGCTCTAGTTCCCTGACCAGGGCTTGGCCTGGGCAGCCTGCACTGGGAGTGCAGAGTCCTAGCCACTGGACCTTGGAAAGTCACTGCCACGGGGAAGTCCTTGGATGGCAGTTTTTGCAGAAACTTCTCTTGGACAACAGTATTCTCGAATCTCCCTTGGGCTCGTCGGGTTGGATAGAACTAGCTGTGGAGTGGAATGAAGGCAGTTTCCACCACAACTGCTTTTACTGAGCTCTTTGTTAACAAATAGTAACACAACGCAGTGCTTCTTAACTCAATTCTCGGCAGATTGCTCTTGTAGCCCCACCTCACAGTCAGGGCAACTGAGTCACCTGAGGCAGGTTGGAATAATGTCCCAGGTCCCACAGCTATTAACTGGCAGAGCTGGGGTTTGAAGTCAGACAGTGTAGGACTGGGGTCTCTTCTAACCATTGCGGGTGATGCCGCCCTCTCCTCAACCCTGGTGCCATCATCTCGGAGTTTGAATGGTCTCTAGGACTAGCACTGTATTAACCACTGCATCTATTCTAAAGAAAGTTCTTGAGGATGCTGTTGGCACAGTTCTGTATAAAGATCTGTGAGTGCTTTTTACAACCACAAAAAAACTGCATTTCTGCTGAACTTTGCTTCCATCTTAGGTTCTCTATGAATTATGTAGTTGATCAAGTAGAATTCCTCTTCCACACTGGACGCTGTCAGGTTTAATGCCAGATGGGAGTTCCATCAGAAATGATTGTAATATTAGTCATTATGGTGATTTATTAGGACCACGTTCCTAATTCACTTTATATCCTCATCTTTAGTTTTATTTCCTGTTCTAAATGTTCGCTTTGAATTTATGCTATTCTGTATTATTTAAGCCGTCTGTCACTTTTGGATCATAATAGGGGATGGGTTGTTAATTAGACAGTTATTAGTTTGGATTGATAGAACTACCACAAAACCACCTGTCATTTTCCAGAAACTAATGACGTAAAATGTATTGACCTTTTGCAATTGGGAAAACAGTTTGTTGCCTCCTATTCAGAATGCAGTTACGGTTTTTGGCATTGCTGCAGTTGTGTTTACCTTCTTTACATGTCTCTGTTCAAAAAGTATTTGAGTTCCGCTGAATAAGCAGGTAGTAGTTTAAACCCTGGAAGTCCAATGTCCTAGTTCTATTCTAGCATTTTCATGAATCATTGGAATGAAGCCTGAAAAATAAACTTTAATAAATACTAAGAATTTTAGAGATAGAGCGCCATTAGAAGTCACCTAGGGAGGGTAAAAGACTAGGAAGGACTCAATGACTGTGGTCCCTCAGGTATGAAGGACAGAACTGTTGTGCAAATCCACTTTACCACTCATAGCTCAAATACACCATCGCTTACTCTTGCGGTCTCCATCCCCACACCCCCCACAGATCATTCTAATGTTATTTAAAAATACAAGTTAGAGCCTTTTCTGTCACCACACACGAAAATAACCTCAAAATGAATTAAAGACCTAAGTGTAAGACCCGACACTATAGAACTCTTAAAGGAAAAGAGAGGCAGAATGCTCTGAAATAAATCACAGCAAGATCTCTTTTGATCCACCTCCTAGAGTAATCAGAGAAGGCAATGGCACCCCACTCCAGTACTCGTGCCTGGAAAATCCCATGGACGGAGGCGCCTGGTAGGCTGCAGTCCATGGGGTCGCTAAAAGTCGGACACGACTGAGCGACTTCCCTTTCACTTTTCACTTTCATGCATTGGAGAAGGAAATGGCAACCCACTCCAGTGTTCTTGCCTGGAGAATCCCAGGGACAGGGGAGCCTGGTGGGCTGCCATCTCTGGGGTCGTACAGAGTTGGACACGACTGAAATGACTTAGCAGCAACAGCAGCCTAGAGTAATGAAAATAAAAATAAATGGGACCTAATTAAACTTAAACTTTGCACAGTGAAGGAAATCATAAATAAAATGGAGAGACAACCCACCAAGTGGGAGAAAGTATTTGCAAATGAAGGGATTGACAAGGGATTAATCTCCAAAATATACCAACAGCTCATGCATCTCACTATTAAACAACCCAATCAAAAAACGAGCAGAGATCTAAACAGACATTTCTCCAAAGAAGATGTACAAATGGCCAGGAGGCATATGAAAAGATGCTCAACATCTGTAATTATCAAATAAATGAAATAAAAACTTCAAAGAGGTATCACCTCACATTGGCCAGAATGGCCATCATCAAAAAATCTACAAACAATAAATGCTGGAGAGAGTATGGGGGAAAGGGAACCCTCCTACACTGTTGGTGGGGATGGAAATTGGTACAGCCACTATGGAGAACAGTATGGAGGTTCTTTAAAGAACTAGAAACAGACCTATCATGTGATCCAGCAGTCTCACTCCTGAATACATATCCGGAGAAAACCATAATTCGAAAAGACAGATGTACTTCAATGTTCATTGCCGTACTGTTTACAATAGCCAGGATGTGGAAGCAACCTAAATGTCCATGGACAGAGGAGTGGATAAAAAAGAAAAAGTGTACATATGTGTGTGTGCGTGCATGCATGTGCATGTGTGTGTGTGCATGCTCAGTCATGGCCAACTCTTTGTGACCCCATGGACTGCAGCCCACCAAGCCCCTCTGTCCATGGAATTCTCTAGGCAAGAACACTGGAGTGGGTTACCATTTACTTCCCCAGGGAGTGTCTCCTGCATTGGCAAGCGGATTCTTTACCACTATGCCAACCATATATATATATACACATACACATGCATACACACAATGGAATAGTACTCAGCTTTAAAAAGAATGAAAGAATGCCATTTGCAACATGTGGCTGGACCCAGAGATTGTCATACTGAGTCAAATAAGTCGGACAGAGAAAGACATATATGGTATCGATTATATGTGGAATCTTAAAAATGGTATGAATGAAGCTGTTGATAAAACAGAAATCGGGTCACAGATGTAGAAGCAAACTTATGGTTACCAAGGGGGAGGGGAGGGAGGGATAAACTGGGAGACTGTGATTGACATATACACCCTGCTGTATACATTAATAACATAGCCAACAAGAGCCGACTGTACAGCACAGGGAACTCTCCTCAGTACTCTGCGATGACCTATGACCTAAATTCCATTCTATTTAGAATCTAAAAAAGAGTGGACGGATATATGTATAACTGATTCATTTTGCCATACAGCAGAAACTGCTGCTGCTGCTGCTGCTAAGTCACTTCAGTCATGTCCGACTCTGTGCGACCCCATAGATAGAAGCTCACCAGGCTCCCCCGTCCCTGGGATTCTCCAGGCAAGAACACTGGAGTGGGTTGCCATTTCCTTCTCCAAAGCATGAAAGTGAAAAGTGAAAGTGAAGTCGCTCAGTCGTGTCTGATTCTTAGCGACCCCGTGGACTACAGCCCACCAGGTTCCTCCGTCCATGGGATTTTCCAGGCAAGAATACTGGAGTGGGGTGCCATTGCCTTCTCCTAACACATCATAAATCAACTATACTTCAATAAAAGTTGATTTTAAAAAAGAGTATTTGATGCTAGATGCATAAAGATAAGCTTTACATTGTGTTCTGTGTATTTCAGTAATTAACCAAAATATTGATGTGCTTTTGTAGGCTGATACCGTCATAAGCCCAGGGTGTTCTTTTTATTTTTGGCTGCGCATGGGCTTTCTCTAGTTGCAGCAAGTGGTGGGGGGAGCGCTACTCTCTAGTTGCAGTGCAGACTTCTCATTGCAGTGGCTTCTCTTGTGGTAGAGCATGGGCTCTAGAGCGCAGGCTCAGTATTTGTGGCACACGGGCTTAGCTGCCTGAAATCTTCCCAGACCAGGGATCAAACCCACGTCCTCTGCACTGGTAGGCAGATTTTTTTTTTTTTTAATTGGAAGATACTTGCTTTGTGGATTCTTAACCACTGGACCACCAAGGAAGTCCAACTATCATCTTCCCCTGACCAACATTTTAAGTGAGAAGTCTTTTTACTTCTAAAAACAAACCAAAAAAAGATCCACATCAAATGATGGACTTTATCTATAAAGTGTCTTGTGTGTGTGCTAAGCCACTTCAGTTGTGTCTGACTCTTTGCCACCCTATGGACTGTAGCCTGCCAGGCTCTTCTGCCCATGGGATCCTCTAGGCAAGAATACTGGAGTGGGTTGCTGCGCCCTCCTTCAGGGGTCAAACCTGGAGGGATCAAACCCACATCTCTTACGTATCCTGCATTGGCAGGTGGGTTCTTTACCCCTTGCACCGCCTGGGGAGCCTATGAAGTGTTTTACACTGTGGAGATGCTGTGAGAAAGGTAAACAGAAGTTTCCAAAGTACCACTTTATCACTGGTAAGTCCACTGTTTCTTATTGGAACAATGATATCTTCAATACCGCTGTCTGGTGCATGCTTTTCATTCAAGTTAGGAGATCAATGGTGTCAGGACCATTTGTAAACTCAAGCCCTGGAGTTATAAAATGCCCTGCTTGATGATGTTCAACAAGGCTCTTCCATACCTGGTTCCCTGGTGTATCAGAGATGTCTTGCAGGTGTTCATTGAGCTCTTCAATGGGTGTTCCTTTGTGTCCTTTCCCCCATCTTTGAAAGCATTTCTAAAATGAAAGATGTGTGAAGATAGAAGAATTACACACAGGATTATGCTGTCACTGTGTCTGCTTAGGAATCACTCTTTTTAGGGATATTGCCTAGATTTTTCTCCCCTTTTCCCTAAAGGTTTGGTTTGGTTTTCTGAAAGTGTTAGTCAGACAGTCATGTCTGCTCTTTGTGACCTCATGGACTGTAGCCCTCCAGGCTCTTCCATCCATGGGATTCTCCAGGCAAGAATACTGGTGTGGGTTGCCATTTCCTTCTCCAGGAGATCTTCCCAACCCGGGGATCGAACCTGGGTCTCCTGTACTGCAGGCAGATTCTTTACCATCTAAGTCACTAGGGAAGCCCTTTGTTTTGTTTTAATTCTGAGTTATTTTTTCATGTCCAATTGGTCTAAGGATCAATTTAATAGTAAACACTGACCAAGGATAATTCCAGCTTGAAATGTGCAATAGTAAGTTTCTACTCCTGAGATTTAAAAAACATAAGTGAGTAAATTTTTTATTTGCCAGAATCACTACAAATTAATGTATACTTATTTTATGACTAAATATATTTCAGCAAATTTCAACTGTTTTCTTTTTTTCTTTTTAAAGTTGTATCTCTTTTAAAATGATATGGTATGCAATATTGGTGTTGCAGAATGCTCACTCTGTATGTGTGTCCATAAGCCAAATTCCTTTTTGGAGGTTCAAGGATAATTGCTAGCCTAATTCTCTTGCATCTTCATGCTATAAATTGCAAGTATTGAAAAGTGTGGCATTGCAGAGTTAGTTGTTTCTTCTTATAATTGGGCTATCAGAAGGTTATTCTTTGTCACAATAAAAATTAATATTCCCTTTCTTTGGAGATTAACTTCTAAATTTGAAGACTCTGGGTCACAGTTGGCTGGACTGTTTTACTGAAATTTCAGCCCCTAAGAAACAAAAATAGGTTTTGAAATAGTTTCTAGGTCACTGGCACAGAAAGCTGTCCAAAAGCTGTAACTTACTGTAGATAGTCCTAGTTAGTACAATTCCATCAGCACATGCTGTTCTTTTAGACTCTGACTCAAATTTAGAAGAAAATAAAATATAAGGATCCCTAAATTCTTACTCTGTAAGTTTAAGCCTGGATGATTCTCCATTACTTTAGTATAGCCCCTGATTTGGGGAGGGGAGACATTTAATCAGACTGTCGTTTCTGCACTTCACCTAGCTTCATTTGTGAGTTTAGTCTGAGTTCCAGTTTGGATCAGGTGGTGCAGGCTTTGGTTATATTGGAAAACAGGTAGACTTGGAGCGGCAAGATCCCAGCTCTACCTAGCGCTCCCCTGGTGGCTCAGACAGCAAAGAATCCACCTGCAATGCCGGAGGACCCAGGCTTGATCCCTGGGTGGGGAAGATCCCCTGGAGAAGGGAATGGCAACCCACTCCAGTGTTCTTGCCTGGAGAATTTCTTGGACAAAACTGCTTAACATGGACTGACCTTGCTCAAATAATTTAGGTTTTCTGCATCCCTGTCTTTCTTTATCTGTGAGGCAGAAATAATACCCTCCCCAAGATACTTACAATTAAAGGAATAATAAAACTGTCTTATTTGAGTACTGTGTGTTTGCATGTATACTAGACCCTACAAGTGTTGATACTGTTGTTATCCCCCTGAAGAAAACAAGGCTTAATAAAAAGTGAAGTATGTCTCCTAAGGTCATAGAGTAAACCAAAGCAAGAATCTAATTCCAGTGAGTTTGCGTGTAGCCATTAGAACATTTTGCCTCTCCTCTTGAGTTACCACATCTGAAAGTACCTAGTACTTTATAGGGACTCAATACAAGTTACTTCTTCTTTTCTCTCAGCAGAATAAATTATGTGATTTATTGACTGACTTTTTATGAGGAAATGATCTATACAGTTCAGTTCAGTTCAGTCGCTCAGTCATGTCCAACTCTTTACAACCCCATGAATCGCAGCACGCCAGGCCTCCCTGTCCATCACCATCTCCCGGAGTTCACTGAGACTCACGTCCATCGAGTCCGTGATGCCATCCAGCCATCTCATCCTCGGTCGTCCCCTTCTCCTCCTGCCCCCAATCCCTCCCAGCATCAGAGTCTTTTCCAATGAGTCAACTCTTCACATGAGGTGGCCAAAGTACTGGAGTTTTAGCTTTAGCATCATTCCTTCCAAAGATATCCCAGGGCTGATCTCCTTCAGAATGGACTGGTTGGATCTCCTTGCAGTCCAAAGGACTCTCAAGAGTCTTCTCCAACACCACAGTTCAAAAGCATCAAGTCTTCAGCACTCAGCCTTCTTCACAGTCCAACTCTCACATCCATACATGACCACAGTATTATGCAATTTCTGACTTGGTGAGGCAGCTTTAACAACTGCTTTATTAATTGCAACCCCCATCCATTATTTTTTCATATCAATGGCCTTATAGAACCTTCCATGCATCATCTCATTGCTCTGGTAGCTCCTCCTTGGTGAAAGAGCCTTTCAGCTGTCGGTTGAATCCAGAGACCTCTCCACTGAGAGGGAGAAGGGAAATATCCCAGCTCATAACCTCTGAACTGTCCCATCTCAAGTATACACTGGGAAAGGAAGTACCTTTATAACCGACTGTGACATTTTAAAACTCCAAATGCACACCCTGTAAGACTCAAGAGGGTGATTTCCACTGAGTTCTGTGAGAAAAGATCCAGATGTTGGTGACCACATTTGCTAAATTCTTTTAGAAGGGATTCCTCTGTTAGAAGTACTCTTGATTATAACTGGGAAATGAGAATTGCGGAAGCTTATGTTTTCATTCTAATTGAGCTCAGTTTCTGTTGAGGAAGCAGAAAACTTTTCTCTCTTGGTTTTTGTATCTGTGATGACATGGGCACTGTCAAGACATCATCTTGCCTAATTACAAAAATGTTTTAATGGCTGAGCCTAGAAACTCTGTACTTCTATACTATACTTCCTATACTTCTTAGGATCTTCAAAATACACGTGTTAGTCTGAAATGGGAACACATTAGATGCTTCATCAACAAACCTTCAGCCATTCTGAAATTCCCATTCTAGAAAGTGGCAGCCCCAGCCTCCAACGCAAGGAAGCAATGCTCTTTTATTTCCCTTCTGACAAACCTTAGACTTTGCTAAGGACTGCCCTGCCCACAGAGAAGGCAATGGCACCCCACTCCAGTACTCTTGCCTGGAAAATCTCATGGATGGAGGAGCCTGGTGGGCTGCAGTCCATGGGGTCGCTAAGAGTCAGACACGACTGAACAACTTCCCTTTCACTTTTCACTTTCATGCATTGGAGAAGGAAATGGCAACCCACTCCAGTGTTCTTGCCTGGAGAATCCCAGGGATGAGGAAGCCTGATGGGCTGCCGTCTATGGGGTCGCACAGAGTCGAACACGACTGAAGTGACTTAGCAGCAGCAGCAGCCCTGCCCACATCTTGAGCTGTAGTTGGAAGAGAGATTGAGACTCGGAAGGCAAGTAATGATCTTGTTCTCTAGCCCTCACTCAAAGAAAGCTATGAGTAGAAGGGACCTCCCACTCTCCAAAATCACGATTCTCTTGCTGCAGGCTAAACATCTGATCCTGCTCAAAACACAGCTTTTTTTTTTTCTCCAGCTGTGCCACATGGCACACAGTATCCTAGTTCCCTGACCAGGGATCAAGCCCATGTCCCTTGCACCAGAAGGTGGAGCCTTAACCACTGGACTGCCAGGGAAGTCAACTTCTGTTGACTACAGGGAATACAACTTCTGCTAAATCAAGAGGATTATTCTTTCTAGAAAGAAACTATTCCAGTTCTAAAATTATGTGGCTGAAGCCTTTTTCTCCTGCTAATTGGAATTCTTTATTGTCTTTAATGGAGTCCCAGTGGCCCAGACAGTGGCCTGACTTTGGTTCACTGGCTTTGTTGCTGTTCAGTCGCTAAGTCATGTTCAATTCTGTTAGGACCCAAACAGGTGCCATAACAGGCGTCAGGGGGCCAAGACAGGCCAAAATCTCCCTTGCAGAGAAGCTAAGTCATTGCCAGGAAGAAAAGGGCTAGTTTCAGCCTATCAGGAAGAGGGTGGAAATCCTCTAAGAAAGCCCGCGCCCGCGAAAATTTAGCCAATTAGTAGATACCATAAAACCCTTGCAACCAATCCACCCTTACCAACTCCCTGTCTTTGTCTTAATTCTATAAATACTGGTGTAATTTAGGGCTCGGGGCTCTCGTCAAGACTCCACTGCGCTGGATGAGATGGGAGCCCTAGCTCGAGCTAGCAATAAAACCCCTTTTTGCTTTTGCATTGCTGTGGATGTCTTATTCTCTCAGTTTTGGGGACTCGGACTTCGGGCACAACAAATTCTTTGAGACCCATGACCTGCTGCACACCAGGCTCCCCTATCCCTCACTGTCTCCCTGACAGTGAGGGACAGGGGAGCTCAAACTCATGTCAGTGAGGCCATCCAACCGTCTCATCCTGTCACCCGCTTCTCCTCCTGCCTTCAATCTTTCCCAGCATCAGGGTTTTTTCAATGAGTCGGCTCTTCTTATCAGGTGGTCAAAGTATCGGAGCTTCAGCATCCGTCCTTCCAATGAATATTCGGGTTGATTTCCTTTAGGATTGACTGGCTTCCAACTGCTCACACATTCTCAGCTGTGGGATAAATATGGACTGTCAACTTATTTTTAATGTCAGCCTTTTAGAGTATGTACAGACATTTCCTGATTTCTGGATAAATTAAGTTGTTATAGAAGGTCAACATGGTGCTTCTGAGTGGCAGTGATGGATATGAAAGGAAGAGGGAGGTGCCCCCACCCTCAGCACCCAAGGGAAACACACACACCCAGCTTGGTCTCCCTGCCTGACCATTTCCCAGCTTCACGTGAAAACAAAATAAAGCACCCCTTTTCACAGACAGCTTCTGTGTGTGACCAGGAGACAGAATGGTGTGGTGGTTAAACACCTGGGCCTTGAAGTCCGACAGCCCTGGTGTGGATCTTAAGCCCACAGTTAGCTTGGAGTGGCCTCGGGCAGCTTACCTTCCCCCTCCCCTGCTCCATTCATCTGTTAGCTGCGAACAGTAACCCTAACCGGGGCTGAAGGAGACGGTGCCTGTGAGCAGCTCAGCCCAGGGCCTGGTGGGCAATAACTCTTCAATCGTTAGCATCATTATGAGATTGCTTCCCCTTTAGGCCAACTGCTACCTGGAGCTGTGGCAGCCCCAGCTGCACTTTAAAGAGCTTTTGCTGGCCGAGAGACAGCACTGCCTCTCTTCTCCAGCGACCGGTCAGGCCCCCAGGCGATGAGTGGCCGGGTGCCCAAGCGACCAGTCGGCTTCCCCCTCTTCTTTGAGCTTTCATTAAATAATACCTTCATTATCAGCTCAAGAGGACATGGATCCCTGCCCCTGCCAATCCCCCCAGAACCTCCCAGGAGGAAGCCAAGGGTTTTGTAGCCGAGGAGGTACAGCTCGCCACCCTGTGAGTGTTGAGAGATCTGAGGGCAAGAACAGGGCAATATGCCTTGTGCTTTCCAGATTCGTCCTCTCTCATTTGGTCCAAGAGCATCTCTGTAGGGGAGCAGAACAGGGATTTTTTTTTTTTTTTTTTTTTACCCTCCCCACCTTTTCAGAGGGGGCAGAAGCTGAATCCAGGTCAGTGTTCTCTGCACCCAGCTGCCATCCCCTGAGCATCGGACTCTGAAAAAAGGAGGGACACGAGCTGGTGTCCCTGGCAGGTGGGACGAATCCCGTGACGACTTCAGGAGCAGCGTCTCTGCAGTTAGAGAGGAAGCAGGGCCATCTCTCCGCCAGGCTCCGCCTGTCCAGGCCCGCCTTGCAGCCTGCCTGGTGCACCTGCCTCCCTCCTTCCTCCCAGCTCCTCAAGGCAAGCTCAGGGGACCATTTCTTCCTCTGCCAGGGCAGGATGCGAAGACCTCCCCAAGGCAAGTCACATCCATCTGATGTTGAATAAAAAGCTGCCACTGCGTCTGAAGTGACAACTCCCTGGTGGATGATGTCATGCTGTTTTGTTTGTCTCCATGGACAGTGGGGATCCGATTTCAGTTGAGAAGAAAATGGTCTGGAGAAAATAGTTACTTCATTTGGAAAATTCCAAGAAGCCATAAATACAGTTTGCAGTTGATGAAAGTACATTCACGGGTGGACAGTGATTTGGGGATGGAAAAAGAGCTCCAAGAGGGGCACCATGGCCACCGGCAGCCCCTGCTCCTCTGGGCTTTGGGCAAGACCCCCAGCAACTCCCTCTCCACTGAGGAGACCCTGTAACCCAGTGGGAGATTGGCTGGGGATGTGGTTTCCCTGATCCCACCCTAAATCGCCTCTCGCCAGACCATCCCTGGAGTATCTCACACACAGCAGCCCACTTCCCTCTCGTAAGTGGCTGGCCTGCATTTCTGAGTTGCTGTTAAAGCAAATTATAAATAACATCTCATTATCTTGTTTTCCTTTCTTACACACTTTCCAGCCTTACAATCTCTTGTGAATCCTTTTCTGTTCTTCATATCCTTTTCTCTTTTTTCCCCTACCGTTGGCACAGTAAGAAAGAGGGAATAAATAAAGGATGAAATCCTATTTTGCTTTTCATGAGAAACTGAAGAGGATAATTCCCAGTCCAGATCCCCAGCCCTGGATCAGGGGGAAATGATCACAGCCAGGAAAGGCTTGGGGTAGATTGCTTATATCTAAGGGCAAGTGTTCAAGAAATGTTGCCTTTCCTTGACCATCTTTCCTCTCTCCTCTCTCTCTCCAATTATTTAAATTTAATACAGCAAAATTACGGCTGGGGAGGCGGGGGGAGGGGAGGACTTCCCAGGTGGCTCAGATGGTAAAGCGTCTGCCTGCAATGCAGGAGACCCGGGTTCGATCCCTGGGGTTGGGAAGATCCATCTCCTCTCTCTCTCCAATTATTTAAATTTAATACAGCAAAATTACGGCTGGGGAGGCGGGGGGAGGGGAGGACTTCCCAGGTGGCTCAGATGGTAAAGCGTCTGCCTGCAATGCAGGAGACCCGGGTTCGATCCCTGGGGTCGGGAAGATCCCCTGGAGAAGAAAATGGCAACCCATTCCAGTATTCTTGCCTGGAAAATTCCACAGACAGAGGAGCCTAGTAGGCTCCAGTCCCTGGGGTCGCAAAGAGTCGGACAAGACAGAGCAACTTAACTTTTCTTTCACAGATTTTTGGAAGACAGGAGAAAGTCTCCCTAACCCAGCCCCTCCTTCCATCCTTGCGTCCACCTGGCGCCAGGTCCCCAGGACACTGAGCCCCTCATTCTGTCTTCCTTGTCCCCCGATCCCATTTTGGGGCACCCCTTACTGGGGCCTGGCCTCCACAATGTTCCCAGGCTGTGGGAGCTGGTCTTTCCTGACCCTCGCTCACAGCCTCATATTTCCATCTCAGATTCAGTTCCCAGCAGCACCAGGCCCCTTGTATTCATGCTGATTACACAGAGCCCTTTCCCTTGGCCTAAGACCTGGGCCTCAAGTACCTGCTGGCCTGAGTGCCCAAGCAGCTCAGCCCCCAGTGCCCACCGCCGCCATCCTGCAGGTCTGAGCGGGGCCGCCTTGGCCTCGACGCTGCCCCGGGCACAGCAGCTTCCCGCCCAGCCACCTGGTCAGGGCAGGGGCTCTGGGACAGGACAGGGAGCCTGCCCTCTGTCTCCCAATGCCTTCCCATTCTGCCTGGTTCCTGGATGTGTGGGAATTCAGTAACCACCTGAGGAACCAAGACGGGGGCCAAGTGTGTCTCTGGGAGGGCTTTCGGCCCCTCAGGCAAAGCATTGCCAGATGATAGAAGGATGAAAACAAAGCTAAGCTTCTTCAAAAGTCCCCATTAACCCAAGTAGTCAAATCCTGAAGGGGCCTTTGTGTTAATGGAATCCTGCTGTATCTCTTGATGACTTGAAATCAAGAGACCATCAGCTTGCATTTAGGAAATGTGGATTTTCAAGCTCATGGGATTTGACTTCTAAGCATCAGTAGTTTTTCCTCACAGATCAGGCTCTCCCATAAAAACCCAGTGCAAGACACTGAAGGAATTTTAAATCTAGTAACCATACTTTTGATTAGTAATAAGAAACAGGTGAACTTAATTTTTATAATATATTTTATTTAATGCAGTATATTTCAAAAAGTAAGATGGAATCGATATTAAAAAATATCAGTGAGCCACGTCACATTCTGTTTTGCCCTAAGTCTTTGAAATTTTACCCTTTCAACACCCGTCAGTCTGGACCGGCCACATTTCAAGTACTCAGTATCCGCATTGGGCTACAGTGCTGGACTGTTCAGCTCAGTTCAGTCGCTCAGTCGTAGCCGACTCTGCGACCCCACGGACTGCAGCACGCCAGGCTTCCCTGTCCATCGCCAACTCCCAGAGTCTGCTCAAACTCAGGTCTATCGAGTCAGTGATGCCGAAAACAAGAGGAGTCGGGAGCCTCCCTCAATTTTTGTCAGTCCTAACATGGCCTCAGATCCCCCAGACCATCTTTTCCTTGCAGTCTCTTGTTTCAGCCTGGTCAGATCTGAGTGGATAAGTCTGGGGTAGGAGGTTTGCTTCCTCTGGAGAAACGTCATTAATTTACCCAACAAGCATTTCTGGGGCGGCTTCTATGTTGCAGGTCCTGTTTCAGGACTTTGGGATACAGCAGTGAACAAAACATATCCCTGCCCTTGAGTAGACAGGCAATAAGAAGGAAACAAAATAGGCAAACGGATCGAAGAGTGTATTAGAAAGTCATAAGTGCTGTGGAAACAAAGGAAAAAATAGAGCAGAGTAAGGAAATAAGTGCTGGGGATGGGGGGGTTGCAGTATTAAATGTCATGGTCAGAGCAAGTCTCCTTGAGAAGGTGAGGTTTGAGCAAATCCGTATGCAAAGATTTGAAGGAGACGAGGACATTGGCCACTAGAGCATCCAGACAACGCAGCTAGAGCAAAGACCCTCAGGTGGGCGGGCATGTTCAAGAAATAGCAAAACACACCAACAGCATGCCTGGAGAGGAATGGGCAAGAGGGAGCGTATTAGGAGATGAAAGCACAGGATAAGCTGGTGGGGGCAGATCAGGCAAGGCCCTGCAGGTCATTTCCAAGGACACTGGCTTTTATTCTGAGACAATCATGATAGAATTTTGAATAACATTAAGTTAAGTGAAAGTCACTCGGTCATGTCCGACTCTTTGCGACCCCATGGACTATACAGTCCATGGAATTCTCCAGGCCAGAATACTGGAGTGGGTAGCCTTTCCCTTCTCCAGGGGATCTTCCCAAACCAGGGACTGAACCTAGGTCTCCTGCATTGCGGGTGAATTCTTTACCAGCTGAGCCATGAGGGAAGCCCAAGAATACTGGAGTGGGTAGCCTATCCCTTCTCCAGTGGGTCTTCCCAACCCAGGAATCAAACCTGGGTCTCCTGCATTGCAGGCAGATTCTTTACCAACTGAGCTATCTATCAGGGAAGCCTTGAATAACATTGCTCTGACTTAAATTTCAACAGGGTGCCTCTGGTTGCTGCATTGAGAAGAGAGTAGAGGAAGCCAAGAGTGGAGGCAGGAGGGCTAGGAGTCTGCTTCAGCAGTCCAGATGAAAGGTGGTGGTGCTTGGACCAGGGTAGTAGCGACAAAGATGATGAAGAATAGACAGATTATGTTGTTCAACGTAGAGTCCATGGGAGAAGGAAGAGTCAAGGGTGATTCCTGGGTTTTTATTCAAGCTAAAGATTAGATGTCAAGGCCATCCACAGAGGTAGGAAAGGCTGCACATGGGCAGTTTTATGTGAGAAGACCCGGAGTTTAGTTTTGAAGATGTTGAATTTGACATGTCTTTTCAACATCCAAATAGAAATATCAAGCAAGCAGTTAGAATGATGAGTCTAGAATTTGGAGAAAGATCAGGACTGCCGACACAGATTTGGATTTCTCAGCATATGGGTGGAGTTTACAGCCTTGAGACTCAAGGAGACCATCTGAAGAGTGAGTACAGAGAAGAGTATCCCAAGACACCTCCACGTTAAAAGGTTGAGAAGATAAGGAGAATCAGCAAAGGAGATTGAGGAGGAGTGAGGTGGGAGGAAAGCTAAGAGACTGGCACGTCCTGGAATCCCGCGGGAAAAGTGCTTCAAGGAGAAAGGCGTGAAGTGTGTAGAATACCCCTGACAGCCAAGTAAGATGTGACTGAGAAATGGGATTTGGCCATTGGATTTAGCAACATGGGGTCTCTGCACTCATAATGAGAGCAGTTTCCAGGGAGCAAAAGCATGACTGGTGTAGACTTGAGAGAGACTACGTGGGACAGAATTGGAGACACTGAGTACAGACACCCCCTTCAGAAGTCTTGCAGAAGGGCAGCTGGGAGGGTGAATGCAGTCCAGAGACAGCTTCTTTTAAAAATCAACTTTAGGGAACTCGCTGCCGGTCCAGTGGTTAGGACTTAGGGCCTTCAATACCAGGGGCAGGGTTCAGTCCCTGGTCAGGGAACTAAGATCCTGTAAGATGTATGGCGCAGCCAAAAAAAAAAAGTTTATTGAGGCATAATTTACCTTTAAGTATTTACATTTGAAGTATATGGTTCAATGAGTTTTGACATATGTATCCATGTGACCACTGCAACAAAGATGTCTAACACTTTCATCACCCCCTCAAGATTCCCTCGTGCCCCTTTATAATCCCGCTCACCATCACTACCCCAATCCCCAGCACCACTGACCTGCCTCCTTTTCCTTTTTAGTAACTTTATTTGCTTATTTTGGGCTGTGCTGGGTCTCTCTTGCTGCGCGGACTTTCCCCTAGTTTGATAAGCGGAGGTTACTCTCTAGCTGTGGTGCAGGCTTCTCACTGGGGTGGCTTCTCTCGTTGCAGAGCGCAGGCTCCAGGGCACTCAGGCTTCAGTAGTCTCCGTGTACGTAGCTCCTGGGCTCTAGAGCACAGGCTCAATAGTTGTGGTGGACGGGCGTAGCTGTTCCACGGCATGCGACATCTTCCCAGATCAGAAATCGAACCCGTGTCTCCTGCACCAGCAGGCGGATCTTTACCCCTGAGCCTCCAGGGAAGCCACCACTGATTTGCTTATTGTTACTGAGATTAGTTTTGCCCTTTCTAGAATTTCATATAAGTTAAATCATCCAGGGTGTACTCCTGAGTCTGGCTTCTTTTGTTCAGCATGTTTTTGAGACATAACATCTTTTGTAGCGTTAAGTGGCATTCCATTGTATGGGTATATCACACTTGACTTTCCACTCACTTGCTGTTGGACATTTGTATTGTTTCCAGTTTTTGGCTATTGTGATTAAAGATACGATGAATATTTGCATATAAGTCTTGGTTTGGACATGAATTTTACTTTTATTGGATAGAAATCTAGGAATAGAATTTCTGGGTCATATCATAATGTATGTTTAATTTTATTAAAAAATTACCAAAATGTTTTCCAAAATGACTATTTAATTTTACATTCTAATCAGCGATGTGTAAGTTCCAGTTGCTCCACACAGTTACCAAACACTTGATACTGCCAGGAAGGTTTGTTTGTTTGTTTACAGAGTGCTCTGGTATACTGTTGGCCCAGCTTTCCCTAACGTTATCATCTTACAAAGCCATGGTATACTTGTCAAAACTAAGAAATTAACTTTGGTATGGCATCAACAGTGTTTCCCAGGTGGTTCAGTGATAAACAATCTGCCTGCCAGTGCAGGAGACACAGGACACGAGTTCGATCCCTGGGTCAGGAAGATTCCCTGGAAGAGGAAATGGCAACGCACTCCTGTATTCTTGCCTGGAGAATCCCATGCACAGAAGAGCCTGGCGGGTTACAGTCCATGGGATCACAAGGAGTTAGACACGACTGAGAGGCTAAGCACAGCACAGCGAGGTTTTCTTATGATTCAACTGGGGTTATCGGTTTTAAGGAAGTACATTCCAGGGGTGAAGTGCCCTTTTGATTAGATCGTATGTGTGAATGATAGTAATGTGGCTTATCATGTTGGCTTATCACATGACGTGACCGTCATCACTCGGTGAAAATGGTGTCCCACAGGTTTCTTTCCTATAAAGTTACTCTTTTATAAAGTTACAGCTATAAATTTATAGCTTTTATAGAGAAAGTTTTCTCTATAGAAGATGAAGAAAAGAACAGTCTATCTGTATGTTGATAGAAATGAACCTATAGAGAGCGAAATATTGGGAGAATGTCTTTGGCTTCTTTCGTAAGTGTTGAAAATCTTTTTCACTCTCAGAGTCTCCACCTTGTCTCATAAAAATTTCACTTACCCATAATTTAATGTCCTTAGGCTCTGTTGGAGGTCAAACGACCTGTTAACAAGATCAGGGCAGTTTTCCCTGGTGACCCCATGCTGGCTAAGAACTCCATGGAAGCAGGTGTCAGGTCTGGTCAACCCGCAGAACCCCCTGGTGCCGGGGGGAGGGTTGGCCTTTCTCCCTCCTGCTCAGCTGCTCAGCACACAGGCGCTCAGTGTGGATGCGCGATTCTGGGGCTGGGGAAGAGCCCGTGTTTGAGCAGAAAAGAGCCGAACATCTGCCATGGGGAGCTGTAGCAGCTGAAGCCTTCTGGAGGCAACTGTGGGGCCTGATAACTGTGGGAGAGAAATCTCAGAGAAGGAAGCAGCACACGGAGCCCCATGAATCCCAATCAGAATCCAGAACAGTGGCGCCTGTGTGGCTTCATCCATCCCCTCACTGGGAGGACAGGGCTCCGGGAACAATGACCAGGGCTCTAAGCTCTGGCTGGGGACTCAGGGGAAAGAGGAATCTGAGCACCCCGGGGCACCAGATGAGACAGGCATGACCTTGGAGGCTCAGGTTAGAAACTCAGTGACGGAAGAGACAGCCCCGAGAGAGAGGCCCGGGCCAGGCCCTTGGCCGCTGCCAGACAACTTATCACCCTCTCCCTCCCCCAGCCCCACCTCTGCAATCCCTGGGCTCAGAGATCTCTCATCTGGTTCCAACTGGGGAACTCCAGGCCCACAGGGTGCAGGGGTGGGGGGAGAGAGTGGTTATGACAAAGGTGACATATCCTGGCTGCCAGAAATGATCTCCAGGCATATATTTTGCAGAGGCCAGCAGTATGGTGTCTACAGAGATGTATACATCTGCAGATGAATCAATCCACACCCAGCCCTGTCACCGTCGAGAGGAAGGTGGTAAATTCCCTCTTGTTCAGAGAAGACCTCTCTTCTCAACCAGCGGCCCACGGGTTTCTCACCAAGATACCAATTCATTGTACAGGGAAGGGAACTTACCATGTGGAAATTCCCACTTCCTCTGGAGAACAGTGCACACAGGGTTAACCTCGGTGAGTAAGAACCCACCCCACCACCCCCATGCCTCTGAGGACAGCTTTGCTCTCTGGATGACTGCAGCCACCCCAGGTCTTATCCAAACTCTCAGCCCAAGTGTGAAAAATACCCGGGACCTACCTAGGAGGCAGTCTCCGAGCACCAATATTGATGGACTGAAGCAGTTATCCAAGATTTTTCCTGCCCTGCATCTCATCCTTCTGACAGCAGCCTTTCGGCTTTCCTCCGGGCGCACTCTTTGACCCTCTCTGTTGATGTGCTTCTGTAGGGGAACCTGGTCCAGGCCCTAGGACTGGACACAGAACCCAGGCTGGGGACTTCACTGGTGGTCCAGTGGTCAAGCATCTGCCTGCCAATGCAGGGGACATGGGTTTGATCCCTGCTCTGGGAAGATCCCACATTCCTGGGGGCGACTGAGCCTCTGCGCCATCACTACTGAAGCCCCACACTCTAGAATCCATGCTCTTCAACAAGAGAAGCCACCGTGATGAGAAGCCCTTGAACTGCAAGGAAGAGTAGCCCCCGCTCATTGCAACTAGAGAAAAGTCGGAGCGCAGCTCTGAAGACGCAGTGCAGCCGTAAATAAATAAGTGAATAAACAAATTTAAAAAAAAGAACCCAGGCTGGGCCAGTCAGAGACAACTTCGGCAGACACTGCTAGTCTGGGAGTGGAGCTGATGCTGAGGAAAGGGGGGCTAAGAGGTGAACAGAATCCTGAGAGCATCCTGGCTCCAGCTGGTATTTTAACTTGCAGAGTCAGGCGAATTCCTCTCCATCTTTCCCTCTCTCTCCTTCTTTCCTTCCCTCCTTCTGTCTTTCTCTTTCCTTCCTCCCTCCCTTCCAGCATTCCTCCTCCTCCTCATTCTTCTTCTCTGTCTCTCTCTCTTACTTATTTCGGCACAGTCCAGTTTGAGTTTGGTTTTCATCTCTTGTACTAAAATTGTTCCCCCAAAATACCCTGATGGCATTTCCACTTCGTGTGCCTGCCCGTCCCGCCTCCCGCCTTCCACCCTGAGAAAGGCTGAAGCTGTGGAGGCTACCAAACCATCCCAGCCTCCAGCCCCTTCTGTCCCTGATAGTGTGAAATAAGCACAGAATTTTCCGTTGAATAAACATATCGTTCTGTTATTGGCTTCCCTGGCGGCCCATATGGTAAAGAATCCACCTGCAATGCAGGAGACCCGGCTTCGCCCCCTGGGTTGGGAAGATCCCCTGGAGGAGGGCACGGCAACCCGCTCCAGTATTCTTGTCTGGAGAATCCCATGGACAGAGGATTGGCAGGCTACAGTCCATGTGGTTGCAGAGTCAGACAGGACTGAGGCCTCTTAGCACACTTGCTTGCATCTTTCTATTACATAAATAATACAAAAATTAACTTTTTTAAGTTAGAGAAGAGGGGAAGAATTACTCCTAAACCAGCTACTGTGAGCATTTTAGCCTATTTCCTGACAAAGGCTTCCCCAGACACAGTCGTATCGTTGCAGACCCCAGCGCTCAGAGTGTATACCACTGTTGTCGTCGTCACATCACTGTGCAGGTGTTGTCATTAGCATCTCTCTTTCTGTGGTTTTTAAAAGTCTATTTCCAACAGCTTCCCTTCAGCTGTTGTAAGATTGGACAGTAAGGAATGTACAGCGTAAGCCCACTTGCTTAGGTGGGAGCTATCACTATAGCTAACTTTTTTTGTTGTGTCTGGGAGCTGAGTTTGATCACCTGGAGATTTATACGGATGCCTGGATCGTACCTCTAGAGATTCTGATTCGGTAGGATCCATGGCAGGGGTGGGTTCCAAGAATTCGTGTTTCCAAGCTGCTGCCAGGTGATGCCAGTGTTCAGGTCTCAGCGCATGGAACTCACCCTGGAGCTAAGACGCATTTGCTAGTCAGCTGATTTGTAAACATACTCAAGCACGAGAAGCCCAGATATGGACGAATCCCAACTTGCAGTTTAAGAGTCATTTACTAAACACTAATTCATACACCTGTGGTTTTTCAGAAGCCCACGTTTTTCTTGGGGGCCAAGTTTCCAGGGGCAAGTATGACCTAGAGCTTCACATTTAAACCCCGAGGGGTACCCCGATTTCACACAGGCTGAAAAGGAGAAACAGTGTGAAGTGAAGAAGGTTTCTTTCACTATTCTTTTCTAACCTTCGTCCAGTTGGTTAGAGGTTAAGGGGCAAACCGTGGGGGCTGGAGCCTTCAGTTCAGTTTCGTATTTACTGAGTGTTGCGGACTATTCTGGGGAGGTGACGATGAACAGAACGTGGTTCCTGCCCTGTAGGCGTTGACCACCAATGGAAAGAGAGAGGAACACAAAGTAAAGAAATGTTGGGTATCCTGAGAAAGAGCGAGGGTCGAGGGAGGCCGGGTTCCCTGGGAGCACAAGAGAACCCCGGGCAGACTCAGCGGGTCAGGACCCTGAGCTGAGGAAGACGAGGGGAGGGAGGGGAAAGGGCGCCGCGGCTGCAGGATCAGCAAGGCGCCAGGTGCTCTTAGGCGAGGGTGGTGAGACAGGGAGGGCGAGGAGGGGCGAGGCCCAGATGGCCTCAGCCCGCCGGCTTGGAACCTCCCATGTTTCGGGTCCTTGAGCCCAAGAGCAGCTGGAGACCGCTGGAGGATTTTCAACCAGTCAGCTAAGTGGAATGACGTGGTTTCTCTGATTGCTCAAAATGTTG
Organism: Cephalophus harveyi; assembly: GCA_006410635.1. NCBI lineage: Eukaryota > Metazoa > Chordata > Mammalia > Artiodactyla > Bovidae > Cephalophus > Cephalophus harveyi. Next base: position 273,576 of record SJYT01021583.1, read on the forward strand.
CCTCCAAGACAACATATTTTGATCAACCATTCCCCGAGCTCAGTTTAGGCCTGCATACACTGGGTCACCACAAGGCCCTGTCAGCTGGGACCACAAGTCTGTCTAAGGACAGTGTACTGCATTAGCTGCTGGTAACAGCAGTGACTTACTGAAATACAGGTATGTTTTCTCTAGAAAGCAGTCCAGGGTTCATAGAGGGGCCCAGTGATCAAACTCCAGTGCTTCTAGCATTGGAACCAACTATTCTTGATTGCCTTGCTACTCAACGCGTGGCCCGATGCTCCACTGCTGGGGATGAGTTAGAGGCAAGTGTTCTATCATGCAGAATCCCAGTCTGTCTTGTAACTAACCCCCACGTGATTTACTTGAATGCCTGTAATTGAACAAGTTGGCCTGATCACTTACTGCAAAGGAGATGGCTCACCCCGAGGACTTGGACTTTGGTTAGGTGAATTTAGGGAGGGCCCAAGAAAGCAGGGCTTTGCTCTGGACTGACTTCTGTCAGGAAATGGGATGACTTTATGGTCGGGTACCTTGGAAGTCTTATCTGTAAGGAGGGTAGACTAGATCAAAGCTAAAGTCACAATTGATAAAAAAGCAGCTGTCATTCATATGAGCCAGGGGAGGGAGATGTTCAGCATTTTGTGCTTGGTTTTGTCTGCATTTAGGTGAACTTATGAAATGGTCCGTTTGACTCACCTTATGGCCTCACAGGCACCAAATGGCCTTGCCTGATGTTGGTCTTATACGAGATTGTTTAGACTAAGGCCTGGCTAAGGTTGTTGTTCAGTTACTAAGTCATCTCTGACTCTTTGCAACCCCATGGACTGCAGCACGCCAGGCTTCCCTGTCCTTCACTATCTCCCGGGTTTGCTCAAACTCATGTCCACTGAGTCGATGATGCGATCCAACCATCTTATCCTCTGTAACCCCCTTCTCCTCCTTCCCTCAATCTTTCCCAGCATCAGGATCTTTTCCAATGAGTTGGCTCTTCGCATCAGGTGGCCAGAGTATTAGAGCTTCAACTTGAGCATCAATCCTTCCAATGAATATCCAGAGTTGATTTCCTTTAGGATTGACTGCTTTGATCTTGCAGCCCAAGGAACTAACTCTCAAGAGTCTTCTCCAGCACCACAGTTCAGGAAGGCAGTAGAGGAGGTTGGGTACAGAGTTGGCACTGGCAGTCTATCTCTCAGACAGGGAGGCCGGGGCTCAGGAATGGGGAAGTTCCAGGCCTTTGAAGGTGATTTTTATCTTCTCCTGTTTGTCAATATTTAACATTCCTACTGCTAGTTGGGTGGGACTTTCACAAAAAGAATAAGCCTGTCTCCAGGGTCTGCAAGAAATTCTCGTAAAGTAGAATCTGTTTCTCAAATTTTCCATACCAGTGGCTGGAAGAGTGAGGGGTCTAAATGAGTTGAAACTGTCCCCTGCCACTGGTGGGAGAGCCGTCGGAACAAGAAAGGACAGCTCAGAGAAGAGTCAGTCTGGTATGGCAGAACCAACACAACAGTGTGAAGCAATTATCCTCCAATTAAAAAAAAGGAAAAAAAGCCGGCCACCAGGGGTGTCACGGTAACGCCCACCTCACAGTGATGCGCCCCATCCCCACCACACACAGAGCCACCCGCTCACATAGACCTCCACCCCATTCAGAGTGTCCCAGGCATTTTCTGGAAACCCCCAAGGGGACTCCTCACATGTCCTCTTCACAGTGCCAGCTGCCAGGCTGATTGCCTCATTTAACACAAGTTTACTGAATACCTTCGAGACACCAAGCCCTGTGCTAACGATGTCATATGAATGATTCAGGTGTCAGAGAGATGCATCCCTGACTATAGACAGCTGACAGCTAATTGAGGGAAGACATCTTGTTGCTGCTGCTGCTGCTGCTAAGTCGCTTCAGTCGTGTCCGACTCTGTGCGATCCCATAGACGGCAGCCCACCAGCCTCCTCCGTCCCTGGGATTCTCCAGGCAAGAACACTGGAGTGGATTGCCGTTTCCTTCTCCAATGCATGAAAGTGAAAAGTGAAAGTGAAGTCGCTCAGTCGTGTCCGACCCTCAGCGACCCCATGGACTGCAGCCCACCAGGCTCCTCCGTCCATGGGATTTCCCAGGCAAGAGTACTGGAGTGGGGTGCCATTGCCTTCTCTGACATCTTATTGAGTATCGTCTAAAAAATATATATACAATCATAAATTGTGGAAGCATTGTGATAAAAAATATCTGATAGTGACCAACAGTAGACAGGGTGTTCCTTAAAAATATGCCAAGCATCCTGGTGTGTTCCCACTTCAGGACACAACTGCTGCTTTCTCAGCAGGAAGGAGTTTCCCCCTGCACACCCTCGCAACCCGCTTCTCACTTCCTACAGGTCTTCCTTCAAGGTCACCTTCCCAAGGAGGTGGCCCCTCCCAGCCTTCCCCTGTGGCCTTCCCTTCCCAGCCCCCGACTTCCCCTGTGGCCTTCCCCTGTGGCCCCTCCCAGCCCCCGACTCCCTAGCTCCTGTCCTCGTTCTCTATCCTCCCTGGTTTTACCATCTACCATCTTGTATACTGGTTTACTGATGGTCTCCCCTCCCTCCACCAAAAACTTCTTTCCAAGAGATCAGCGTTTTTCCCCTGTTTTGTCACTGCCCCCAGGGTCTAAAAAGAGTATGTGATGGTGCTTCAGTGAATGCATGTTGGATAAATGAATGAGTCAATGAGTGATGAGCACAGGAAGGGGCCATCAGCGAGGACCCCTGGGACCATGAGTTTGTCTTTTCCCCTCGGGAAGCAGATGAAGCAAGGGTGAAGGAGATTTGATCTGTGTTTTATCACTTACACTTGGAAAAGGCCAAGGTGGAAATGGGGGGTATGGAGTTCAAGGTGGGTGGCAATGGCAGTGGCCGAGCCAGAGAAAATCGCGCTTGGATAAGATGGTGGGATGTGGGGAACAAAACTGGGCAGGTCAAGGGACAGGTTAGAGGTGGAGGGGACCAGATACTCGATTGTGCTGAATGGGAGAGGAGTGGAACCTGGCCCCTAGAATTCTGGCCTCGACTCCTCAAGACGGGCAGAAGGGAGGAGGAACACGTGGGGGCTGGTCATGAGTCTCCTTTGGAGTGTGTTTTCCCTCTCCTGCTCTGCCCCAGCTGTCAACATCTGCAGCCTCCGACGGAGCAAGGCCAGAGTCTCAGCATAGTCGCTAAGACCGTGCCCATCCAGGAGGGCTACGGCCGTGTAAGTGTGCATGAAAAGGGTTGCCTTTCCCTATCACTAAACAAAGAATGTTGCCTGGAGCCCATCAAACCCGCAGCCGCCCCTGACTGTGCACTCAGAGGGGATCAGGATGAAGAGTAAGGCTCCGGGCTCCAGACAGCCAAGGTGCCGAGCAAAGCAATGATTTCAGTGAGCCCAGACTCCTGCATCTTCCCATACTTGGAAAAGCGCTAAGTTCATTGACTTGAAGTGTCTGGTTTTCTTTAATTAACAGTCACCTTTTGATGTTCTGACTACCTGATTTTATATATATATATAAAATTCCTATATCCTGGCTCCTCCCTCACCCCCCGGGAGCTCTCTGTCCAAGAGGCTGTCTTCTGGACGTAAGTCCTTAGTGTGTCTGCCAAATAAAACATAACTCCCAAGTTTTAGGCTGTGCCCTTGGCACCTGCTGAGGCAACCATAATCGGTTCCACACAGAAGGGGGCTATGCCTGCCCCCTGCCTCTCAGGTCCTCACCCCTCTAAGGTCCCAGGGCCTCACGCCAATCCCTCTTTTCTCGGGGTGCCCGCTCCAACCCCACCTGCCCGTCTCCACTGACTCGCAAGACCTGCTTTACCGAGCCAATGACCCAGGGGGAGACGCCGACCTCAGCCAGCAGCAAGGCAGGCTCCCAGCCAGCAGAGCAGACGCCCGGCCCATCCGCTCAAGAGCTGCCCAGACCCAACACCCGAGCCGGTGCTGGAGTCAGAGGAGCGGGGAGAACTCGCCGGAGCCCGGGACCCACAGGTGACACTCTCCAAGGGCCCAGCCTCCTCCCAGGGCTCTGTCCCTAGCTCCAGGGGAATCGAAAGAGGCCTCTGACGAGCCCCCAGGCCAACGGAGCCCAGTCTCAGTGTCCACAGGTTCCCCCATTGTTCTCCCCAGCCCCACCTTCCGTCCCCCATCCCCTCCCCACCCCGCCTCCTCCATGAAGTCAGCCCTGCCTCCTTCTGCTCCTTTGATCGTGTTCTCCTCGGGGCTCTTGGGCCCCTATATCCTTATTTGAGGGTTTGGGGCTGTGTGTTTCAGTCCAGTCCAGTCGCTCAGTCGTGTCCGACTCTTTGCGACCCTGTGGACTGCAGCGCACCAGGCTTTCCTGTCCATCCCCAACTCCTGGAGCTTATTTTCACCTCCTGCTTTTTAATTCCTCCAGGCCCGAGGGTGTGTGTGACATTCCTACAGAGAAGGGTGGCAGGCGCAGAAGGCAGCTGACCAGACACGCATTCAAGGCCAGCCTGCTACTGTGTGACCCCGGCTAGGAGCTTAACGTCTCTGCGCCTCCCTGATGAGTGAGGATACTCATGCCTACCCGAGAGGCTCCCGGGAACATTAAATGAAACTCCATTTGCAAAGAACTCAGGCCAGTATCTGACGTGCAGCAGAGACACGGCCTTTATTCCCATGTGACAAGTCTCCCCCCTCCCCATACGCGACAGCACGGCAGGCATCCGGCAGGGGCACAGGGCGGGCTCGGTGGCCAGGTGGGCCGAATCTGGGTCTGTAGTTGGCTCACGTGGGTTAGGCACTAGAGCATGTATTCCCATTTCTCTCGGGACTTGTCTCCTATCCGCGGGTTTGAAGAACTACAGGCTGATATCTCATTTCTTCAGAGCCTGAGCCGGCAAAGACATGTCAGGTCAAGTTCGTGGATAAGTGTAGAAATGGAGACTGACCCCTCTCAAGGGGTGGAGAGAATATTTCTCACAAAAATTTTCACCGTTCATCCTACCCTTCTCCTCCCTAAAAGCATCCCTAAGTGAGGCATGAGTATCCTCACTCATCAGGGAGGCGCAGAGACGTTAAGCTCCTAGCCGGGGTCACACAGTAGCAGGCTGGCCTTGAATGCGTGTCCGGTCAGCTGCCGTCTGCGTTTGCCACCCCTCTCTGTAGGAATGTCACTAGGGACAGGTTTTGAGGCAAACTTATGTCTGAAAGACAGATTTTAGAGACACTCTTTGGAGATCTTTCTGGTCCTATCTGACCTTTTGCCGTGATTGAGGACCTAATGAAAATCAGTGAGCATCTCCAGAGCCTGTGGTCATCATGATGCCTCGCTGATCCACAGGTCCCTAGCCAGCCCCAGGCATATTTTATACCCATATTCTCTGTCATACCCACGACAACCCCATCCACAGGTGAGGAAACAGATTTGGCAAGCTCACACAGCTGGTAAGTAGCAGAACCAAGATGTCCACTCTGCTTGACCTGTCCCAGCCCGCACTCCTGCCACGGGGCCACTCCCCTTGGTAATGGGGTGCGCACTGGCCTGGAATCTGAGAAGCCAGCTCTGAGCCGGTGATGGACGCTCTGGAGCCTCAGCTTCATCCCTTTCTACACGGGGAGAGGAGAGGCCACCCTCCCACTGCCCAGGTGAGGGTTTGGGGTGGGGCAGGAAGAGAGCAAAGAGTGAAAATAAATTAAATTTTAATTGACAACTAACCAGATTTTCTCTGGCAGCAATTTATATCTATTTCCCCTCATTCAGGCAGCTGGGAATATGAGAAAAGCATTCAGCTGTTTGAAAAGTACTATTTAACTCATGACAAAGAGCAGTTCTTTTGAATCTCTGAGAATTTTCTGTAAGTCACATGTCATTTTCACTTTCACCTATGAAACTGAAGCTCACATTCACCTTTGTACAAAAGCTTCCTGGGGGCGGGGGACGGGGAGGGTGTCGTGGAGAGGCGGCCAGCAGCAGAGACTGGGTCTCAGGCCTCCCTAGAAGCAAAGACCGTCTCAGCAAGTTGCCGTCTTAGGCTCAGACCTGAACTTGTTTCGGAAGAAAGACCTGAAAAAGGTCAAGGTGAACCAACAGAAAACCATCAAGGTCTGTGTTTATCTCAACTCACCGTGGGCTTTGACTCACTGCCGCAGCTCCCAGGAGCCCACGGGGAAAAGCCAGGCTGGGAGGAAACGGAGTTCCCCGGGCTGGAGAGGAGCCTGAAGGTTGGATGAGACTCTGTCCCACACCTGCTTCCCTTGTAAGGCGGGACCCTGCCAGGTAGAAACCAGACCAGCGCTGGGCCAGGAGCCAGACCAGGGCTTACCTGGTAGGAACATCTGATAAGCTCTTTGAACCAAATGAAAACCCTGCTATTTTAATGATCGTAAATTCCTACAGCAGTTTCCCCCAGTACCCTGGCTGTCATGTTAATGGAATCATTTTTCAACTTAATAGGTACTTGCACAGGGCCAAGTGTGTGTAAGTGTGTGTGTGTGTTGTGTGTGCATGTGTGTGTGTGCATGCGTCTGTGTGTGTTTGTACACGCCTGCATTTTTCAGGAGTGAGGATATTTGCATAACACAGATATGGTGGCAGATACCAGATAAACAGGAAGTTTCAGACCTGGGCCGTTTCCTTTCACTGTGAATCAGCAGCCTCTGTCTTCTCATACAGAAATGGTGGAAGTCACAGGGGATGGCTAGGAAATGCGCAATACAGGAGAAAGCGCAACGGTTCCCAGTCCCCTTCTTTGGTTGGGGGCTTCCCTGGATGCCCACCCCTGCTGGCACTCCTGAGGCCCCTGTTCTTCACCCACCTGGCTTCCAACAGCCCTCCAGATGCTTGGACACCGGCCCCAAACACATCAGCCAGTGTCCAGCCACACAGCATTCATTCCACCAGTGCTTGGAGGAGGCCGGGCTGGGGAGTTGGGGGCACCTTAGCTCCTGGTTCCCCGGGGCCCAGATTTGTGTTCCAGAAAGGTGATGCAGGGTAAGAAGCACACCCAGGACCTGCACCACAGTCCCCGGTTCAGACGCTCGGGCTAACCAGAGAGGCCTTGGGCCACCTGCTTTGAACACTGAGCCCGGGTTTCCCTATTAGTCTTGTGGGGCTGATAACGGCCTTCTGCGGGTTTGGAACTGTGATGCAGTACACATGAAAAGCAGGGAATAGAAAGCATCAGTTAAAAGCACAGGCTTTGGAATCAGATATCTGAATTGAAAACCCAGTTCCATTGTGTTCTGGATGTGAGACTTGGGGCCAGTTACCAAACTGTTCCGAGTCTATTTGCTCATCTGTGAAATGCAGATAATAAGAGTCTTCTAAGGGAACGTTGGTGGGAATGTAAGTTGGTGCAGCCACTGTGGAGAACGGCATGGAGATGCCTTAAAAACTAAGAACCAAACCACCATATGATCCAGCAGTCGCAGTCCTGAATATGTAAACATGAAAACACCAGCTTGAAACGTTACATGCCCCACCCAGTGTTCACAACAGCACTGTTTATAACAGCCAGGACATGGAAACAGCAACACAAGCATGCATCAGCAAATGATCGGATTAAGAAGAAGTGTGTGTGTGTGTGTGTGTACATATATATATATGTATATACATTGTGTGTGTGTATACATATGTATACACACACACAATGGAATAATACTTAGCTAAAAAGAAAAAAAGAAATACTGCCATTTGCAGCAATGTGAATAAGCTAGAGATTATGATGCTCAGAGAAAGAGAAAACAAATACTCTGTGATATCACTTACAGGTGGAATCTAGAAATATATACAAATGAATATATATGAAAAGCAGAAATAGACTCACGGGCTTAGAAAACAAACTTCTGCTTACCAAAGAGGAAAGGGAAGGGGAGAGGGACAACTTCGGGGTATGGAATTAACAGATAGAACTACTATGTGTAAAATAGATAAGAAATGAATATACACTGTATAACACAAGGAACTATAGCCATTATCTTGTAATAACTTATAAGGGCGTATAATCTGAAAAGATACTGAATCACTGCTGTACACCTAAAACTAATATAATCCTATAAATCAACTATACTTCAATAAAAAAGTGATCCACCTGACAGTCTGTTGAGAGGGTGAAATGGCATATTACTTGGCACCCAGAACAGTGTCTGGCTCACAGGAAACTCTCAACTCTGTGAACCAACTTTCCTACTGCCTTCTCCCCTTCTTCCTTCCTCTGGCCTCACCCAACACAATAAGACCTGTGAGGCAGGGACCACTGCTGAGCTTCCCCAGTGAGCACCCAGCACCTGGCTGGGCACATAGTAAGGTTTCACAAATCAGTTGAATAAATGAATGGAAGTTCTTGGTTCCTAGCAGGTGCTGAGGAAATACAGCTGTATAAGACAAATCAGTATGAAAACCATGCTCTCTCTGTTGTTGAAATCCCTAAAAGAGGGCCGGTATAGAATAAAGATTATAAGCATCATGGGCTTACACAGCAGTCAGATCTGCTATATCCTTTAACTTCTCTCAGCCTCTCTTTCCTGATCTGTAAAATGGGTACAGTAGTAGTAACTCACCCACTACTGTGAATTACTGGGTTGTTTTAGGGTTAAATGCAGGCAAAATACTTAACACAGCACTCTGCACATAACTAGCATGTGGAGGAATGTGTCCGAGAAATCCCAGCTTAATGACCCTTCAAGAAGATGACTTCAAGACTTGATTTTTTTTCCCAAGAGGACAAGTCTTAGGCCTGGCATCCTTCCTGCCTCATTTCTCTTGGTTCTCCCTTTCCCAACAATGTCGCTCTTCCTTCTTAGGCTGAGTGGTCTTTTCTTATTGAAGAGCTGGCACTTCTGAAGCCCAGGTCCCCCCATCACTGTGGGGGGTCCCCCCATCACTGTGGGATTGCTGCACAGACAGCAAGCCATGCCCTACTGACCCCAGCTTTCTGCGCTGTGTGCACAGGGGTGCAGGGGGTCCGGGGGTGTGGGAGGCTTGTCTCTGCAAGGAACACAACACACTCACCCAGGTGTATTTACTCTGGGGCTTGGACACAGTGGACATACAGGTGAAGCGCCAAGATCTGTACTCAGCACGGCTTTGCATCCAGGCTCTGCACAGACAAGCTGTCTGATCCCAGGCAAGTCTGGTACCCTTTCTCAACCTCAATTTCCTAATCTGAAAAGTAGACACCAATGCTAGTTGTTGTTCAGTCTCTCAGTCATGTCCAACTCTTTGTGACCTCATGGACTGTAGCACGCCAGGCTTCCCTGTCCTTCACTATCTCCTGGAGTTTGTTCAAACTCATGTCCATTGAGTCAATTATATCATCCAGCCATCTCATCCTCTGTCGTCCCCTTCTCCTCCTTCCTTCAACCTTTCTCAGCATCAGGGTCTTTTCCAATGAGTCGGCTCTTTGCATCAAGTGGCCAAAGTATTGGAGCTTCAGCTTCAGCATCAGTCCTTCTAATGAATATTCAGGGTTGATTTCCTTTAGGATTGACTGGTTTGATCTCCTTGCAGCCCAAGGGATTCTCAAGAGTCTTCTACAGCACCACAGTTTGAAAGAATCAGTTCTTTGGCACTCAGCCCTTCTTTATTGTCCAATTTTCACATCCGTAGGTGAAAAACCATAGCTTTAACTAGACAGACCTTTGTTGTTTTTTGACTATATAAACATCTGTGATACCAATCAGCCCTAGTACCCAGGGCTGATTTTGAAAACACTTAATAACCAGCTTTGGCACTAAGCTATTAGATGAATGCCAGTAAATACAGGCACAACCTCTAAATATTAACTCTGCCGATTTCTACTGCAGAGGTCGCGATGGCTCCTGGCACAGTGGAAATACCCTAAACATTAGCTATGATTTTTATGTTTAGCCCATGTCACACAGTTCCCAGAGCAGTCCCCAGGGAAGAACACTCAGAGAAGCGGTGCCCCTGGAAAGACCTGGTCTTTGTTTTCTCCCATTTTGACTAAGACCCCCTTGCCTCTCTTTGCTCACCAGAGAGTCACAGAAGTGCTGGGGATGTGAAAGGACCTTGGTCTTCTCTGCCCAGTGCAAATCATAGTCCGTCCCTGTGTTTCCCATGGCTGGGAGCCATGGGAACGTGAACATTGTTCCATGAACGTTCTTTGCAGATCTTCCTCACAGTCACAGAAGAGCCAGACACCCGGTGACCGAGTCACGGAGTCTGTTCACAGTACCTGTCAAGCCAGTGAGAGGCTGACACATCAGAGTGGGCCCTCGTGCCTGGATGCCTGGATGGAAAGATCCAGCGATTTGATTGTGCACGTGCCGCTGGACATCTTCTGTGTCTGAGGCCAGAGTCATCTTCTCTCCTGATACCACTCCTTGGACCAGGTCTTTGAAAAGGGTCCTGGGCATGCAGAGCGTGGAGGCAAGCCCTCCACGGCAGCAGAAGTTGATCCTCAGGCACTCCCATCCTCCTTCCTGCACCCCAACAATCCAAAGCCAGAAATACCGAGGACAGTGGGCCCAGCAGCCAGAGGCTAGAGGTCATCTCTGCCCCCCAGGCAGAGCCTGCAGAGGCCATGCCTGCTAGGGCCCAGGACAGTCGGTCGCCTTGGAGGCCTGTGTTTAAAGTAGTCATCTCCCTTCCTAGACCCGGTGGCCCATCTGTGTCCGGGGCTGCGTNGCCAGAAATACCAAGGACAGTGGGCCCAGCAGCCAGAGGCTAGAGGTCATCTCTGCCCCCCAGGCAGAGCCTGCAGAGGCCATGCCTGCTAGGGCCCAGGACAGTCGGTCGCCTTGGAGGCCTGTGTTTAAAGTAGTCATCTCCCTTCCTAGACCCGGTGGCCCATCTGTGTCCGGGGCTGCGTGTCTGTGAAGTCCTGTGCTGTCGCCTCATAAAAGATGCTCCCACTGGAGTGAGTATGGACGCAGCCAGAGAGCAAGGTGCCTGTAACCTGATGCCTGTAACCTAAACATCAGAGCTAAATAATACAATGCAAACCCAATGGGATTTTCTAGTAACTTTGTCAACAAAATAACATAACACTGTAATCATAAAGCTGCCATTTCTTGTCTGTGAACTCTGCTCTGACCTCTAGCAGGTATTTATACATATTCTGTCCTTTGGGGCTATTCCTTGCCAAAACCCATGAGAAAGGAAGTATAATCACAATAATAATTATTATAATTATAAATTTAGTAATAATCAGTAAGTATAAAACAAATTTTACTTTAATAAAACACATATTCAACTTTTTCAGCATGCTAGGTTTTGTGCTCATTGTCTTATAACTCACATCTCACTTGTTGCCTCCATGATCCCCATAATGTAAGTACTATTATTGCCCCATTTCACAGATGGGTAAGGGGAGACCTGGGACTCCAGGCCAGATCCACAGCTGCCAGACCCTGTGAAATTCCTCACAGGCTCCACTCAGCCTCCCTTGTCAGCCCTGCTTCTTCTCATTCATCTTCGGCCAGGGAAGGGGAGGGCCAGGAGACTGAGGAGCCCTCAGCCAGCATGCAGGCCACTGAACTGGCCAAGCACCAGAATGCAAACCCTCCTGGCAGGTCAGAATTCTGGGGCTGGCTTCCCCCCACCTCCCCGCCAGGCGGTGCAGACTAGCGGTAACTTACTGCTTTGTGTACTATGTGTAATGTACTAAATCCCTTCAGTTGTGTCCGACTCTGTGCTACCCCATGGACCTGTCTGCCAGGCTCCTGTCCATGGGATTCTCCAGGCAAGAATACTGGAGTGGGTTGCCATGCCCTCTTCCAGGGGATCTTCCCCACCCAGGGATCAAACCCACGTCTCTTATGTCTCCTGAATTGGCAGGAAGATTTTTTACTTCTAGCGCCACCTGGGAAGTCAATTTACCCCTTCAGTTCAGTTGCTCAGTCGTGTCCAACTCTTTGCAGCGCTATGGACTGCAGCACACCAGCCTTCCCTGTCCATCACCAACTCCCAGAGCTTACTCAAACTCATGTCCATCAAGTCAGTGATGCCATCCAACCAACTCATCCTCTGTCGTCCCCTTCTCCTTCTGCCTTCAGTCTTTCCCAGCATCAGGGTCTTTCCCAATGAGTCAGTTCTTCACATCAGGTGGCCAAAGTATTGGAGTTTCAGCTTCAGCACCAGTCCTTCAATGAATAGGACTGATTTCCTTTAGGATAGACTGGTTGGAGCTCCTTGCAGTCCAAGGGACTCTCAAGAGTCTTCTCCAGCACCACAGTTCAAAAGCACCAATTCTTCAGTGCTCTGGAGAAGGCAGTGGCAAACCACTTCAGTATTATTGCCTTGAGGACCCCGTGAACTTACTCCCTTAGCTCAAATGAAATAATGAGGATAACTTCTGTCACCTGCACTGATAGCTCTGTTTTAGCTACTCAAGCCATTAGATTTGACACTTTGGGAGCTGAAATGAAAGGACTGAGGACCGAATAACCTTAGCAGCAAATGCAGGGCTGCCATATCCTTCCCCACTGCCCCAGTTTCCCCTCTTATTAGCACCTTGCGTTTGTGTGTCACATTCCTTGTCATTGATGAACCAATACTGATACATTATTGTTGACTCAAGTCCATAGTTTACTTTTTATTTTATTTATGTATTTGGCTGTGCTGGGTCTTCCTTGCAGCACACAGACCTTCCATCTTCATTGGCACCCATAGATCTTTAGCTGCAGCATTCAAACTCTTAGTTGCGACATGTGGAATCTAGTTTCCTGAGCAAGGGTGGAACCCAGACCCCTGCATTGAAAGTATGGACTCTTAGCTACTAGACCACCAGGAAAATCCTAGAGTCCACAGTTTACATGAAAGTTCAGTCTTGATGCTATACACCCCAAGGTTTGGACAAATGTATAATGACACGTATCCACCACTACAGTTCTGTAGAGAACAGGTACACTGCCCCCCCCCCACCTGCCAATTCCCCTGTTTCACAGGTTTATCCCTCTCTCTCCTCCAGTCCCTCACCTCTCACCTCCTATCCCAACCCCTGGCACCATTAACCTTTTTATTGTCCATAATTTCACCTTTTCTAGAATATCACATATATTAATAGTAGTTGGAATTATACAACCCATAATAAGCTTATTTTTAATCAGCTTCTTTAACTTAGTAATATACCTTTAAGTTTCCTCCATGTCTTTTCATGGTTTAGTGGCTCACTTCTTTTATCCTTGAATACTAGTCTATTGTCTGGAGGTAACACAATTTATCCAATTGCCTACCACAGGACATCTTGGTTGCTTCCAGGTTTGGGCAATTATGAATAAAGCTGTTATAAATATCTGTGTGCAGGTTTTTGTATGAAAGTTAAGTTTTCAAGGAGAACAATTGCTGGGTAAGTGCATGTTTAATTTTATAAATAGTATTTTAAACTTAATTTTGCCTTGCATGTTGTGTGTTTTAACGAAAGTGCTTAAGCTGTGCTGGGGATTTGCGATTCTTTCAAGAAGAGCAAGAGCCTCCTCAAGTATAAAAGCCTAGTTCTCCAGCCTCCTTCCTGTCCTCACCTCTTAGCCTTTCCATCCTTCTCCACCCTCAGGGGACACAGAAAATCTGACCTCAGGCCCACCAAGCTAGGGTTCAGTGCCAACACCTGGCTCATACCTTCTCCGGGACAGGGAAGTAATTGCACGGCTTTCTTGTTACCACGCAGCACGTGGGATCTTAGTTCCCTGAACTCACGGCCCTCTGTGTGGAAGCTGAGAGTCATAAACACTGGACCACCAGGGAAGTCCCAACTGTTTGGCTTTTACAGGCAGTTAAAATTCGGTCGCTGCTCAGAGTACACAAAGANCTGATAGCTCTGTTTTAGCTACTCAAGCCATTAGATTTGACACTTTGGGAGCTGAAATGAAAGGACTGAGGACCGAATAACCTTAGCAGCAAATGCAGGGCTGCCATATCCTTCCCCACTGCCCCAGTTTCCCCTCTTATTAGCACCTTGCGTTTGTGTGTCACATTCCTTGTCATTGATGAACCAATACTGATACATTATTGTTGACTCAAGTCCATAGTTTACTTTTTATTTTATTTATGTATTTGGCTGTGCTGGGTCTTCCTTGCAGCACACAGACCTTCCATCTTCATTGGCACCCATGGGATCTTTAGCTGCAGCATTCAAACTCTTAATTGCGACATGTGGAATCTAGTTTCCTGAGCAAGGGTGGAACCCAGACCCCTGCATTGAAAGTATGGACTCAGCTACTGAACCACCAGGGAAATCCTAGAGTCCATAGTTTACATGCAGGTTCACTCTTGATGCTATACACCCCAAGGTTTGGACAAATGTATAATGACACGTATCCACCACTACAGTTCTGTAGAGAACAGGTACACTGCCCCCCCCCCACCTGCCAATTCCCCTGTTTCACAGGTTTATCCCTCTCTCTCCTCCAGTCCCTCACCTCTCACCTCCTATCCCAACCCCTGGCACCATTAACCTTTTTATTGTCCATAATTTCACCTTTTCTAGAATATCACATATATTAATAGTAGTTGGAATTATACAACCCATAATAAGCTTATTTTTAATCAGCTTCTTTAACTTAGTAATATACCTTTAAGTTTCCTCCATGTCTTTTCATGGTTTAGTGGCTCACTTCTTTTATCCTTGAATACTAGTCTATTGTCTGGAGGTAACACAATTTATCCAATTGCCTACCACAGGACATCTTGGTTGCTTCCAGGTTTGGGCAATTATGAATAAAGCTGTTATAAATATCTGTGTGCAGGTTTTTGTATGAAAGTTAAGTTTTCAAGGAGAACAATTGCTGGGTAAGTGCATGTTTAATTTTATAAATAGTATTTTAAACTTAATTTTGCCTTGCATGTTGTGTGTTTTAACGAAAGTGCTTAAGCTGTGCTGGGGATTTGCGATTCTTTCAAGAAGAGCAAGAGCCTCCTCAAGTATAAAAGCCTAGTTCTCCAGCCTCCTTCCTGTCCTCACCTCTTAGCCTTTCCATCCTTCTCCACCCTCAGGGGACACAGAAAATCTGACCTCAGGCCCACCAAGCTAGGGTTCAGTGCCAACACCTGGCTCATACCTTCTCCGGGACAGGGAAGTAATTGCACGGCTTTCTTGTTACCACGCAGCACGTGGGATCTTAGTTCCCTGAACTCACGGCCCTCTGTGTGGAAGCTGAGAGTCATAAACACTGGACCACCAGGGAAGTCCCAACTGTTTGGCTTTTACAGGCAGTTAAAATTCGGTCGCTGCTCAGAGTACACAAAGANAAGTGCTACACTCAATATGCCAGCAAATTTGGAAAACTCAGCAGTGGCCACAGGACTGGAAAAGGTCAGTTTTCATTCCAATCCCAAAGAAAGGCAATGCCAAATAATGTTCAAACTACTGCACAATTGCATTCACCCCACACGCTAGCAAAGTAATGCTCAAAATTCTCCAAACCAGGCTTCAACAGTATGTGAACCATGAACTTCCAGATGTTCAAGCTGGATTTAGAAAAGGCAGAGGAACCAGAGATCAAGTTGCCAACATCCTTTGGATCATCGATAAAGCAAGAGAGTTCCAGAAAACCATCTACATCTGCTTTATTGACTAGGCCAATGCCTTTGACTGTGTGAATCACAACAAACTGTGGAAAATTCTGAAAGAGACGGGAATACCAGACCACCTGACCTGCCTCCTGAGAAATCTGTATGAAGGTCAAGAAGCAACAGTTAGAACTAGACATGGAACAATAGACTGGTTCCAAACTGGGAAATGAGATATGTCTAGGCTGTATATTGTCACCCTGCTTATTTAACTTGTATGCAGAGTGCATCATGCAAAATGCCAGGCTGAATGAAGCACAAGCTGGAATCAAGATTGCCAGGAGAAATGTCAATAAACTCAGATATGCAGATGACACCACCCTTATGGCAGCAAGTGAAGAAGAATGAAAGAGCCTCTAGATGAAAGTGAAAGAAGAGAGTAGAAAAGCTGGCTTAAAGCTCAATATTCAGAAAACTAAGATCATGGCATCTGGTCCCATCACTTCATGGCAAATAGATGGGAAAACAAAGGTAACAGTGAGAAACTCTGTTTTGGGGGCTCCTAAATCACTGCAGATGGTGACTACAGCCATGAAATTAAAAGACACTTGCTCTTTGAAAGAAAAGCTATGACCAACATAGACAGCATATTAAAAAGCAGAGACATTACTTTGCCTAAAACGGTCTGTCTAGTAAGAGCTATGGTTTTTCCAGTAGTCATGTATGGATGTGAGAGATGGACTATAAAGAAAGCTAAGCACCGAAGAATTAATGCTTTTGAACTGTGGTGCTGGAGAAGACGAGTCCCTTGGACTACAAGGAGATCGAACCAGTCCATCCTAAAGGAAATCAGTCCTGAATATTCATTGGAAGGAGTGATGTTAAAGCTGAAACTTCAATATTTTGGCCACATGATGTGAAGAACTGAGTCATTGGAAAAGACCCTGATGCTGGGAAAGATTGAAGGCAGGAGAACGGGACAACAAAGGATGAGATGGTTGGATGGCATCACCAACTTGATGCACATGAGTTTGAGCAAGCTCTGAGAGTTGGTGATGAACAGGGAAGCCTGGCGTGCTGCAGTCCATGGGGCCACAAAGAGTTGGACCACGACTGATCGACTGAACTGAACTGGGTAAAGAAGCTGCCTGCAATGCAGGAGACCCAGTTTCAATCCCCGGGTCAGGAAGATTCCCCTGGAGAAGGGCGTGGCAACCCACTCCAGTATTCTTGCCGGAAGAATCCCAAGGACAGAGGAGCCTGGCAGGCCACAGTCCATGGGATGGCAAAGCGCAGGACATGGCTGAGGGACTAACCCATTCACTGGGTCCTTCCAGTGAAGAAATAGACCCTAATTTCCCGAGAACATTTTGAGTGAATGTCACACTCAAAGTCTCTCCTGTCCCAGGTGTGGTCCAAGAAGAGCCCTGCTCACTGAGACCCTCCTCCTCACTGAGACCCTCCTCCTCACTTGGGAGAGTGACCACTCACCCTTTCCTGCTTTACTCAAAGGCCCAGGTCTTGACCCTCAGCTCCAGGGTCCACTACCCAGAAGCTCTAGGAGAGAGCACTCACGAAAAGCAATGTTTTTTTGGCCCTCCTCCCATCACAGAATTCCTATGGTGGGCATGCTGATTGGCCCTGTCTTAGTGATGGGGGCTGAACCCCTGAATGACTGGACCACCAAATGCGTTGTCTCAGATACCATGAAAGTGTATTTCTAGATCACATAGCATGCAGCGGGATGTTCCAGGTCAACAGGGTCTCTAAGCCACATGACCTAGAAGTGACCTGGGCTTCTTCCAGCTGTGGCTCCAACATTCCCAAGACCCAGGGCCCATGAAAGGCGAACAGAAAATAAAGAATGCATGCTGCTTTCTCAGAGGCATCTCATGCTGCTATGACTGGAAGTCAGTGTCTTGGGCACCCCCGCCTGCAGAAGGGGCTGGGAAATACTGCCTAGCTCTCACCCAGTGAGGAGAGAGACATAGATTTTGGTGGGAAGCCCACAGCCCCTGCCACAGTCCCCTTTCCTCCTCCTAAGTCCACCCTCCTTCACCTTCCTGCTCTCGCCCCATTTGTCACCATTAGCATGTGACATGGGGGGTTACCTGGTGGCTCAGTGGTAAAGAATCTGCCTGCCAATGCAAGAGACATGAGTTTGATCCTGAAAGACCCTCTAAAGCAAGAAATGGCAACCCATTCTGGTATTCTTGCCTGGGAAATCACATTGACAGAGGAACCTTGCAGGCTACAGTCCATGGGGTCGCAAAAGAGTGGGACTTGACTTGGCAACTAAACAACAACAAGCATGTGACATATGGAAAATTGTGTAACCTAGGAACGAATACAATCAGCAGTCAGCCCTTACTGCTCCCAAGGAGCAGGTGATAGAATCTTCTCCCCAGTCATTGCTGTCTTAGTAACACACATACCGTAGCCCAGCACTGGTCTGCATTAGCAGTCTCGGAGTTTTTATTTTGTTTGTTTTAAAATTTATTGTTTGTGCTGTTACTCACTATCTGCAGGCCTCACTGATGTGTACCAGCTCCAGGGGAAATAAAAAACAAACCTTAGCAAACATCTTCCCTGAGCACAAATGTGTTTCAGAGCATTGAGCTCAGCATCAATTTTAGGATGTTAATCCTTGGATACATTCTCAGGATCCCATTCAGACGCATTTGCCTTACTGATACTGTTCATGAAAAACCGGACTAGACTTGGGGTCACAGCCCTGACACAGGGTCCTGCAGCCCCTGCCCCCACTCCAGCTGAGGCTGCTTCCTTCCACCTCCCAAGGTACAGGAGAGGTCCAGTCGATTTAGGGGAGGACTGGACATTTATTGGGTGCCCTGTGGAACAATGTGTACTTTTGGCTTAGAGATGGAGGAGGGTGAAGGGGGAACACAGTGTGACATGTCCAGAAACCCTAGTGGTCCAGAGGAATTTGGCCAACTGGAAATTGGGTTCAGTTCAGTTCAGTCACTCAGTCATGTCTGACTCTTTGTGACCCCATGGACTGCAGCTCACCAGGCTTCCCCATCCATCACCAACTCCAGGAGATTACTCAAACTCATGTCCATTGAGTCAGTGATGCCATCCAACCATCTCATCCTCCGTCATCCCCTTCTCCTCCCACCTTCAATCTTTCCCAGCATCAGGGTCTTTTCCAGTGAGTCAGTTCTTCACATCAGGTGGCCAAAGTATTGGAGCTTCAGCTTCAGCATCAGTCTTTCCAATGAATATTCAAGACTGATTTCCTTTAGGATGGACTGGTTACCCATAGCACCCCCCTCCCCGCCTCATTTCCAGGTTCAGCCCTCTCCACCTTGACAGTCCTCTCCTGTGTCTCTGCCCCAGATCCCCTGCGAGAACCTTCCAGTGCTGCCCCTCCCGCAGGCCAGCCCTCAGGGGAGCCAGTGCCTGGACCACATGCTGAGACCTGAGGACTGGACTCGCTAGAAGCCATCTCCATCCCCGCTCACTCCACACACACCCCCCACCTCCATCTGCATTCTGCAGAGGGGTTATTTCTTCTTGACTCCACCCCGCCCCCCTCACTGTCCTCTTCCCGCTCCCAAAGCCAGGGCCCTCCTGTGTGTGCTGCCTGACCTTGGAGCCTGCATGGGTAATCAGGTAATAAGGGTCATTCCCACCTCCATACCCTCTTTCCTGCTGTTTTCCCAGCCTGGAGTTTTCTGACCTGTCCCTTTCTGTTAGGCTTATGTTATTCTTTCTCAAGGCCCGCTTCCTCCAGACAGCCTTTCTTGACCTCTACCTCGGCTCAAACTGAACATGGAACAGACTGGTTCCAAATCGGGAAAGGAGTATGTCAAGGCTGTATATTGTCACCCTACTTATTTAACATGTATGCAGAGTGCATCATGAGAAACACTGGGCTGGAAGAAGCACAAGCTGGAATCAAGATTGCTGGGAGAAATATCAATAACCTCAGATATGCAGATGACACCACCCTTATGGCAGAAAGCAAAGAAGAACTAAAGAGCCTCTTGATGAAAGTAAAAGAGGAGAGTGAAAAAGTTGGCTTAAAACTCAACATTCAGAAAACCTATATCATGGCATCTGGTCCCAATACTTCATGACAAATAGATGGGGAAACAGTGGCAGATGTTCTTTTTTAGGGCTCCAAAATAACTAAACATGGTGATTGTAGCCATGAAATGAAAAAACACTTGCTCCTTGGAAGGAAAGTTATGACCAACCTAGACAGCATATAAAAAGCAGAAACATTACTTTGCCAACAAAGGTCCGTCTAGTCAAGGCTATGGTTTTTCCAGTGGTCGTCTATGGATGTGAGAGTTGGACTATAAAGAAAGCTGAGCGCCGAAGAATTGATGCTTTTGAACTGTGGTGTTGGAGAACTCTTGAGAATCTCTTGGACTGTAAGGAGATCCAAACAGTCCTTCCTAAAGGAAATCAGTCCTGAATATTCAGTGGAAGGACTGATATTGAAACTGAAACTCCAATACTTTGGCCATCTGATGAGAAGAGCTGACTCATTGGAAAAGACCCTGATGCTGGGAAAGATTGAAGGTGGGAGGAGAAGGGGATGACAGAGGATAAGATGGTTGGATGGCATCACTGACTCAATGGACATGAGTTTGAGTAAGCTCCGGGAGTTGGCGATGGATGGGGAGGCCTGGTGTTCTGCAGTCCATGGGGTCGCAAAGAGTTGTACACGACTGAGAGACTGAACTGACTGAACTGACTGACCTCTGCTTGAGTAGCTACTGCAGAAACTGCCCAACTCAGATGGGACTCAGACCCAGCCAGAACCCAGATTGGGGCTTGATCCAATGGGTTGTGACTCAAACTCACTGTCTCTAATTGAAATCACATACTGGTCTCAGGACTTAAATAAGCTGATATTCTTTATGTGTCAGTGCAGAAGGAATTCAATGAGAGGCAAAGTGATAGGTTAAAAGTGTATTTATTTAGAGAGATAACACATTCTGTAGACAGAATATGGTCTGTCTCAAAAGGTGAAAGTGGCCCTGAAACAAGGGGTGGTTAGTTTTTATGGGCTGAGTAATTTTATAGGCTAATAAGTGGGAGGATCATTCTAACTAGATTATTCTAACTATTTCAAGAAAGGGGCAAAGATTTCCAGGAATCAGACCACCACCCATTTTTTGGCCTTTTATGGTTGGCTTCTGTTGTGACATGGGTTTGTGTGTCATTCAGCATGCTAATGTATTACAGTGAGTGTATAATAAGGCTCAAGGTCCACTGGAAGTCCAACCTTATGCCATCTTGAGCCTAATGCATTCTAAGAAGGTTATATTGTATTCACGACAGCTTCTTTTAAAGGTTGTGCTCTGCTCCCTTCCCTCCTGTTTCATTACCAGGTCCAGGTGAGTGGGCCTTAAGCAGAGTCCTCTGTGAAGAGAAGTCACTCAGTCATGTCCAACTCTTTGCAACCCCATGATTGCAAAGAGTTGCAACCCTGCCAAGCCCCTCTATCCATGAGATTTTCCAGGCAAGAATACTGGAGTGGGTTGCCATTTCATTCTCCAGGGGATCTTCCTGACCCAGGGTTCGAACCTGGGTCTCCCACACTCCAGGCAGAATCTTTACCATCTGAGCCACCAAGGAAGCCCTAGAGTCCTCTACTGGAGTAAAACCCCTAGATTTTCTGCAAGATGAAACTATTGAAATTGTGTCGGAAACAATAAACTGCCCCTCCCCATTAGTTAATAGAAACTTTCAGCCACAAATTTAGCCCCAAAGGGTGGGAAGCATACTTACCCTGCACTGGTAGAGAGTGTAGGAATACCAGGTGAATCCACTCTCTAGTGTGTGTGGGTGCGTATTCAGTCATGTCCAACTCTTTGCCACTCCACCACCTGTAGCCCAAGGTCCTCTGTCCATGGAATTTTTCAAGCAGGAATACTGGAGTGGGTAGCCATTTCCTTCTCCAGGGATCAACCCAACCCAGAGATCGAGTCCACACCTCTTGTGTCTCCTGCCTTGGCAGGCAGATTCTTTGCCACTGAGCCACCTGGGACTGTGGCCAAAACATGATCCCTGCCCGTGTTTTGTGTCTGTGGTGCAGCCTCAGTGAACCTGCTCCGCAGATGGGATTCAAACACAATCTTCCAACTGAAGCTGCACAACTTTTCTCAGGACATAATGAAGCTCAGGCTCTTTATGTCAGTACAGAAGGATTTCAGCTAGAGGCAAAGTGATAGGTAAAAAGCAAATTTATTAATACCATATCCTTTGTAAAGAGGTTGTGGGAAAATGGCACATGAGAGGATGGTCATGTCCCACGTCTTGGGCAAGTTCCTGAGATGGATGCCAAGTGAGGGTCTTTGGCTTGGAGCAGGAGAGAATTCAAGAGCGAGCCTCAGTCACGGGAAAGAAGTGATACACATTCTGAATCCTTTCATCTCACACTGGGACTTCAACCCATGTGCTGGCACTTGCATCCAGCCAAAACCCACAGTCTTCCAGCTGAGATCACATACCTGGTTTCAGGACCCAGCAAAGCTCAGGTTCTTGATGTCTCATTGCAGAATTCAGTGACAAACAAATTGATAGGTAAAAACTGGATTTATTTAGAGAGAAACATCCTCCAAAGACAGAGTGTGGGCCCTCACAGAGGGTGAGGGCAGTGGCCTCAAAATGTGGTATGGTCAGCTTTTATGGGCTGGGTAATTTCATAGGCTAATGAGTGAGAGGATTATTGCAACTATTTTGGAGAAAGGACAGAGATTTCCAGGAATTCGGCCACTGTCCACTTTTTGATTTTGATGGTCAGTGTTGGAGCTGTTGTGGTGCCCTGGGTATGCCACTTAGCTTGCTGAAAGTGTTAGTTGCTCAGTCATGTCTGACTCTTTGTGACCATGTGGACTATAGCCCACCAGGCTCCTCTGTCCATGGAATTCTCCAGGCAAGAATACTAGAGTGGGTTGCCATTCCCTTCTCCAGGGTATCTTCCTGACCCAGGGATTGAACTTTAGTCTCCCACATTGCAGGCATATTCTTTTCCATCTGAGCCACCAGAGAAGCCCTGCCAAGCTTCCTGATGTGTTACAATGAGCGTAAACCGAGGACCAAGGTCTAGTGGAAGTCGACTTGTCTGCCATCTTGGACCTATTTCATTCTAAGCCGTTTATGTTTTGTCCTTGAGCTATTTCATTCTTTCAAAGGTTGTGCCCTGCCCCCTTCCCTTCTGTTTCAATTCCATAGGCAGAATGCAGTCCATTTCAAATGATGAGCACAGTGGTGAAATATGGGGTGGTTAGTTTCTATGAGATGGGTAATTTCATAGGGTAATGAATGGGAGGATTATTCCAACTATTTGGGGAAGGGACAGACACTTCCAAGAATTGGGCCATGCCCACTTTTTGACCTTTTATGGTTGGCCTTGGAACTGTCATGGTGCCACTGGGGGTATCGTTTAACATATGCTAATGTATTACAAAGGATTTACTATGAGGCTCAAGGTCTACTGGGAGTCCAGTCTTCTGCCATTTTGGAGCTAGTTGGTTTTAACCATTTTATGTCATCTACTCAAAAATTATGTCATTCCTTTATTTTTTTAAATTTTGTTTAAGTATAATTGATTTACAATGTTGTGTCAATTTCTGCTGTACAATAAAGTGGTTCAGAAATATATAGAGAGATATATATAGATATACTCTTTTTCATATTGCTTTCCACTGTGCTTTATCACAGGATACTGAATGTAGTTCCCTGTGCTGTACAGTAGGACCTTGTTGCTTATCTGTTCTAGATATACTTAGTTTGCATCTGCTAATCCCAAACTCCCAATCCTTCCCTCCCCTTTGGCAACCTTAAGTTTGTTCTCTATGTCTGAGTCTGTTTCTGTTTCATAGGTATCTTCCCTTAAGTCCTATTTTAGATTCCACATATGAGTTCTATTATATGGTACTTGTCTTTGTCTTTCTGACTTACTTAGCTAAGTATAATAATTTCTAGGTCCATCCATATTGCTGCATTATTTCATTCTTTTTTATGGCTGAGTAATGTTCTATTGTGGGCTTCCCAGGTGGTGCTAGTGGTAAAGAACCCACCTGCCAGTGCAGGAGATGCAGGTTCGATCCCTGGGTCAGGAAGATCCCCTGGAGGAGGTCATGGCAACTGACTCCAATGCCTGGAGAATCCCATGGACAGAGGAAGCTAGGAGGCAAGGGTACACAGGGTCACAAAGAGCCAGACACGACTGAAACAACTTAGCATGCACACACAATATTCTACTGTATGTATGTATATATACACACCACATTTTGTTTATCCAGTCATCTGTTGAACATTTAGGTTGCTTCCATGTTTTGACTCTTGTAAATAGTGCTGCTATGAACATAGGGGTGCACTTATCTTTTTGAATTGTAGTTTTTCTGGATATATGCCCAGGAGTGGGGTTGCTGGATACATGACAACTCTTTTTCAGTTATATCATTCTTTTAAAGGTTATGCCTTGCCTGTCCCATTACAGCAGGGAAATGCCAGTAGCTCTAACTAAAATCCAGATTTCTGGTCTCCTTCACTTGGACCTAGTGAACCAGGAGCTCTGAAGGTGCAGCCCAGGAATCTGCATTTTTATCAGGCATTGTCTTAGCCTGGCTGTGGTTAGCTGTTTGGCACGAGAGCTGTAACCTTGGTCCTTCCACCCCAAGGGACTTGCAGCATCCCCTGGGGTCCTAGGGCCTCTTGCTTCAGTAGCTAAGGCCTGATAGCTCCACCTTAGAGCTCCAGGCCAAGACTCACACCTCTGGTTTTGGCACATCATCCTTCACCATTTTGCCTAATTGGGCAATCTATAAATATTTATTGAATTGACCTAGGACTCTCAAGGGCAAGGTCATGTTTTCTTTATTTCTCTGGGGCCAACTTCCAGCATGTAGTAAGTACTCACTCTATCCCTGAGAGTAGGTTGATAGATGAGGTCACAGATCCAGGACACATCTGCACAAAGAGATGGGAGAAGAGACAGCAGCTTAGTTTACGCTGGCTTCCCCACTCCTTGGGGTCTTTCTAGAGGAAGAGGAAGCTATATTGTTTATGTTCACAATCCACAGACTTGCAACTGGGCAGAAACTCTTGGTATGAGTCAGGAAAGGCAGATGTCATCGCAGGTGTATTTTCTAAGAAAACCAACATGGGTGAGTGAATGAGGTTGACCTCAACTGTCTTGACAATAGCTTGGCCAACCTGAACTTGTGTACACAGTTTTGTTTTTTGGTCTCCAAGATCAGGGCCATATTAACAGTTCTTGGTGTGCTTCGTGGGTATCAGTTTAAATGGAGAAGACAGAGCTCTGAGATATGCAGGAAAGGAGCCCGCCAGCCATGGACATGGCTGTGAGAAAACTTAACCTTTTATGGGTAAAATAAATTTGCCCTGAAGCTAAAGACCAAAAAGAAGTTGGAAAAAACTTAAGTGAGCCCTCAGACCATGAACTAAGAGAGAACTGAAAATGATTGGATTCCTGTTGTAGCTAGAAAATGCACATAGACACACATGGGGACATGTGGGAATTATTGGCTCATAAGAATTGTTCAGGGTTTCCCAGGAATGGAATCTCTCTGCAAGGCAGGAGATGTGGGTTTCATTCCTGAGTTGGAAAGATCTCTGGAGAAGGAAATGGCAAGACACTCCAGTATTCCTGCCTGGGAAATCCCATGAACAGAGGAGCCTGACGGGTTCCAGTCCACAGGGTCACAAAAGAGTTGGACATGACTTAGCAACTAAACAACAACAACCAGGATTGTTCAGGATTGTGGAAAGCAAATTACTTTTATTAGCAAGTATATACAGAGCAATATTACAGACTAGCCTCTCTGCTGGGATACAAGAGGTATTCAGAACAGCCCCTACCATCTCTGGATGGAGAGCTAAGCCCTCTGCAAAGAGAAAACCACACAGAGATTCTCAAAAGTAAGCATGCCTGCCTAAATGGCCAGGAAACTTCTTGAAGGGACAGAGTCTGGGTCTTACCTTGAATCCTGAATCTTTGAATTTTAAATATCTTAAATGCTTATATAGATCAAAGTTACTTGTCTTAGGCTACATAATTGCAAGCAACAGAAACAAACTTTGACTGGTTCAAGAAAAATAAAGTTTAGAAAAGTATAACTGGGAACTAGGCTGAGAAAATGGGCAGAAACCACAGAGGCTGGAGAGTGGGAAGTATCACTGTTTAACCCTGTGGGAACAGCCTGGTAAGAGTACTGCTGTTATTATTGCAAGACTAGGATTCCAGGGCTTCCAATTTAAAGTCATGCCCACATCCTAGCTGCAAGGGAGGCTGGAAAGTTCTGATTTTCAGTGGGAGGGGATACTCATGCATGAGGTAGAGAATTCCCCAAACATTGGAAGGGGGTTCAGCAGCCAAAACAAATGACAAATGCTCACCACACCTTGCATATCTAATATAGGAAGAGAAAGTATGAATGTGAAAGAATATTCATTATCATTTTCCAAAAAGGAAAACTGAAGGATGGGAGTTGTGCAGGTTGCCAATGCAATAAGATTCTGCTCAGTGGGAATTAGGAAAGCTTTAGGGGGAAGGAGAACCTTAAAGACTTTGAAAAGGTGAAAGGTGAAGTCGCTCAGTCGTGTCCGACTCTTTGCAGCCCCGTGGACTGTAACCAATTATTAGGCTTCTCTGTCCATGGGATTCTCCAGGCAAGAATACTGGAGTGGATTGCCATTTCCTTCTCCAAGGGGTCTTCCCGACCCAGGGATCAAACCCGGGTCTCCCGCATTGGAGGCAGACACTTTAACCTCTGAGCCACCAGGGAAGCCCCCTAAAAGACTTTGGAGGCATGGAATAAATGGAGAAGAGGTAGGGAGGTTTTCCAGGCTGGGAAACCACCCAGAGGTCACAATTAGCCACGTGGGTGTGGGGGCAGGGAGGAGAAATTCAACCTCCCTACCAAGCCAGGCTTCTCCAGGCTCAAGCTCTGACATGGGAAGACCCGTCTTATCCAACATCTATTGCAGATTCTTCAGCATCACCCAGAAGTCCTGTTTCT
Source organism: Cephalophus harveyi (assembly GCA_006410635.1). Taxonomy (NCBI): domain Eukaryota; kingdom Metazoa; phylum Chordata; class Mammalia; order Artiodactyla; family Bovidae; genus Cephalophus; species Cephalophus harveyi. Next base: position 300,045 of record SJYT01021583.1, read on the forward strand.
CATATATCACTTATCAATAATATCATGGTATGGCTCAGTAGTAAAGAATCTACCCACCAATGCAGGAAATGTGGGTTCAATCCCAGGGTGAGGAAGATTCTCCTGGAGAAGAAAATAGCAACCCACTCAGTATGCTTGCCTGGAAAATCCCATGGACAGAGGAGCCTGGCAGGCTACAGTTCACGGGGTCACAAAGAGTTGGACACAGCTGAGCATGCACTCAGTGCACCCCAGATTAATTATCACAAGAATGGCATCATCACTACTCTGACCGTCACTGACTTTTAAGTGGATGTTTAGTTGGTTTATATTTAATGTAATTAATGTATTGATGTGGTTATTTACTATTTGCTTTTAGTTTGTTCAATCTATTTTTTATTCTTCAGTTCCTTTGCCCTCCTTTCTTTGGAGTTAATTTTTTACAATTATATTTTCATCTATCTACTGGCTTTTTAGCTATCCCTATTTGCATTCGTTTGTTTTAAGTAGGCACGTTAGGGATTTTAATAAATATTCTTAACTTCCCATAATTGTACCCCTTAACAAAAATGTAAGAATTTTACAATTATATAGTTTCATTCATAGCCTTCATCTACGAGCTATAGTTGTCATATATATTACATCTATATATGCTGTATATACTTTATGATACATGCTCTACATTTTGTTCTGAACACTCATATTTTTAAGAGATATTAAGAGAAAAATAGACTCTTAATGTACCCACATATTTAGCATTTCTAGTTTACTTCATTACTGATGATCTGCGTTTGATCTGATCTCATCTCCCTTCAGCATGACATAACTTTCTTTAACATTTGTCGAAGTTCAGATCTGTTCATGATTAATTATTTTAATCTTCATTGATAAGAAAGTATCTGTTTCACCTTCATTTCTTGAAGTGTATTTCCTCTGAATATAGAATTCTTGGTCGAAGGGTGTCTTTGTTGTTTCCTTCCAGCACTTGAGGCACAGGGTTTGCGGCAAAGTTAATTATCATCATTTTATAGATATGAAGACTGTAAACAGAAGTCAGAAATTATGGCTCCAAGCCTCCTGTTCTCTGCTGATTTATTCAATTGTCATCTTCCTCTTGTCACCCATTACCCTACTTCAGTGAAATGAGCTCTTGCCTAAAAAGAGTTTATCATTTACATTTACTGGCCTGGGAGTTTCCCCCCACCCCAGACCTCTTGTTAAATAAGGACATCCTGTCATGAAGCTTTTTCGTCTTTTATTGCTGCTTGAAGGGCTATAATATTCCCACTGCCTAAGAGGAAAGACCCTTTCTCTCAAATGCTTTTCTTCTTGGCCACACACCCTAGTCTTCAGTTCACATTGTGAACCAACCACTTCTTCTAAGTGGTTTAACTTGTTATTAACAATGTTCTTCAGATTTTATCTATACCTCGGCTGGTGCAGCTGGAGGCAGCAAGGAGTGAGAGCTGATGTTGCCCACTCCTCAGGCCTCTGTGTTAGGAGGCTTCTGGCAGCTGCTCCTCTCAGACTTTCCCTCTCCAGCACCCCCCCAACCACAAATAGACTTTTAACAAAGCTACAGTAGTGGGGTCTCCTTAAAAAAAAAAAAACTTCTGCCTCCTGCTGAAACTGTGAGAGAAGTTTGATTTTGAAAAGAGCTTAGTTTCATCTAGTTTATAAAGTTGTCTGAAGGCCGCATTGGGATGTACTTCTTAATGTTTGAATTCAAATGCTTTTAGAAAGGACAGGCATCACAAATCTCTATTTTGTTTTGACTGGCTCCTTCAGGTGTCTAGGTGTGTAACCCTTGTGCGTGCCCAGTCACTCAGCTGTGTAATCCCATGGACTGTAGCCTGCCAGGCTCCTCTGTCCATGGAGTTCTCCAGGCAAGAATAGTGAAGTAAGTTGCCATTTCCTTCTCCAGGAGAATTTTCCTAGCCCAGGGATCAAACCTGAGTCTCCTGCATTGGCAGGCAGATTCTTTACCACCGCACCACCTGGGAAACCTTCTAGCAAGTTCTATCTGGGAGCAACGAGCGGAGTACAATGCACCTGGGATTTTGGCTCAGCCACTGGCACCTGAGAAAGGGTCCAAAGCCCAGAGAGAATCAACAGCAGTAGGTTCACATCTGAATGTGACCATCAAAGATGTGGAAACACACTTCTTAGGGCCCCAATACCAGCCCACCCGTTCTAGGTCCAACAGGAGCTGCTGGAAGCACAGACTCAGCGTCTAGGGGCCACCTAGAGTCCATGGCTGTGGTCCCCTCCTCCATCTTCAAAGTACATCACTCCAGTCTCTGCCTCTGTGGTCAACCTGCCTTCTCCTCTGCTCAAGTCAAATCTCCCCTCCATCTCCCTCTTGAAGGATACTTGTGATTACATTAAGGGCCACCTAGATGACCCAGCATAACTCTCAAGATCCCTAATTTCATCACATCTGCAAAATCCCTTTTGCCATCTAAGGTAACATTCACAGGTTCTGGTGATTAGGATGTAGACATATCTTGGAGGACCCCCTAACCTGGCAAATCCTCACTGGCCCCCTGGGTTCAGACTTCCTCTTTCTCTTCTAAGAGACTTGCCCAGTGTCTAAGATGCGCCCAGGGGTCGGTCCCTAGTGTGGCACCAGATTGCAACTGTCCTTTTGTTATTCTGTCTCTTCTGCTTGAGGGCGAGGATCTCACCCGTCTTCCTCCCGTTGGCATCCCCAGGCTCTAGCTCACAATGTGTCCTCAATATACATTTGTAGGACTGAAAGTGCCCCTCCGACTGACAGCTAGAGGATGAGCAGCCCTGATGGAAGTGGGCACAGAGGTCCCCTGGTCAAGGTGATAAGGGGCCTGCAGAAAGCAGGGCCAGAGTGGGGCGTGCTGGCTGGACAGGCCACATTATGCTCTGGAGGTGCCTCCCTTGTGTTTGGAGCTGAGAGCGCTGCATCAGGGGTGCGACAGTCCACCAGCAGTGCAGCCCCGGGCTCCTCAAGCCCCGCGCACTGTTCACTGCTACTTTCCTGCTGCCCTGACCCCGGGAACGGGGCCCCTGGGAGCAGATGCTTGGAGGCAGCTTCACTGCTCCTCTGATGGTGGTCTGTGACTGGCTCCTTTAGTCACTGATTAGCTATTCAGGGACATATAATCATTGGGTAAATTCCATCCATCTATCAGGGGAGATATAAACATAAGTAAACATTAACCTGGATACAAGGGTTTACAACCCACAGCTGCCCTTGGGCACATGGACAGTGCCAGCTTGCCCTGGGTCCAGGTGGCTGCTTGGTTGAAAGGTAACTGATGGTATCATGCTTTCAATTTACTCCAACAGAAACATGTTCCAAGGGAACATGACCCTTGGAATGTGAACTTACACATCACCAAGCTTTACCTACCGGCGACAAACACAAACACACATACCCCTCAAAGCTATGTTATGGCACAACTGCACATGTTTATTTCTGTCAAGGCTAATTTAACTTTCATTTTTTTATGCCAAAACTTATAAGCCAATAAAAATGTCCTTCAAATCAGGGATGCAAAGGAAAAGAAGTCTTGGTAATCTAAGACCTTGCTACAGCAAGCATCCTGCCCTTAACTCTTTTTTTTTTAAACATGGACCACTTCTTAAATCTTTATTGAATTTGTTACAATGTTGCTTATGTTTTGTTTTTTGGCTGCTGGAGGCATGCGGTATCTTCTGACAGGGACTGAACCCACACCCTCTGTGTTGGGAGGCAAAGTCTTCGCCACTGGACCACCAGGGAAGTCCCCTGCACTTTACTCTTGCGGGCAGCAAGCTGGGGCTGTTGACTGGTGTGTGTTTTCTTCTGCTGTGTGGTTGAGGTCATGTGGGTGCGACTTTCTGCTTTGGATGGTTAATGGTGGAAACAGGGTCGGGGAGTCTGGTCAACCCTCAAGAAGCATACAGCTTTTGGAGACCACAATGTCAGAACGGTGTAAGACCACCCACTTCCATGGAGCCCACCAGGAAGCCATCCTCAGCGCCTTGGGTGTCTGGGTGCTGGTGCCTGGAAATTCTGGAACACACAGTCAGAACACTGGTCCTCTTGGAAGCCTGAAATCCTCATTCCAGGATGACCCCTCAGCTGGCTCGTTCTAGACAGTTCAGACAATGTTCTTTCTTCTTTCCCCAAGAAGCTGCTTTCCACCCTCAACTTTCCTCCGCCCCTTCCCTCTGCCCCATCCTTAAATGACTCTATTACTCTGTCATGTCCTCCATTTGAAGTCCTGTGTTTGCTGGCATCCCAGGCAAGGGAGAAAGACAACCATGTGAGAGGGATCTCAGAATGAATCAGAGCTCTGTACTTGCCCCTGGCACATCACACAACAAGCATCAGTGATAAAACTGGGGTTTCTTTTCTCCTTCACCAAACCTGAACTAATAGGCAGTTTAAGGTCATCATGAAAGGCATGGATTTTGGAGTCAGAGATACCTGGGTTGGGACTTCAGTGGTTAAGGATTCGCCAGCCAAGGCAGGGGAAACAGGTTCAGTCCCTGGTCTGGGATGATCCCACATGCCTCGGGGCAACAAAGCCCATGTGCCGCAACTACTGAGCCCACACTCTAGAGCCCACGGTCTGCAGCTACCAAAGCCTGCATGCCCAGAGCCTGTGCTCTGCAAGAGAAGCCACAGCAGTGAGAAGCCTGTGCACCGCAACTAGAAAGTAGCTCCCACTTGTCACTTGCTGCAACTAGAGAAAGCCCACATGCAGCAACGAAGAGCCAGCACAGCCAAAAATAAATTTTTAAAATTTTAAAAGATATACCTGGGTTAGTGGTGGCTCTGCTATTTCTAAGCTGTCTGCTGTTATTCGCCTTACTACTCCGTAGTTTCCCCATCTGTAAAATGGATTAAGTGATACCTACCTCACAGGGTCCTGATAAGAACTGAATGAGATTGTGCATGCAAAGGGCTTAACAATTCCTTGCATATGCAGCAAGTGATCAATGAACATTCAGTTCAGTTCAGTCGCTCAGTCGTGTCCGACTCTTTGCGACCCCATGGATCGCAGCACGCCAGGCCTCCCTGTCCATCACCAACTCCCGGAGTTCACTCAGACTCACGTCCATTGAGTCACTGATGCCATCCAGCCATCTCATCCTCTGTTGTCCCCTTCTCCTCCTGCCCTCAATCTTTCACAGCATCACGGTCTTTTCAAATGAGTCAGCCCTTCGCATCAGGTGGCCAGCATATTGGTGTTTCAACTTTAGCATCAGTCCTTCCAAATAACACCCAGGACTGATCTCCTTTATTAGTTATTGTTATTATTGGCAGTTATAAGATTGTGGGTAACATAAGAGCCTCATGTAGAAACTATGGTTAGACAATGCAGGTGGATCAACTTCTGAAGCACCTTGATCCTAAATTCAGGGCAAATGGAGGTATGTATGGTGAAACACCATGTGTGGTGGGTGGAAAACCTCTTCAAGAGCACACGCGAGGTCAGGTCATGTAGGGTGGAATTCTGAATGTCTGCTACCACAGGCTGCCTGGATCTCTAAGCAAATGAGAAGAATCATATCTAGACTTCCCCACTGTTTTTGTTGAGAATGTAGCCCAAAGAAAAGCGTTTCAACAGAAACTGCTACAAGCAAGGGTTTGCATCAGAGGAAGAAGGCTGAGCCACCCTCTAGGGAGGAGCCGGGCCATCCAGCCTTGTGTGACAGGTCAGAAAAAAGGAAGAAAATGATTCAGGGTTAGCTTTAACTCACAGCCTGATGAGGTCAAAAGCTGCTTCCCACAGGTATCAGGCCAGAATCTTGAAAGAAGGAATTTCTCGGGGCTGAAGTAACCACAAACAGATCCAACTGGTTTTCATGGCGGGTGATGTTTATTTAACATTACATCCAGATGTCTACGCTGTGAGACACAGACATTGGCACCAGAAAGTGTTTATCCAATTTTTTGTTGAACTCCAGACTGAGTTAGATACTGGGACAAATCAAACTGAAACCAAATTGCAGGCCCCACCCTTATGAGGAAGGGCTGGAACTGATCCCAGGGTTCAGAAAAAAGCGGACAAGAAACCAAAAGACGGGAATCATATGAGCAAGAAGGACTTGCCTGGCATTCTCAGCTGTTTTCCTATTCCAGGAAAAAAATGCTAAGTCGTGGACATGGCAAAGTAATCAGGGGCTGTGTTAGAATCTGGTTTCCTAGGTGAGCCCAGGACAGCGACAAAGCCCCCTCCCTGGAACCACGTGGCTCCTTCCCATCACCAGGCAGCTAAGGAGACACTCTGCTTAGCAACCTCCCTGCGAGGTTGGGAAGTGAACGCTCCATGCCACCCCCTCCCCCGCCCCCAAAACTGGCTTAACTGTGCTGAGTTCCTTTTTCTTGGTCTTTCTACTGAACTTAAGCATCAACATCCTCTACTGGGGCAATGACTTCCTGTCCTGCCAAAGAAGTGGAAATGGTTTTAATGGTTGTTTTTTGTTTGTTTTTACCCTGATGTTGGCTACAAACTTGGGTTTGTATTTTTAGGTTTGACTTCGGGTAGCAGGAGAGAAAACAATGAGATCGGGCCAAGGGCTCCAGTAGAGAATCAGCTCAGGCCAACATTCACGTGACTTCTGGGGAATATTCATTCCCAGTGCACTGTCCTAAGAAGGGAAATTTCCATAAGTGTCCTTCCTATGAAAAAAAAAAAGAAGAGGTATAGATACGGGATTTCAGATAGGAGCCTCCATCAGCTAACAGTCTCCCCAGAGTCCCACTTACATCTGGGCCTCAGAACAACGATAAAATGTTTCTCCACAAACACTGTGTTTGAAGCATCTGAAAAATAATTTATTTGTAGCTTACTATTAAAGAGCTCTACGACTGAGAGGCTGTTATCTTTAAAATAGTCTATACATTTCATTCTTCCTTCAACGGATAAAGGGTGAAGGGACTGGAATAGAGAAGACTCCACCTCACTCTATATCACTCCACTTCCCACCAACGTGTAAACTATTTGGGCAAACTTTCTTTGGCAAACAGAAGGTAAGTCTGAAAGAGCTGCAATAACTGGTGACAAGGTTTTCCCCCTGGCAAATTAAAGCAAATAATTTTGCTGTCAAATCTTTATCCCTGAAGTCACATGGCAATCTGGAGCACTTGCCATCAGAGAAACTGCAAGAGTGGGTCCAATGTGCTTGGAGTGAGGTTAGGAAACAGAATATTTGACTGAAAAGATAAGACAGAAAACTGAGTCTTTGTTTTCTGTGGAATGAGCACGGAGAGAATTTTCTAGATACTTGGTTTTTAAATATTGCATTTGTGTGAATGGGGCATACCAGGGTATAAAACTAGAGTCATATCCTAGAAACAGGGGACCCTGCTGGGCTGTCTGTGTTCTCAGGGAGCCTCCCGTGGGTCTCAAATAAATGCTGTGAGACCCAGAGTGGAGACTGGATATTTGGGGTGACAATCATCTTGGAGTGTTTGTTCTCATACACAGAAATTAGAAGGGGGCTAGAAACCTGTTGTCTACCAGATGCAGAGCCCTCAATGGTTACGGCTGCAGCCTCTGGTGTCAGCTGGACAGGATTACAATCTGGGTACTGCCATCCACTAGCCAATAGTTTTTGATGTTTCATTTTCTTCATCTACCAGATGGAGACTATTATATGACTAATATCAATGAACGGCCTTGAAGGATAAATGAGGTGATGCATGCATACACTTTGGCGTGGCCTCAGCCACATACTAAAAGTGAATTTGACACGAGACTCTCCACAGTCTCCTGAAGGCCATGTGCAAGGGAATGACGTCATGGGAGGCCCGTGTTTAATTCAGAAGGCATTAAAGACCAGTATCAAGCAGGCTTGAGACCGAAGATGTCAATTGTGGAGTTGCCCCTTCATTTTTTTTTTTAAAGACAAGGTGCTTTGTAGATAGTAGAGATTTGGGGGATCTGCCTAAAGTCAAAATGTTTTAAGTGTCAACAAACTTTTCTTAAGGGTTATACCAAAAATATCATGAAGGGGTGACCCATTCTTCATCAATATATATTGGGCCCTTATTTTGGGTCTCCCCCACATGGCTATAGGCTTCTAGAATAGATGGGCAGAAATGTTTCTTGTGTGTGAAACTCTCAAGACATGACAAATTTTCAAAGTCATATTATTTATTCTCACTACAGTATGTTTGACACCACTGTCTGGCAGAAAGTGTGCAGTGTAAGTAAATTCATTCATGTATTCACCATTTATTCAGCCACAATGTGCTAAGCACCCCTTTGTGCGCCAGGAACGATTCTAGGTACTGGATTAATCCATCAGAGAACACTTCCCTGTCCTCGTAGAGTTGACATTGTGTAAATACTTCTAATCAGAGGCAAGAAGAAATCACCTAAGTTAATGGGCATTTCTTTGAATTGTTTCCTGGGCTGGTGGTGAATTAACTAAGCAAGAGGAACTCAAACGCTCTGTGAATGGAATGATGTCCAGGCATCCGGAAGGGGAATGGAAACTCCAAGGCAGCTTCCTTAAGGGAGCCATCCTGGAGAAGCACCCAGCCTCTCTCTCCAGGAGTGAGGACTTGGGCTCAGTCGCTTCAGTCATAGCCAACTCTTTGCGACCCCACGGACTGTAGCCCACCAGGCGCCTCTGCCCATGGGATTTCCCAGGCAAGAATACTAGACTGGGTTGCCATGTCCTTCTCCAGGGGATCTTCCCGACCCAGGATCAAACCCGAGTGTCTCCTGGAGTGTCTCCTGCAGGTAGATTCATTTACGGCTGAGCCACACGAGGACTTGAGTCTCTCTCTCCATCAATAGGCTAAGTTTTGAAAAGACTGAGGACAACTCACGTGGCCATGTGGGGTTTAGAGACCACTTCCTCCCCAGGGCGTTTCCCAAAGAGGGGCTGTTTGCCCGGCAATGTGTGAGCACAGGTCCGAAAGGAAAGTATGGGAGGCATGGATCTTATGGGCAGGAAAGAAATTTGCGGAGGGGAAGGTCTGAGCAGGGGACTCCCGCAGGCCGGGCTGAGATTCCTGCTACTTCTGCGGCTGGAGATCTTGGGGCCAGAGCGTCTGCGAGGAGGAGGAGGAGACAGTAGTTGGCAGCCGAGTCCTTCGGGGGGCTCCACTCCACCCCAGAGGCTGGTTCCAGTCATCAAGCAGAAGGTGTTTACGAAAAGGAAATCTGCTAGCTCACAGAATCGGCGGGAGCCTGAAGAGTCAATTTCATGGAACAGCCTCCAAATCTATACTACAGAAGTGCCCCGATAAAGAGGCTGCTGCTTTGCGGCCGCTCTACCAAGAGGCACCAACACTAGCTGATACCATTTCTGACAACTGATACCATTTCTATCCCCTTTTGGGGAAAAAAAAAAAAAGCCCTCGACTATCCCCTTGCCAGTGATACGATTTCCACCCAGAGCCTTTTTCCTTAGAAGTCCTCACTTCCAAGTCACATGTGCTCTGTTTGGTGGAACTCAGTTCATATGCCTGCAGCCTAACAGCAGAGGAGTTTGGGAACTGATTTTCTTGGTTTCTTCCTGATGAAAGTAGAACTTATAAAGCTAGAATTTCCCAAAAGAGCCAAGGTGGGTTAAAAAGTTGCTGGACGGCCAGGAGACATTGCAATCGTCTCTTTCAATCGACCCTTTTGCCAACCCAAGGCCAACACACGCCACCCACCCAAGTTAAGCTCAATATCAGCTACAACAAAATTATCTTCCTGACACAGTTCAGGGTGCCCAGATGGAAGCTCAAATAGCTCCCCTGCCTGAAACGGGTATAACCCAAACTCAAGCAGCAGTGGGCCCTCAAAAGTAAAGAACAAAAAGTAACGGGAACCATCTCATCTTTTATTGGAGAAAACTGGCAAGCAGTGTTTACCATGTGAAACCTTCAGGGTGCATTTTGTGTGTGTGATTAAGGAACTATCAAGCACTCCCTGGGGACCTCTCCTTTCTGGCTACTTAATCCCACAGTCTCATGCCAGAGAGGAGTATCCCAGAATCCTCTCTCCTCTAGGCCTCCTAAAGGCTCAAATCGCAATTGTCCAGAACATCACGCATGTTATGACTCCAAGCTGGGAGCGCTGACGTCTGTGCCGGGCAGCTGTGAGCCAGAGTCAAGTTCCCTTTCGGGGCTCACAGTCTCCCAGTTTCTCTCTGCATCCATTTTCTCCTAAGTGGCTCTCTGGAAAATGACCACAGTCTAGCGTGAGGGTCCTTCATCCTTACCTGTTTACCGGGGAGTCCCGGCCGCCCCCGATGGCCCCTCAGGGAGGTGTCCTGCGACCAGTTAGAGGAGGTTGCCCCACAGTGTCCCAGGAACCGGCACCGGAACTGGTACTAGTATTCAGGTCTTTGCTCTCCCTTGATGGTGCCGCTCGTTCCAGGATATCTGCATTTAATCGAGGACAGAGACCGAAGCCAGAGGACTGGGTTTCCTCCTGTGACACAGCAGTCACCTTTGAGCCCCTGTGCTAATATCACTGCATGGCAGCACGGCGTTTCTCAGGAAGCCACCCGAAGGGAAGGTGAGCCGTGCGCGCAGTCCCGGCGGCCGCGCCGGATGCACGCCTGTGAGCGCCGGGATGCACGCCTGTGAGCGCCCGGATGCACGCCTGTGAGCGCCGGGATGCACGCCTGTGAGCGCCCGGATGCACGCGGGACGCCCTCGGCCCGCAGGCCCTGAGGAGCGCGGGGCTGCAGGAGGAAGGGCGCCATCCGGAGCTTCACTTTCCCGCGTCTCTCCCTCCCTCACACTCAGGAAAACTCTGGCCTCCGTCCCGCCAGCCACGTTCAGATTCTGCTACCCTCTCAGCTGAGCAAAGCGCGCGCTGGAGGAGAATCCGTGTGGTTTTTCAAGTTCCCTTCTGTCTAAAATCAGGGGGTTGCACATTATGGTCTGGGGAGCCCCCTGGGCCGGCCTGGCAACCCTGTGAGAAGGTGGACAGAGGCGGGTCCCCTCTGAGGAGAAAGGTTCAGTCAGGGCTTAGACGTCCAGGGGCTGTGAGCGCATCTTCTCATCAGAACCTAGACCGGAGCCATCAAGGCCCCGGCGCCAATAGCCCAGGTGTTCCGACGACAGCGAGAGTTTACTCGAGTTTACTCGTCACAACAGGAGGGGCACGTTCTCAGACTCCGGGGCTTGGGGCCATCTGCCTTCATGCTCTCTGCACTGCTCTCTGCTCATTCAGTATTTCGAGCTAAAAACAAGGCAGGGGCCTGCCAGCCGGTGGACTTCCTCGCTGCATTTCTATACCTGTCGCCTCAGTCGGACTCCCGAGTCCCGTTACTCAGCTGAACAAGTGCTGCAAATTTAATTTGAACTTGAGTTTTCCAAGAAGTGTCTTAATCTGAGTCTAAACTAATGTCAATCTATTAAGCATATTATACATTATGCAAAAATGTATGCTGTTAGTCACTAAGTCGTGTCCGACTCTGCGACCCCATGGACTGTAGCCCTCCAGGCTCTTCTATGTGTGAGATTTCTCCCACCAAGAATACTGGAGTGAGTTGCCATTTCCTTCTCCAGGGGAATCTTCCCAACCCAGGGATCAAACCCTGGGTGTACCCGCATGGTGGGCAGGTTCTTCACCATCTGAGCCAAATAACAGCATGTAAGCTGTGGCCCGCCTGGTACAGTTTTAGAATAAAACCGTGATGCATGAAAGCCTGTCAGCCCCCAGGAAGCGATTCGATTTGACTCGAGTCCCGTGCCTGCATTCCTTGACTGCCATAAAGAAGGTGGCTGTCTGGACAACTCTGCTCACAGTGCTTCTCTCTTCCATCATCACGTGATCCAGCTTCTTTTTCCTCTGAAATCTTGGGGGAAACTCTCTCCAGTACTAGTCTGGGCACTTCTTTTTCCCCTACTCCTTTTGCTTTCTGCCCTACGGAAGCTCCTGGAAGCCTGTCTGGCAACACAGTACCCTGGGAACGGTGAGGGAGGGCAAGACTCATACAGTAGGGCAGTAGTTCTCAAACTGGGATCAAAGCTAAGGAGGCAGATAAAAGGTCATTCCCTGCCCCTGGGGGCCCACTTCCACCTGCCTTCTCACTCTGCAAAATACTTTTTTTCTAGATTTGTGGTAGCAACTCAGGTAAAGAGCAGAAGGTGGGGTGACATCTGTGGGACAGAGGGAGAGGAAATACCAAGACCTAAGAAAGACGTGAACTGGCGATGGACATTATCGGTGTGGAAACAGGAGAGGCGGGAGTCACGGTGATGCTGGCTGGCCAAGGTCAGTCTGCGAATCAGTGATGCCGGGGCAGGCTCAGTGAATAATGACTACAGTGCTCATCTCTTCTGTGCTGAGTGCGTCCGTTACTTTACACAAGACGTTCCATTTATTCCTCACAACGACTCTTCAAGGTAATAGCCCTCTGTTGTCAGGGCAAAACTTAAAGCTCAGGGAGATTAAACCATTAGGAAGTGGTGGAGTTGGGATTTGAACCTGGGTAGAATGACTCAGAGACCATGCTTTAACTTCCACTCAGGCTTTACTGACAAAAGAAGGTTCCATTTGGGAGCATGGAAAGAGGCTCAAATAAGGCCCCTGGCATGTGGGCAGGACTGATGTTTTCCGCATAAAGAAAGATAGGAGCTGGGGGAAATCCCACTCGTCACAAGACACGCTACTTTAGGAAATGCTGCATCGGCATGATCTCAGCCCAGCCAACGGCTGCAACAAACAAGCCAGGAGAGGAACGCCTGAACACAGAAATTTACTTCCTGCTCACACCAGCTCTCATCAGACAGACCCAGCCAGGCAGCTCTCCTGGGCTTCTCCTCCACACAGTGACCTGGGGACCCAGGCCCCTGCCCCTTAGTGATGGAGGTGACAAGACAGTGAGGGGACACACCAGCTACTTTACCAGAAAGCGCCTCCTCCCTCGGGCTCATGTGCCACTGGCCAGAATCAACCACTTGGGTGGATTGGGGGCTCAGAAACGTAGTCCCTAGCTGGTCAGCTGCTTTTTGACAGCAACTCTGCACTCTCGAAGGAGACCATGGCTCTTCAGGGATCAACCAGCCATTCCATTCACAGGCACACTTGATAGAGTGGAGACTGGTATGATGGCCTAGTGAATGACACTGGTGAATGACTCTAGAATTTCGGCACTGTATAGGCTGCGCTGGAAGTGGGATGCTCCAGGGACTTTGATGGGGGCTTCTCTCAAGCAGCGGACCCTGGAGGCCAACCCCATTCTGCAAGCATCTGTGGCTGTTGAATCTTGGCCAAGGCTCCCAGATTGGGGTCTGCCCTTGCATGTGGTCCAGTGTCCCTGAACTTGACCCCAGAAGGCAGCCTTAACAAATAACTGGTTTCTGAGAGCAAGACCACCCTTCTTGTGAATGTCAGTTACTCAGCCAGTGTCAGTTACGTCTGGTCACATGAGGGTTTTTTTTTTTTAAGTTCCTACTGATGGGCCACTCTGGGAGTTCAGGCAAAAAAAAATATTGAATTCCAGGATCTAAATCTGCAGACTAAAGACATTCACAGAAAGAATTTGAATAAATGTGGCTGTCAGAAGGGAAAGGGGCCAGGAAAAAAAAAGGGTAGATAGATTCTAAGGAAAGAAAAACAACAACAAAACCCAAAACAAACAAAAAAACCCCACCAGGTTGTTCTTAGAGTCATATTTCAATTCCAAGTTTTTATGTCTTTTTTCCCCCAAATTGTCATTAATTATGGATTGTGTGTCCCTTGGAAGTTTGTTAATATTATTAGTTTTGGAAGGATGTTTCCTGCTTCTTTTTCATATGCAACTATTTATTTAAGCAGCTGGTTCTCATTTCTGAGTGTAATTTCAGTGGTCCTGCTACAGGATAATGGGCTGAAATGTCTCAAACGAAGCTTGAATAAATAAATTACTTTGATGTTTGTTTTTTAGGAGTGGTTGAATGCAGTATTGAATCCATTGGTACGAACCTGGCCCTTCTTTAGGAAAATGTCCCTAGATGGAAATAATAGTGGATTTGAAAATTTTTGAGTTGCATATTTTCTGAAAGGCCAGCACTCTCTCTGTACATCTGACACTTTGTACTTGGAAAATGATCTGTAACTACTCTTCAGAATGCCCCTCAGAGGAAAACTGCAAAATTTCCCTTAGTTTCCAGATGAGGAAACAGGCTCTGGAAACACAGGCCTCTCTCCCAAGGTCACACGGAGAGCACCAACCTTGGAAATCTGAGTCCCGATTTCTCAGCCAATTTGTCACTCTGTTCGTCCATCGCACCTTCGTAAAGCTGCTTTTTTCCCCACCAAATAGCCAAAAAGAACATAGGGTGAATTCACACAGATCTAGCTATGAGAACTTGTAGAGCCACTGTAGGAATTTCCACTTGAAATGAGAGCCTGAGTCAGTGTTGTACACAGAAGCAGTCACATCAAAAAGACTCCGTGAGAATTTGCTGTATGACTCAGGGAACTCAAACGGGGGCTCTGTAATAACCTGGAGGAGTGGGAGGGAGATTCAAGAGGGAGGAGACATATGTACACCCATGGTTAGTTCATGCTGATATATGACAGAAATCAAGGCAATATTGTAAACCAATCATCAATTAATTAAAAATATACAAAAAAACTTTTTAAGGCTCCATGAGGCAAAGTTTTTCTTCTACTTATAATCTCTTTATCTACCAGGCTCCCTCACCTGCCTCACTCTCCTCTGACCCACCTCCCCCTCCTCTAGGACATCTCCCTATAGTTGTCTCTCGGGTTAGCACTCCAGCATCCTTCTTCACCAAGGCAACCCGCTTCACCTCACTGCACAAGCGCAGCTGGACAGGGCTCAGGCGGAGAGTGGGCTTGGGGGCCCAAGCGCTTCTATACCCGGGAGGTCCAGGTGTGGGCCGCAGTGGGCTGGAACAGGCTGGGCTCCTCCAGCAGGTCACTGGGGGTACGGCGGAGTCTAGCACAGCAAGAGCTCGTGACCTTGGCCACAAGGGAGGCAGAACTCTGAACCAGAGTTGGTGTCAGAGGCAGCCATAGCGCAGACCTCGCTGTGGAGTCAGGGAGAAGGGCACTCTGGACATGCAGTCAGAAATCCTGTCCTCAAATCCCGCCTCTGACAGTTGTCAGCTGTGTGACTCTGGACAAATAGCTTAACTTCTCTGAACCTCAATTTCCTCCTCAATAAAATGAAGGCTGCAACAAGATTGGCAAAGACTTATCTATCTCTTAAAATATCCCAGATGTTGTTCTGAGCACTTTGTGTATATGAGTTCATTTAGTCCTGACACCAGCACTCCAGACTGTGTACTATCATTATGTACAGTTGTACTGCACTAATGTACTAATTAGTACAACGGTATCATTGTACAGTTATGGAAATGGAAACACAGAGCTATCTGCAACTTACCCAAGACAGTATGGCTTACGTGGCTGAGCTGGAATTTGAACCCAGGCAGACTGACTCCATTATCTCCTAGAGTAGCTATGCGCTAATGTTTGTAAAGCTCCTAGTTCCATGGCTACCACAAGGTCTATAATTAGTAAAGGTGTAGAGATAGGGACTTCCCTGGCAGTCCAGTGGTTATGACTCCACACTTCCACTGCCAGGGATGCAGGTTCCGTCCCTGGTCAGGGAACTAAGATTCTGTATGCTGAGAGGTGCTGCTAAAGAAAAAAAAAGGATGTAGAAATGAAAAGGGCTTAATGGGAGAGTGGGGGAAGTGGGGACGGGCAGAGATGAAAGTCAGGGTAAGACCCTCAGAGAGAAGAGGTTGAATGGCTATGTGAAAACCCAGGCTGGACAGAAAGAAAAGCAAGCTGCCCTGACAGTCCAAGTGGGACCTGCATTTGAACTAGGCCCAAGGTCTCGACTTAGCTGTCACTTCTTCCAGGAAGCCTTCCCTGATCTTGCTTGACTGAATTAGGGGCCCCTCTTCTCTAGTGTATCCTCTAGGAACAAGGCTCCCACAGCAGCGCTTGCCCCCTGCACTATAATCACTCAAATTTGCTTCTTCTCCCCACTGTGGGCTCAGCAGTGACTTTGGCGTGCTCTCCTCTGTGGCCACTGGGGGCCCAGCACTCCATTTGACACACAGGTCTCAAGAGCTCTGCTTGGGTAAAAGAATGAATGAACAAATAGGCACGGGTCCCAGGGCGAGCAGACTGACAAAAACCTTCCTGCCTCTCGAGGAAACATTTAGATTCTCAGAGCCCCGAGGCCCTCTGAGCAGCCTGCCCTGACTTCATTCCTGCCCCACCTGTGGTGGGTCTGCCCGGCCTGCTGCTAACAGCTGGACCTCATCAGGGCCTGAAGGAAGACCCTCTCACCCTTTATGGAGCTCCAAGGCTTTCCCAAGGGGGTTGGAGCAAGGGTACCACAGAAATGCTCCCCCAGCAGAATGTGTAAGTAGCAGCTTTTCTTGCTGAGGCCTTACCCTCGACGTGGCAGGCGCTGGGGTCACTTGCCCCAGCTTCCAACCTGGCCACCCCAGATCCTTCTTCGTCACAGACACAAGCTCTTCCTGCTCCTTTCAGGCCTGGGGGTGGGGGGCTCTCCCAGGGGAGTGTCCATGGGAACCTCTAGGGGAATTCCGAGAGCTACAGGGAGCGCTTGCCCTCTGAACTTGGCCTTTCTCACGGTTGCTCAAGAATGCTGGCACGGATTGGGACACTCGGCACAAAATGCCTCGGTTTTTCTCTCCCCAGCACGGTTGCTCCAGCCAATCCCCAGGATTCAGAAATGCCTTATTGTGTGAGCTGGAAACCGGCAGGCCAAGCTGGAATTGGGTTTGGGCACAAAGTGTAAAATCAATGTCTAATCACCTAACAGGTCCGAGGTCAGCTTGTACGGTTTTCTTCTGAAGTTTCCATCAGGCCAGGTTATTTCTACAAAGCCAAGCATGCAAAGCCATCGTCACCAGGGCACTGTACACAGAGTCCAGGCTTGGCCCTTACCAGTTGGGGAAAAGCTGGGCGTGGGACATGTCACTCTAACCTGTACTCTCTGCACCTCCTTTTCAGGATGCAAGATTAAGCAGGAAACACAGGTCAAAGCAGTTACAGCACTGAGAGATCCAGGCAACTCTCGCTGACAGAGATAAAGGGCTTCCTGCGAATCTGTTCTCTGGAAAACGCAGGTCAGGGAACATTCTGGACAGCCCTCGGATAGCCTGCAATAACACAAGTTCTCCGTAAGTGACACTGGTGTTGTGAGATGCGAGAAATAACGGAGTCAGAGCTGACAAAGGCTGACAGCGCAGGCTGGCTTGTGAGAGCGTGACCACCTCCATATTTGCCCTTGACCGAGAGCAGCCAGCCTGTGTGGATCGGCTGAGGGGACTGTGGCCTCGTGGGGTGAGCTAATGGGTCAGGACAGCGCCAAGACTCAGAGGCCAGCCCCGGGTCTTCTGGAGAAACTCATGCAAGGCTGAGAGTGAAAATGAAAGTCACTCAGTCGTGTCCGACTCTTTGTGACCCCACGGGCTTCTCTAACAGCTGAGTTGGTAAAGAATCCACCAGCAATGCAGGAGACCCCGGTTCGATTCCTGGGTTGGGAAGATCTGCTGGAGAAGGGATAGGTTACCCACTCTAGTATTCTTGGGCTTCCCTTGTGGCTCAGCTGGTAAAGAATTCGCCCGCAACGCGGGAGACCTGGGTTCAATCCCTGGGTTGGGAAGATCCCTGGAGAAGGGAAAGAATACCCACTCCAGTGTTCTGGCCTGGAGAATTCCATGGACCGTATAGTCCATGGGGTCGCAAAGTGCCGTACACGGCTATGACCCGAGTAAACGGGATGACGGCGCCTGCTCTGCCTCTAGCGCTGTCACGAGGTTTAAGCTGAGTGACAGTGTGTGACTGTGCTGGCTGTTAAATGCCACTGTTTCTCACCGCTAGCCCCCACGGGGCTCTGTGCTGCTGGGGCTGGGACTGTACAAACCCCCTTTCTCCCCTGCCAGTGGCTCCCTGTTCATCCTGCTGGTTAGCGGCAGTTCTGGAGCAAGGCAAGCAAGACACTTGGGATGCGAAGTGGAAGACGGTACCGATACCGATCTAAGCTGTACCTGCACACCCCACGCCCAAATGCTCACAGAGGTTCAGACTAAATGCCGTTTCTTACCGCCCCCGTTTACAAACACGTGCCTCAGCTTCACTGATGGAGCACCACCCGCGTGAACATTCCTGAGTAGCTATTTTTTTGTTTTGTTTTGTTTATTTTTTGTCTTATCTTTTTGGTGTGAATTCCCCGGGGGTAGTTGTTTTAATGATTTCAGTTTCTTTTGTTCTCTTCAGTGACAATAGACCGGTTGCTTTTAATCAACAAGGGAGCATTCAGAGCCTGAGTTGGGCTGCAGAAATTCCTGAAGGTGGTGGGACCGGGAAGTCCTCGCTTCCTGTCTCTGGGGGAGGTGGGTCTGGGCTGAATGAAAGGAGGACAAGATGACTCAAGTGGCCTGGATTCCGCGGCTGTCAGGGTCATCCATGTGCCCATAGGCGGCCCGCACCAGGCTGCCAGAGGAAAGAAAGCTGGCCAAGGACAGGAGCAGTCAGCAAGGACCGACAAGAAAAAACCCAATCCTTGGAAAAGGAGCCCGAATTGCTAAGAAGGAAAAAGAATCACCTGGAATCCAGAGCCTGCCAAGAGCAATCAAGGCAATCACGTGGGCATCATTGTCCCCAATTCCAAGGAAACCATGACTCAATCTGGTTTAAGGAAAATAAAATCTATAGTGTTTAATGATTCTGTTCCCATAATAACACTAAAGGAATCAACAACATCTTAGCTCTGCTTGGGGGAAAAACATAAGCCACTCTAACGGAGGGATGTTTAAATACAAAGCTCTCTCTGATTCACCTCTGCCTCCCTTACCCCAGACCTACTGCTCTAACCGATATTGACATAACAAATGCCAAATCATTAAGCTGTTGATCTTATGTTCTGGGGCATCTTGGTTACAACTCCCCCATGATCTTTGTGTCTGTATTTCATCTGAAGCCTAACCTGTGCTCTCAAATCCCACAGACATAAGCTGAGAGCCAGAGAACAGCACACACTTTTTTTTTTTTCCATGCAAGAAAATGATAGAACAAGCATAGTAGCTTTCAGAAAGATTCCTTATCTCACACTGTTTAACATGTAATTTGGAAATGCACTCTTTTTGTCAGTAGTATCGTGTTAGTTTTCTGGAGCTGCTGTAACAAAGCACCATAGACAAGGTGGTTGAAGTACCTAGATCAAGGCCTCAGAAGAGTGTCTTCTGCTGAGGCCTCTCTCCTTGCCTTGCAGGTGGCCACCTTCTCCCTGTGTCTTCATGGGGCCTTTTCTCTGTGTGTCTACAACCTAATTTCTTCTCCTTATATTGAACTTGGGCCCACTCATATGACCTCCTCAAGTACCTCTTTAAAGACCCTATCTCTAAATAGTACATTCTCAGGGGCTGGGGGGTTAGGACTCCAGCATATGGATCTGGTGATAGGAGACACAAATCTGTCCATACCATGTACTAGTGATGATAATTGCATTAATAGTTAACGTTGCTTAAACGGTTACTGTTTAGAGTTATGCTGAATAATCAACTTGAGTTTAATCCTGAAAACAGTTTCATATTATGGATGTCATCATTCTTCTCATTTTACAGATGAGTGATGAAAGCTTTAGGAGTGACTTGCCCAAGGTTACATTCCTAAGAAGTATAGAATTGAAGTACAAACTATAATATAATGGGAACCCAGGTCTGTCCAATGCCAAAAAGGCCCAAGTTTCAGAGGATCCTGAAATTATTTCCTTCTCAGGCAAATTAATGAAAACAGCTTACTAACCCTTAGTTGTTATACCTTGAAGAAATATCTTTTTTTTTTTTTCTGGCTGTGCAACACGTGGAACTTCCCTGACCAGGGATCAAACCCATGCCCCTGTGTTGTAAGCAGAGTCTTAACCGCTGGACCACTGGGAAGTCCCTAATGTGAAATACCTTTGAAAGAGAAATAATACCTCAGTCGTGTCCGACTCTTTGCGACCCCATGGACTGTAGCCTACCAGGCCCCTCCCTCCATGGGATTCTCCAGGCAAGAGTACTGGAGTGGGTTGCCATTTCCTTCTCCAGGGGATCTTCCCACCCAGGGATCGAACCCAGGTCTCCCTCATTGCAGGCAGATGCTTTAACCTCTGAGCCACCAGGGAAGCTTAATAATACCTCAGGCATTTCAAATTTTAAAGAAAGAATATAATATATGCCATTATTGGATGAGAAAAAGTTTCACAAATGAGAAGTGTTTTAAAGATTAAGCTAAAGAAGAAGAAAAGCAATGAATAATTAAACTTTATTTGTTGATGTTCTTGGCACTGGATTAGAAAATAAATGTTGATTATCCATTTTGGAGAAAACCCAGCTCTGAAGAACATATTTTGTACTATGAAATTTGAACCTTACACAAAGACAAGAACAGGAGCTAAGTTGAGTAGGTTAAAAAAAAAAAATCTATGTTTATTTTTCTCCACTTTAATTATAAAATCATCTAGTTTTATTGATAGACTAGACTTATCTAAAGATAAGTTTTATCTGGTTTTAAGTTTTATCTGGTTTAATTCTTTCATTCTCCTTACCTGTCTCAAGATTCCTATTTATGGTGATTTATTCAAAACAGTTTATCAATGATCCAGTGGGTCACTTTTAACATATACCTGTTTTACCTATTTCTTTGCTCTCTGCCCCTGTTATCTGATGCATTCTAGCTAGATATTGGGCAGCTAATCTTAACAGGTAATAAAAATGAGTAACTACGGTCTGAAATGATTCTTGAGCTGAATATGTCAAACATTCCAGATAAACCTAAATTGGGATTCAAAATGTTAGAAATACTCAGCAAATGTGGCTGGTATTTGAATTAACTAGTTAATGTCAGCCATAGTTCTATAGTTAGCAGCAATGAATATGCAATTGTCATGACAAAAAATGTATACATCCAACATCTTCTGTACATGATTTTTCAAAGTTACTGTAAAAAACAAGATGGAAAGATTTAGTTTATGCCCTTTAAGAGTCGAAGCAATATTTTAAGATCAATGATATGCTTTGTATATACTCTGATTAAAGATCCAAACTGGCATAAATTGGTATTACCTGCTAACCTTGAATTTATCCAAAAGGAGTGAACTAGAGAAAAAAAAGAAAAGCACAATTCTTAACTGAAATCTTCAATCTTATCTGAACATAAATCCACTTAATGCTCAGTTCCTAAACATACAATGCATGGTAGCTAATAAAAGCATTGGATAGAAGGATTAAGTGACCAGAATCAATAGTGGCTACATTAAGACTTTAACTGCAACAAATGCTAATCAACAAACCCTCAGAGGAGAGGTAGTCCCTTTATAATAGAATCAACATTGCTTTCTAAAATCATAAATAGTGCAACATAGGGTCAATGTCATGGAGAAGGCAATGGCACCCCACTCCAGTACTCTTGCCCTGAAGATCCCATGGACAGAGGAACCTGGTGGGCTACAGTCCATGGGGTCGCTAAGAGTCGAACACGACTGAGCGATTTCACTTTCACTTTTCACTCTCATGCATTGGAGAAGGAAATGGCAACCCACTCCAGTGTTCTTGCTTTGAGAGTCCCAGGGACGGGGGAGCGTGGTGGGCTGCCGTCTAAGGGGTCCCACAGAGTCGGACACGACTGAAGTGACTTAGCAGCAGCAACAGGGTCAATGTCAACATTAATTTTACCACAAAGATACACACACGCACACACAGGTTCACAATTTTATACAGCAAAAATATCATTGTGTTCCCAGTTTCCACTGGTAGGGACAGTGGTCTGTAGCAGTTGAGTCTGTTTGCAGGAGTACCTAGCAAACGTACTGCACACCCCATCTTCACCCTCCAGCATGGGGATCCCCCTCCTCAAGCACATTCTAATCTCCATGCCCTTTCACTCTTCCTTTAACTTCTCCCACTACACACTACAATTCCCAAACACTCATATTTTTCTCCACAATATTTGAGTTTACTATCTTGTTCTTGTTACACTATAAGCTCTTTGAAGGTAGGTCGAAATTGTTCTGTTAACTTTCTAACTGCCTAGGACTAGTAGTCATTCCATAAATGTTTACTTAATAAATGAATAAATTAGTATCTTACTTATCATATCCAGTCCCTCCAATCTGTTGTTGGAAGTATATGCCTTTATGTCAGTATATGCTTTCACATTTCCAGTGACAAAGTATATTTCAAAAATGCATCATCTTGTTGCTAGAATGATCACTGTTGCTTTGGTGAATATTAAACTGACTTATCAGAATCAGATGCAATTAAACTAAGATTAGATTTTTTTCAATAATCCAGAGTGACTAACCCTCTGCAGTATCTAAAGAAATGGACTCAACAAACAAATATTCTTTTTAATTTTTCCAAGAAGTGAACTTTGGAGGATACTGAATAATTACTCCTGCATCTTGCTATGTGACTCAGATTTTAGGACAGAGTGAGAATAAGACTATGATCTAGAAATCCCCCTAAATGGGTACTTGTGGTCCGGCCCATTGTGAAATTCTGTGGCATAGCATAGACCTGTTGCTAGGCAACCTTGACACTGGGACCACGACTCTCTGCCTCAACAAAGCTGTGCTCCCCGCAAGTAAACAACCCTGCTGCTTTAAGCAGGCAAAGAACTGTCAACACAATATTTTCACTCAGCTCTGAAAACCTACCATTTCCAAGCTTGGAGGATACACAGTACTCTCTTGCTAAGAGGAATCTGCTACTTAAAATAAGAGGAGGCATACTTAAAAGCTAGGAGGTCATAGACCATGTGACTGAGAGCTAGGCGTTCAGAAAACGGGGTCACCGTTTTGTGCTTGAGTAGTTGTTTTGTTTTGTTTTCTGTTAAGCCCGAGTGAGGAATATTGAATGCAGGTGTCCATATTTGCATATGTACCTCCCATGTTGCGATTCTGTTTGCCAATGGCAATAGCTCTGGTGGGTTTTATTTCCGTTAAGCAAGAGAACTGTTTGCATTGACCAGGTCTGAGTAGGATGCTCTGCTCAAATTGTCTGCTTTTAATGTAGAGTCTTACCTAGCACCTGAAATTCTAACCTTATGGCAGAACCTTCTGAGGGAAAGACAGTGAAGGGGGGCAAAGTTAGATGCCTTTTATGCCCTCCTCTCTGTGTCAATATCTTAGGAGATTTTGGATGTAGCAATCCTTCAGATAGGGAGTTGTTATATCACTGGAGTTCCCTTGAACTGTTTTTGAGTAATTCTCCAAAAAACCAGGAAGCTCCCAGCCTTCTTATTCTTTTACACACACACACACACACACACACACACACATGCACACACCATATATATTCCTACCTTTGATTCTGCACATCTTTTTGTAAAATAAGTCAGTACTCTGTGGCTCAGATAGTGTTAGGGTTCAGGAGTGTATTTTGAAGTAGGCACAGTGCTATGTGGTGATTTTAAAACATATTCACATATTCTTTGGCATGCCTCCCTTCACAAAGTAAAACCTAATGCCTCTTCTCTTGTTCATGGGCCTGATTTAGTGACTTGCTTCATAGGAATAGAATGTGATAAAAATGAGGCTATGTGACTCTCAAGTTTAGGTCATAAAAACAATAGCTTCTGCCTGGAACACTCTTAAGACTGCTTTCTTCGGTGGAAGCTGGTTACTATGTTCTAAAGATGCTTAACTGGCTCTGTGGAAGAGGCCAGGAAGGGAGGAGCTGAGCCTCCTGCTAATAGCCAGCATCAGCTTGCTAGCTATGCAGGTGAGTTTTCTTGGAAATGAATCCTCCAGACTGCCAAGCCTTCAGGTGATTATAATTCCAGCTGACATCTTCACTGCAACTTTGTCTGAGATTTTGAACCCCCAACACCCAATCAAACTACTTTCATATTCCTGACCCATAGAAATTGTACGAGTTCATAATTATTTGTTGATTCAAGGCACTCAGTTTGGAGGTAATCTGTTACACAGCAAACAGATACACTGACACTCCTTTTTCCTATGCCCAGAACAAATAATACCAGTCGATCCTGGAACCCTGGCCCCCTTGAACCTGGGTGTAGCTTTGTAACCCTTCAGCAGTTACATTTCACCAGGCAGCCACCACCAGAAAAGATCAAATGTATTTGCCAACATGTGCTAGGGGACCAACAAGAACTGATTACCATTCAAGCCAACATTTTAGAAAGCACCCTTTTACTATTAATTGTAAATGAAGACTGACTTTGGCAACCCTTTCATTGTGATGTAGACACTGTTGCATGGTATTTACAACTGTGAACAGGTAAAAAGTATGACCTGTGGAGACATTTACCAAATTTAATTTGTTTCTGCTCTGTTTCCCATGGCCTTTTAAACTTACTCTACAATAAGCTGATGTCATGCACCAGTTCAAGGATTTGGTCAAAGTGGGTTTTGTGAGTACAACCCAGGTCCCTGAGCCACCAGAGGGTAGAAGTGAAAAAAAAAAAAACTCTCAAAAACGGAGCTGGGAGGGATATCAGCAAATTGGTGGAGTGGGTAAGCTGCAAGCTCTTGTTCCCCTACAGAAACATCAAAAAAAAAAAAAAAAAGCTGAAACTGTCAGAACCAACTTTGTCAGAACTCCAGAAATCAGTCACAGGCTTACAGCAACCAAGTAAATGCTGAATCAAGAAAAAAGCAACTCAAAAATGGAAAGTTTTGTGGCCTTTCCATTTGCTCTTACCTTACTCCCTCCCCAGGGAAGGCAGTTTCGGAGAGAGAGCAGCTGGGTTCCCTGTGTGGGATCCTGTTCCTTGGTTCCAGAAGAAGCAGAGGAGAACTTGTTCACATATTATCAGGCATGCCTGTTCTAACCAGTCTGGGGGTTACCTGAAGGTGCTTGTCTCAGTTTTGCCTAACTCAGACCTCAGGCCAGAAAAGCAGTGGGCATTGCTTGAAAATGTTGATAGGTGAACTAACAACCTATGGACGTCTGTGGCAAAAGATTATGGCCCAGATATACAATAGATTACCTAAGTCCCAGGAGGAAAAGCTGGGGGAAAATCTTCAGGAAACTGGGACATTCCCAAAGCATTTGAGTATACAGGCAAATTTAGAAAGCCATGCACAATCTCAAGGTAAGATCCTTGCTCAGAAAAGACCTGAGAAGATCCCCAGTTCTCACCTGTGCCAGTCCCTAGGCTCAGCATAAGCCTAAATTAGAGAGACCCAGCAGAAAATCAATCTGTGAAGACTGAGAGAGGTGCTTGCTTTCCGTGTTCTGCTTTTTCACTTCTGGTCTTTTATTTTTGTTTTGCATTAACTTCTGGCATTTAAGGAAACTTTGTCAAACATTAGCTGAACACAGGGCTTCCCCAGCCACTCAGTGGTAAAGAATCTGCCTGCAATGCAGGAGAGGCGGGAAGATGCTGGTTAGATTCCTCAGTTGGGAAGATCCCCTGGAGGAGGAAATGGCAACCCACTCCAATATTCTTGCTTGGAGAATTCCATGGGCAGAGGAGCCTGGCGGACTACTGCCCACGGAGTCGCAGAGTCGGACACAACTGAGCATGCGTACACGCGCAGCTGACCATAAACAAATAACAAGCGCCACACACGTCAAGGAACATCCTTTGCAAAAAATAGTTCGAAAAGTCAACAAACAGGCAATCATAGCCTTCAAAAACCAACAACAAAAAACAAAACCCAGCAAATCTTGGGGAAGGTAAATATTCTGATTTTACCTTGTCATATCCAAGTTATGACAACATAATATTCAAATATATAGTTTTCAACAATAAAAAACCACAAAGCATGGCAAAAAAAAAAAAAAAAGCCCAGAAGACTTGGCAAATTTAAAGGACCAGATAAATGTGCAGAAACAATCCCTGAGGAAGCCCAGACATCAGACTTATGAGACAAAGACTTTAAAACAACTGTCTTAAATATGCTCAAAGAACTAAAGAAAAATGTGCACATCTTCCTTTAAGCATGCAAAAGGAAATCAGGAGAACAATGTATGAAAAAAAAGACCGTTGTAAAAAGAAACCAAATACACATTCTGTAGCTGAAAAAGTATAATGCCTATAATGAAAAATTCACTACAAAGATTCAGTAGTAGATTTGAAGATTCAGAAGGAAGAATCAGCAAACTTGAAGATAAGATTGTTAAAGGTACGCAGACTGAGGAGAAGAAAAAAGAAAAGAAAGCAAAATGAACAAAGCCTAAGGGACCTCTGGGACTATTAAGTGGACCAACATATGCTTTATGGGAGTCTCAGAAAGAGGAGAAAGAGAGAGAGAGAGAAAGGAGTATAGAGAATATTTGTAGAGTAATAGCCATGAACTTTCCAAATTCGATTAGAAATATGAATCCATGTACCTAAGATGAAAAGACAGCATGCTCAAAGCAACAGGAGAGAAGAGACTCATCATAGTCCAGGGATCGTTTATAAGATGAATTATTGATTTCTCATCGGAAACCATGGAGGCCAGAAGGTAATGGGATGATATACTTAAAGTGCTGGGGGGGTGGGGGGGACTGTCATTTGAGAATTCTTTATACTGCAAAATTGTTCTTCAAAAATGAGATGAAAATTAAGATAGTCTCAGATAAAAAGTAGAGTTATCAATGTGATAAAATCCACAGTTAACAACAATATAGTCAATAATGAAAGGCTGAAAGGACTGAAGGACTTTCTCCCTAAGATCAAAAGTAAGACAAGGTGGGCTACTTTCCCCACTGCTATTCAACATTGTACTGGGAGTTCTGGCCAGAGATACTAGGCAAAAAAAGGGAAAAAAAAGTTATCAAAATTGGAAAGGAAGAGGTTAACTATCAAATTTGCAGATGACATTATTCTATGTAGAAAATCTCAAAGAATCCATAAGAAAGAAAGTTACTAAAGCCAAAGAAATTCTGTAAAGTTGCAGGGTACAAATCAAGACAGTATCAGATCCTTACCTTACACCATATACAAAAATTAACTCATAATGAAATAATGATCTATGCTTAGGAGCTAAAACTGTGAACTCTTAGAAGACATTAGGGAAAATCTTCAT
This sequence comes from Cephalophus harveyi, assembly GCA_006410635.1. Taxonomy (NCBI): domain Eukaryota; kingdom Metazoa; phylum Chordata; class Mammalia; order Artiodactyla; family Bovidae; genus Cephalophus; species Cephalophus harveyi. The sequence goes on from SJYT01021583.1 coordinate 326,985, forward strand.
GATTGAATGCCTCTGAATTGTACACTGAAAAGTGGTTCAAATGGCAAATCTTATGTTATATATACAGCTGACCCTTGAATAACACGGGGATGAGAGGTGCCACACCACTGCACTATTGAAAATCTTCAAATCTTTGTGTAATTTTACAGTTGGCCCTTTGAATCCACCAATCCACACCTGCAAATTCAACCAATCATGGATCATATAGTACTGTAACATGTATTAACTGAAAAAAAATTCTACATGTAAGTGGACCCATGCAGTTCAAACCTGTGTTATTCAAGGGTCAACAGTATATATTTTATCATGATTTTTTAAAACATGAACTTTAAAAGCATCTTGCTGAGATAGAGGAGTTCCCAGGTAACATTAGTGGTAAAGAACCTGCCTGCCAGTGCAGGAGACTGTAAGAGACTTGGGTTCGATCCCTGGGTTGGGAAGATCCCCTGGAGGAGGGCATGGCAATCGACTCCAGTATTCTTGCCTGGAGAATCCCATGGACAGAGGAGCCTGGCAGGCTACAGTCTGTAGGGTCACATAGAGTTAGACACCACTGAAGAGACTTAGCACACACACAGCTGAGATAGAAGGAGAGGATCTATTGCTCTCCCTGAGCTCATTCCCCTAAAGTATTGTCTTGGCAGCATTTGTTAAAGGGTAGCTGTTGAAAGGGCTTCTCTGGTGGCTCAGACGGTAAAGAATTTGCCTGCAGTGCAGGAGACCTGGATTCAATCCCTGGGTTGGAAAGATCTCCTGGAGGACAGCATGGCAAAAAAAAAAAAACAACCCTCCAGTATTCTTGTCTGGAGAATCCCAGGGACAGAGGAGCCTGGCAGGCTACAGTCCATGGGGTCGCAAAGAGTTGGACATAACTGAGCAACTAAGTGTAGCATAGCACAGCACAGCTGTTGAAAGTAATTGTTGAGGCCACAAGGAAGACACAGTAGAGGAAAATAAGACAGATCTGTTTGTTTACCTACCAACCATCAGGGCCAGGCTTCAGCCCCTCAAGACCACCCCTTCCCCAAGCACATGTCCCAGCTCCCGGCTATATGCCTCAGGTGACCACTCAGTAACATTCTGAGGTCTTCAATAGATGTTTCCTAAATAGATCTAACATCCCTAGAAAAATGTCCCAGGTGTGCCTAGGTAATCCCCACAGGTACACCTGGCTTCTGTTTCTCTCCCACCCTCTCTCCTACAGTGAAGCCTGCCTTGTGGGTTACTGCACCAAGATACCATCTCAGTTCCGGGTGCCCTGTTCCCCAGCAGACACCCCAGGGGGTGGGGAAGGGGAAGTCCCCTTCTGTTCCCCTGTTGTACAGCAGGTTAAAAGCTTACAAACCAGGCTGCCTAAAGCTCTCAAAGTCTAGCAGATTTTAGGAAATGGTTTTTTTAGTTTTGTCACTCCCTCCCCTAGATCTCAGGCAAGAGTCCACAGGAACAAGGCAGGGAGCCCTGGGTAAGAGGGAGTGGTCAGTCCATGTGACAGACACAGGGCTCGGTTTAGAAACCTCTTTGGGGACTTCTCTAGTGGTCCAGTAGTTAAGAATCTGCCTGCAAATGTAGGAGACACAGTTTCGATCCCTGGTCTGGGAAGATTCCACGTGTCACAGGGCAACTAAGCCCGTACACTGCACCTGCTGAGCCCCTACTCCAGAGCCTGTGCTCCACCAGAGAAGGCTGCTCACCACACCTAGAGAGTAGCCCCCACTGGCTGCAACTAGAGAAAGCCCACGCTCAGCCATCAAGATCCAGCACAGCCATAAGTAAATAAATAAATACAAATAAAACAAAAACTTTAAGAAGTTAAGCAAGAGAGAAAAAGAAACCTATTTTTACCTACTGCCCTTGCTCTAACTTGGGAACGTCAGTTCTCTTCCTTTAACACAAATTCTCTCACAGGAGTGAAAGTGAAAAAGTGAAAGTGAAGTCGCTCAGTCGTGTCCGACTCTTTGCGACCCCATGGACTGTAGCCTACCAGGCTCCTCTGTCCATGGGATTCTCCAGGAAAGAGTACTGGAGTGGGTTGCCATTTCCTTCTCCAGGAGATCCTCCCAACCCAGGGATTGAACCCGGGTCTCCCGCATTGCAGGCAGATGCTTTACCATCTGAGCCACCAGGGGAGACTCCTCGCAGGAGTGAAGTGAAATGAAGTGAAGTGAAGTGAAGTGAAGTTGCTCAGTCGTATCTGACTCTTTGTGACCCCATGGACTGTAGCCTACCAGGCTCCTCTGTCCATGGGATTTTCCAGGCAATAGTCCTGGAGTGGATTGCCATTTCCTTCTCCAGGGGATCTTCCCAACCCAGGGATCGAACCCGGGTCTCCCGCATTGTAGACAGACGCTTTACCATCTGAGCCACCAGGGAAGTCCATAGAGCCCAAGTGGGCTGCCCTTCTGCATCCCCAGGCTTGCTTGGACAGGCCTGCGTCTTAGGGGGCATTCACTTATTATTAACAGTTAGGTTCGTGTTGACCTTCTCTGTGCCAAGTGCAGTAGTAAAAACTTTAGACACATTAATCTCCTTACTTTTTTAAATTAAAAAGTATCTGATTATGTTTTTAATATCTACATGTTTTGGAAAATGTCCAATGCACCAAAAATTATATATAAGATCATTAAAACTTGCCCTCAATTTTGTTGCTTATTATTTCATTGAGTGAGAGTGAAATCGCTCAGTCATGTCCGACTCTTTGCGACCCCACGGACTGTAGACTACCAGGCTCCTCCGTCCATGGGATTCTCCGGGCAAGAGTACTGGAGTGGGTTCCCATTTCCTTCTCCAGGAGATCTTCCCAACCCAGGGATCGAACCCAGGTCTCCCTCATTGCAGGCAGATACTTTACCATCTGAGCCATCAGGGGAGACTACAAAAATGCAATGAGGAAGATCTAATGTTTCTATTTTCCAGGCAAGGAAACCTAGGCTCAAGGAGAGGTGAGAGTCCTGGCCAGAGGTCACACCTAGAAAATGGATTTGCACTGGGAGAGCCAGAGCTCCTCCTCATCGACCACACTGCCTTCTCAAGCTGGGTCTCCAGCTCCTAAGTCAGTAAAGAGACTGCCTCATGCTCAGAGGTCCCTCTTACGATATTCTCTACCTGGTCCTTGCTGGAAAAAAAAAAAAAGGAAAGGAACCCCAATCATTGCTAGCCACAGAAGAAACTACTGTCGACCTTGGGCAAGATGATTTCTTAAACTTTTTTCAGTTGCAAAATTATTACCGCCATAGTGTTAGCTAACACCTCCATAGTGTTCAGTTCAGTTGCTCAGTTGTGTCCGACTCTTTGCGACCCCATGGACTGCGGTACGCCAGCCTTCCCTGTTCATGACCAATTCCCAGAGCTTGCTCAAACTCATGTCCATCGAGTCGGTAATACCATCCAACCATATCATCCTCTGTTGAACCCTTCTCCTCACGCCTTCAAGCTTTCCCAGAATCAGGGTCTTTTCCAATGAGTCAGTTCTTCATATCAGGTGCCCAAAGTATTGGAACTTCAGCCTCAGCATCAGTCCTTCCAATGACTATTCAGGGTTAATTTCCTTTAGGATTGACTGGTTTGATCTCCTTGCAGTCCAAGGGACTCTCAAGAGTCTTCTCCAACACCACAGTTCAAAAGCATCAATTCTTTTGTGCTCAAATTTCTTTATGAGAAACTCTCACATCCATACATGACTACTAGAAAAACCATGGTAGTGGTGGTGGTTAAGTTGCTAAGTCGTGTCCAACTCTTGAGACCCCATGGACTATAGCCCACCAGGCTCCTCTGTCCATGGGATTCTCCAGGCAAGAATGCTGGAGTTGGTTGCCATTTCCTTCTCCAGGGGATCTTCCCGACCCAGGAATTGAACATGGGTCTCCTGCACTGCAGGCAGATTCTTTACCAACTGAGCTACAAGGGAAGCCCTTTGACTAAAATGGACCTTTGTTGGCAAAGGTTCATGTTGTGTGATTACTATTTCTTTTCTACTATGAGAAGCGGGCCGGCGCACTACGCGCGGTCCGCTGCGAGAGCCGGGCCGGCGCACTACGCGCGGCCGGGAGGAGCTGCCCCACGTCCGAGGTCGGGGACAGCAGCCTAGAGGGCCAGGCTGCGACGGCGCAGGAACGGCCGAGAGGAGCTACCCTGTGCTGAGGTCAGTGACGGCCCGGGAGGAGACACCCGGCATCCGAAGTCAGGGCGGCAGCTGGGTGGAGCTACCCCACATCCGAGGTCAGTGGCGGCCGGGAGGAGACACCCCGTGTCCGAGGTCAGGGGCGGCCGGGAGGCGACACCCCGCGTCCGAGGTCAGGGGCGTCTGAGGTCAGGGCGGCAGCTGGGTGGAGCCACCCCGCATCCGAGGCCAGTGGCGGCTGGGGGCAGACACCCCGTGTGGTCCGAGGTCAGGGCGGCAGCCGGGAGGAGCTGCCCCACTTCCGAGGCCAGTGGCGGCCGGGGGGAAACACCCCGCATCCGAGGTCAGGGGCAGTTGGGAGAAGCCACCTCGAGCTAGAGGCCAGGGGCGGTGACCCCGGGGAGCCACCACAAGCCCGAGGCCAGGGGTGGCAGCTGGGAGGGGCCACCTCGAGCCCGGAGCCAAGGGCGGTGACCCTGAGCCCGAGCCCGAGGCCAGAGGCGGCAGCTGGGAGGAGCCACCCACGCCCGAGGCCAGGGCCGGCAGCAGGGAGGAGCAACCCAAGGATCAGCAGGAGGGCCTAGAGGATCTATCCCACGT
>SJYT01021583.1:332082-356501 GCA_006410635.1 Cephalophus harveyi
GGGGCCACCCAAGACGGGCGGGTCATGGTGGAGAGGTCTGACAGAATGTGGTCCACTGGAGAAGAGAATGGCAAACCACTTCAGTATTCTTGCCTTGAGAACCCCATGAAAAGTATGAAAAGGCAAAATGATAGGATACTGAAAGAGGAACTCCCCAGGTCAGTAGATGCCCAATATGTTACTGGAGATCAGTGGAGAAATAACTCCAGAAAGAATGAAGGGATGCAGCCAAAGCAAGAACAATACCCACTGTGGATGTGACTGGTGACAGAAGCAAGGTCCAATGCTGTAAAGAGCAATATTGCATAGGAACCTGGAATGTCAGGTCCATGAATCAAGGCAAATTTGAAGTGGTCAAGCAAGAGATGGCAAGGGTGAACGTTGACATTCTAGGAATCAGCAAACTAAAATGAACTGGAATGGGTGAATTTAACTCAGATGACCATTATATCTACTACTGTGGGCAGGAATCCCTTAGAAGAAATGGAATAGCCATCATGGTCAACAAAAGAGTCTGAAATGCAGTACTTGGATGCAATCTCAAAAACGACAGAACGACGATCTCTGTTCGTTTCCAAGGCAAACCATTCAATATCACAGTAATCCAAGTCTATGCCCCAACCAGTAATGCTGAAGAAGCTGAAGTTGAACGGTTTTATGAAGACCTACAAGACCTTTTAGAACTAACACCCAAAAAAGATGTCCTTTTCATTATAGGGGACTGGAATGCAAAAGTAGGAAGTCAAGAAATACCTGGAGTAACAGGCAAATTTGGCCTTGGAATACGTAATGAAAGGGCAAAGACTAATAGAGTTTTGTCAAGAAAATGCACTGGTCATAGCAAACACCCTCTTCCAACAACACAAGAGAAGATTCTATACAGGGACATCACCAGATGGTCAACACCGAAATCAGATTGATTATATTGTTTGCAGCCAAAGATGGAGAAGCTCTATACTGTCAACAAAAACAAGACCAGGAGCTGACTGTGGCTCAGATCATGAACTCATTATTACCAAATTCAGACTGAAATTGAAGGAAGTAGGGAAAACCACTAGACCATTCAGGTATGACCTAAATCAAATCCCTTATGATTATACAGTGGAAGTGAGAAATAGATTTAAGGGACTAGATCTGATAGATAGAGTGCCTGATGAACTATGGACTGAGGTTCATGGGAGACCATACCCTGTTTCAAAGATGTTTTGAAAGGACAGACACGTTTGAAGATGATTCATTACTGCCATTTATTTGTCTGTCCATCATAACATAATCACTGAATATTCCTTACATGCCAATCACTGTGTTGAAGTGTTGCAAAAGCTGAGGTTTCAGAGCCCCTGTTTTAGCAATAATCTGTGTATAAAACATGGTAATTCCAGGAAACCATTTATTTATTCAACCCACAAAATTTTTATGAGTGTTTCATAGGTGAAAGTTATGGGACTAGGCTCACTGATTGCATAGGGTATTCAGACATGTTTTCCTCTCCCTCACCCTGAGGAGCTAGAAATATAATTTGTAGTGTGGTGAGAAAGGGTTTCAGATGTTCTTTACTGAAATATCATACTGCACTATTATTTTGGAGTTCCAGGACCTAATCCCAAGACGTGTGTGTGTGAGTGGGAGTTTCCCCACACAACAAGTAGTTCTTGATTACCACCATGCTGCTGCTGCTGCTAAGTTGCTTCAGTCGCCTCCGACTCTGTGCGACCCCATAGATGGCAGCCCATGAGGCTCCGCCGTCCCTGGGATTCTCCAGGCAAGAACACTGGAGTGGGTTGCCGTTTCCTTCTCCAATCATGAAAGCGAAAAATGAAAGGGAAGTCGCTCAGTCATGTCTGACTCTTAGCGACCCCATGGACTGCAGCCTACCAGGCTCCTCCGTCCATGGGATTTTCCAGGCAAGAGTGCTGGAGTGGGGTGCCATTGCCTTCTCCGATTACCACCATGGTATCTGAGAATTCAACTCAATCTGACATTATCTTCCCAGAGATAATTGGTTCAGTCCTACGAGACAGCAGCTCCACATTTCCGATCTCAAGTACAAACCCAGGCTGTTACCTGTAATACTGACCCACTGGCTATAATTACCCATAACTTACTCTTTGGGTTCAATTAATTTGCTAGATTGGCTCATACAATTTAGAGAATCATTTTACTTACTAGACTGCTAGTTTCTAAGAAAAGAATATAACCTAGGAACAGCCAGATGGAAGCGGTGCATAAGGCAAAGTTTGGGGAAAGGGTACAGGGCTCCCATGCCCTCTCCAGGTGAACCACTCTCCCCACACCTGCAAGTGTTCACAAATGAAGAAGCTGTCTGAACCCAATCCTTCTGACTTTTTATTTAGGCTTCATAATATAGGCATAGCTTTTAAAATTAATTTCTATTGGAGTATAGTTGCTTTGCAATGTTGTGTAGTTTCTACTCTATAGCAAAATGAATCACCATACATATACATATCGGTTCAGTTCAGTCGCTCAGTTATGTCTGACTGTTTGTGACCCCATGGACTGCTGCATGCCAGGCTTCCCTGTTCATCACCAACTCCTGGAGCTTGTTCAAACTCATGGCCATTCAGTCGGTGATACCATCCAGCCATCTCATCCTCTGTCTTCTCCTTTGCTCCTGAGTTCAATCTTTCCCAGCATCAAGGCCTTTTCCAGTGAGTCAGTTCTTCACATCAGGTGGCCAAAGTATTGGACTTTCAGCTTCAGCATCAGTCCTTCCAATGAATATTCAGGACTGATTTCCTTTAGGGTTGACTAGTTTGATCTCCTTGTAGTCCAAGGAACTCTCAAGAGTCTTCTCGAACACCACAGTTCAAAAGCATCAGTTCTTCAACACTCAGCTTTCTTTATGATCCAACTCTCACATCCATACATGACTACTGGAAAAACCATAGCTTTGACTAGATGGACCTTTGTCAGCAAGATAATGTCTCTGCTTTTTAATATGCTGTCTATGTTGGTCATGACTTTTCTTCCAAGGAGCAAGAGTCTTTTAATTTCATGGCTATACTCACCATCTGAAGTGATTTTGGAGTCCAAGAAAATAAAGTCTGTCCTTATTTCCATTGTTTTCCCATCTATTTGCCATGAATTGATGGGCCCAGATGTCATAATCTTTGTTTTTTGAATGTTGAGTATTAAGCCAGCTTTTTCATTCTCCTCTTTCACTGTCATCAAGAGACTTTTTAGATCTTCTCTTTCTGCCATAAGGGTGGTGTCGTCCGCGTATCTGAGGTTATTGATATTTCTCCCAGAATCTTGATTCCAGCTTACGCTTCATCCAGCCCAGCGTTTCTCATGATGTGCTCTGCATATAAGTTAAATAAGCAGGGTGACAATATACAGCCTTGACGTACTCCTTTCCCAATCTTGAACCAGTCTGTTGTTCCATGTCTGGTTCTAACTGATGCTTCTTGACCTGCATGCAGATTTCTCAGGAGGCAGTTCAGGTGGTCTGGTATTCCCATCTCTTAAAAAATTTTCCACAGTTTGTTGTGATCCACACAGTCAAAAGCTTTGGCAGAGTCAATAAAGCAGAAGTAGATGCTTTTCTGGAACTGTCTTGTTTTTTCTATGATCCAGTGGATGTTGGCAATTTAATCTCTGGTTTCTCTGCCTTTTCTAAATCCAGCTTGAACATCTGGAAGTTCATGGTTCACATACTGTTGAAATCTTGCTTGGAGAACTTTTGGCATTACTTTCCTAGCATGTGAGATGAGTTCGATTGTGAGGTAGATTGAACACACTTTGGCATTGCCTTTCTTTGGGATTGGAATGAAAACTGACTTTTTCCAGTCCTGTGGCCACTGCTGAGTTTTCCAAGTTTGCTGGCATATTGAGTGAAGCACTTTTACAGCATCATCTTCTAGGATTTGAAATAGCTCAACTGGAATATCATCACCTCCGCTAGCTTTGTTCATAGTCATACTTCCTAAGGCCCACTTGACTTTGCATTCCAGTATGTCTGACTCTAGGTGAGTGATCACACCATCATTGTTATCTGGGTTATGTAGATCTTGTTTATATAGTTCTCTGTATTCTATCCCCTCCCTTTTGGACTACCTTCCATTTCAGGTCACCACAATGTATTATGTAGAGTTCCCAGTACTATATAGTATGTTCTCATTAGTTATGTCTTTTATATACTGTCAATAATTCCTTGGTGTGTCAGTGGTAAAGAATCTGTGTGCTAATGCAGATGATGACAATTCGACCCCTGAGTTGGGAAGATTCCCTGGAGAAGAAAATGTCAACCCACTCCAGTATTCCAATAGTCTTGCCTAGTAAATCCCATGGACAGAGGAGCCTGGAAGACTATATTATAGTCCATGGGGTCACAAAAGAGTTGGACACAATATAGGGATTAACTAAACAACAACCACTATGCCTGAGACAGCTGTTGGCTGTCACCCTATTTAACCTATGCCCTCAGCACCTCATGAGAAATGTTGGACAGAATGAGTTACAAGCTGGAGTTGAGATAGATGGAAGAAACATTAACAGCCTCAGATATGCAGATGATACCACACCAATAGCAGAAAGTGAAGTGGAACTAAAGAGCCTCTTGATAAGGGTGATGGAGGAAAGTGAAAGAGCTGGCTTAAAACTAAAATTAAAAAAACTAAGATCATGGCATCTGGCCCCATTACTGCATGGCAAATAGAATGGGAAAAGGTGGAAGTAATGACAGATTTCCTCTTCTTGGGCTCCAAAATCACTGCAGATGGTGACTGCAGCCATGAAATCAGAAGATGATTCTTTCTTGACAGGAAAGCAATGACAAACCTAGACAGTGTGTTGAAAAGCAGTGACATTACTCTGTCAGCAAAGGTCCGTATAAAGTCTATGGTCTTCCCAGGGATCACTACAGTTGTGAGAGCTGGCCCATAAAGTAGGCAGAATGCCAAAGAATTGATGCGTTTGAACTGGAGAAGGTGCTGGAGAAGACTCCTGAAAGTCCCTTGGACTTTCAAAGAGATCAAACCAGTCAATCTTAAGGGAGATCAACCCTGAATATTCACTGGAAGAACTGATGCTGAAACTGAAGCTCCAGTATTTTGGTCAGCTGGTGTGCACAGATGACTCATTGGAAAATCCCTTATACTGGGAAAGGTTGAGGGCAGAAGGAGATGAGGACGTCAGAGGATGAGGTGCCTGACAGCATTGCCGATACAATGAACATGAACTTGGGCAGACTTCAGGAGATGATGAGGGAGCGGGAGGCCTGTTGTGCTGCAGTCCATGGGGTTGCAGAGTCAGACACAACTGGGAAACTGAACAATGACAACAACAACAAAACATACACACAATGGAATATTACTCAACCATAAAAAGGAATGATATTGGGTCATTTGTAGAGACATGGATGGACCTAGAGAGTGTCATACAGAGTGAAGTAAGTCAGAAAGAGAAAGACAAGTATTGTATATTAATACATATATATGGAATCTGGAAAAATGGTATAGATGACCTTATTTGCTAAATTGAAAGAGAGACACAGATATAGGAAACAAACTTATGGATACCAAGGGCGGAAGGGAGGATGGGAAGAATTGGGGGGTTGGGATTAATGTAGGCACAGTTGATTGAATCAGGGTAGGCCACTGATAACCCTCCCCTCCCCAGAGACTGGGGGACATGCCTGAAAGTTGTAATCCTCTACCCAGGCAGTTAGCTCCACTGGTGACCAGCTTTCATCCTTAAAATCACCTCACTAATGTAATAAAAGACACCTTTCCCTCTCTCATTACTTAGATAATTCCAAGGGCTTTGGGAACTCTATGCCAGAAACAATATATATATATGTATGTATGTATGTATGTATGTGTGTGTATATATATATGTATGTATGTATAGTTAGAAATCGCATATCACCTATTTCCTTAAAAAAGTGATAAAGTATGGAAAAGGCATCTCAGGCAACTCAAACAATGAGGAAAACTAGAGGCACAGAGATACTGAGGGGCACAGAAAACCTTGGAGGAACAAAGACTTCTGAGCTGAGTCCTGGCGCTCAAGCGAAATCAATCCTAGAGTGTGGACATGGACCAGCAGTATCAGCATCAACTATGACTTATTACAAATGCTGTCTCGGTTTCCACACCAGACCTAGTGACTCATAAAACTATGGGGTAGGCACCAGCAATGTGTGCATTAACTTTTTCTCCAAGTTCTGACACAGGCTAAAGTTTGAGAACCACTAATATACAGTCAGGAACCTCAGTGGATACCAAAATCCTAGTATGCTCAAGTTCCTTATGTAGTAAGTATAAATTTCATAGTAAGCTAACCTTATGTAGTAAGCTAATAAATTTCATAGTATTAGCATATAACATATGCACATTCTCTCGTATGCATTAAATAACCTCAAAATCACTTATAATACCTAATACTATGTAACTGCTAGTAGTCACATAGAGATGTGAGAGTTGGACCATAAAGAGGGCTGAGTGCCAAATAATTGATGCTTTTGAACTGTGGTGCTAGAGAAGACTCTTGAGAGTGCCTTGGACTGCAAAGAGATCCAACCAGTCCATCCTAAAGGAAATCAGTCCTGAATATTCATTGGAAGGGCTGATGCTGAAGCTGAAACTCCAATACTTTGGCCACCTGATGCAAAGAACTGACCCCTTGGAGAAGACCCTGATGCTGGGAAAGAAGGCAGGAGGAGAAGGGAACGACAATGGATGAGATGATTGGATGGCATCACTAACTCAATGGCCATGAATCTGAGCAAGCTCCAGGAATTAGTGAAGGGCAGGGAAGCCTGGTATGCTGCAGACTATGGGGTTGCAAAGAGTCAGACACAACTGAGTGACTGAACAACAACAGCTATATAAATGCTATGTAAATAGTTGCTGGAGTGTGGCAAATTCAAGTTTTGCTTTTTGGAACTTTCTGGAAAATGTTTTAAAACATTTTTAATTCAAGTTTGGTTGGATGCAAATGCAGAACCCACAGATACAGAGAGTGAACAACAGTGGATGTCCAAAAGAAGAGCTTAAGATGACTACGAATTTTGTGACTCCTCTGTCTCCTCATCTGCAAAGAAAAGCTACCTCCTTTGGCATTTGTGAGAATCGAAGTTGAGACTGTAGACATAATTCCTTAATTCAGACCTCTCTAAATGGTAATTTCATATATGCACTGTTGATATATTATTTCATATATACTTTATACAGAGAAGGCAACGGCACCCCACTCCAGTACTCTTGCCTGGAAAATCCCATGAATGGAGGAGACTGGTAGGCTGCAGTCCATGGGGTCGCTAAGTCGGACACGACTGAGCAACTTCACTTTCACTTTTCACTTTCATGCATTGGAGAAGCAAATGGCAACCCACTCCAATGTTCTTGCCTGGAAAATCCCAGGGATGGGGGATCCTGGTGGGCTGCCGTCTATGGGGTCATACAGAGTCAGACACAGCTGAAGCAACTTAGCAGCAGCAGCAGCAGCATATACTTTATAATGTGCACAATTGCTATTATTGTTTAGTTTCTCAGTTGTGTCAGACTCTTTGGGACCCTGTACTCTTTAGCACGCCAGGTTTCCCCATCCTTCACCATCTCCCAGAGCTTGCTCAAATTCATGTCCATTGAGTTGGTGATACCATCCAACCATCTCCTCCTTGTCGTCCTCTTCTCCTCTTGTCTTCAGTCTTTCCCAGCATCAGGGGCTTTTCCAATGAGTCAGTTTTTCACATTAGTTGACCAAAGTATTGGAGCTTCAGCTTCAGCATCAGTCCCTCCAATGAATATTCAGGATTGATTTCCTTTAGGGTGGACTAGTTTGATCTCCTTACAGTCCAAGGGACTCTCAAGAATCTTTTAAAAGCATCATTTCTTCAGCATACAGCCTTCTTTATGCTCCAACTGACATCCATACATGACTACTGAAAAAAACCATAGCTTTGACTATAAAGACCTTTGTTGGCAAAGTAACGTCTCTGCTTTTTAACACACTGTCTAGGTTTGTCATAGCTTTTCTTCCAAGGAGCAAGTGTCTTATGAATGAGCATGTGTGTGTGTGTGTGTGTGTGCATGCATGCACATATTTTGTTGGTGGTGTTTAGTCTTTATGTCATGTCTGACTCTTTTGTGACCCCTGGACTGTAGGTAGCCTGCTGGCTCTTCTGTCCATGAGATTTCCCATTTAAGAGTACTACGATGGGTTGCCATTTCCTTCATTAGGGGATCTTCCAGACCCAGGGATCAAACCTAGGTCTCCTGCATTGGCAGGCAGATTTTTTTTTACCACTGAACCATCAGGGAAGCCATAATATACATGTATACATGTATAGATTGCAACATAATCATCCAAATGAATATTGCCTCCTTCAAAGAACATATATATATGTATTTATAGGGCTATTTTCCTACATAATCTTATTATCTCTTATATGTAATTCTATTGTGCAGTAACCTGGATACCTAAACAGCTATTTAGATAGATAGATAAATTAAGAAAAGCACATATGATATATTAACAACTATTGAATTTAATTCATAGCCTATGGGAGTTTAATTTACCATTGTTTCTTTATTTCTGTATACTTTTCATAGTAAAATTTTAGGAGAAATATGTTTATTGGTTTCCTTTTGGATGCTATCTCCAGATCATATATGTGTGATATAAAAATTGAATTCATGGCTTCATTTTTAAACTTTAGTTCATCATCAGTACTGAAATGCTTTTAACTGTTTTCAAGTGGCAAAGCATTCACACAAGGCAAACATACCAATTATGTGGGACTTTCAATGGATACATCATAAACTGCTTATAAAGCAGCAATTCTCAAACTTGACTCCCCATTAAACCACCAATATCAAAGGTTGCTGATGCTCAGATCCCACCCACAGAGATCTTAATGTATTCAGTCTGATGCGGGACCCAGGCATTGCTTCTTTTAACCTTCCCAAGTTATTCCAAAGTGCACTCAGTGTTGCAAAACATTGCTCCAAATGCTATCCAATAGCTATTTTTTTTTTTTAATTTTTACTTTATTTTACTTTACAATACCGTATTGGTTTTGCCATACATTGACATGAATCCGCCATGGGTGTATATGAGATCCCTATCCTAAATCCCCCTCCCACATCCCACCCCATTTCCTCTCTCTGGATCATCCCCGTGTACCAGCCCCGAGCATCCTGTATCCTGTATCGAACATAGGCTGGTGCTTCATTCTTACATGATAGTATACATGTTTCAATGCCATTCTCCCAAATCATCCCACCCTCTCCCTCTCCCACAGAGTCCAAAAGTCCATTCTATATATCTGTGTCTCTTTTGCTGTCTCGCATACAGGGTCATCATTGCCATCTTTTTAAATTCCATATATATGTGTCAGTATACTGTATTGGTGTTTTTCTTTCTGGCTTACTTCACTCTGTATAATAGGTTCCAGTTTCATCCATCTCATTAGAACAGATTCAAATGAATTCTTTTTGATGGCTGAGTAATACTCCATTGTGTATATGTACCACAGCTTTCTTATCCATTCATCTGCTGATGGACATCTAGGTTGTTTCCATGTCCTGGCTATTATAAACAGTGCTGCAATGAACATTGGGGTACATGTGTCTCTTTCAATTCTGGTTTCCTCAGTGTGTATGCCCAGCAGTGGGATTGCTGGGTCATAAGGCAGTTCTATTTGCAGTTTTTTAAGGAATCTCCACAGTATTCTCCATAGTGGCTGTACTAGTTTGCATTCCCACCAGCAGTGTAAGAGGGTTCCCTTTTCTCCACACCCTCTCCAGCATTTATTGCTTGTAGACTTTTGGATCGCAGCCATTCTGACTGGTGTGAAATGGTATCTCATTGTGGTCTTGATTTGCATTTCTCTGATAATGAGTGATGTTAGCATCTTTTCATGTGTTTGTTAGCCATCAGTATGTCTTCTTTGGAGAAATGTCTGTCCAATAGCTATTAAGCTATTAAAAAATAGAAAGACTCGATTAAACACTAGCTTCTTGGGATAAATACTTCAAAGTAAGTGTTAGCGTAGGTGCTGCTTGGGAACTGGGTAGGTCTGCCAAGTGGAATGAGGGAGGGGTTTTTTCCTTGAAGAAATATTGTCATTCAAATGTAAAACAATGTCTACATCATGTTATAGTTAATTCTGTGTTAAATTATAGAATTACAGTTATAAAAGCATCAGCATTTACAACATATCCTGGTGAAAATAAATGTGTAAACATCATGATTTTATAATTACTGATCCAATTTTATCTAAAAGACCAAAGAAAAGATGCATACAATCTTAAGCTCTCCCTCCTTCTCACTAGCTCTCTCTCCTGTCCTTCACATACACTCTCACACACATATTTGCTCCTTCTGTCTTTTGTACACACATACCCCACCTCACTGCATGCACACACAAATATCCATGCACATATATAATTTTAAAATATTTTAATGTATTCTTTCATATATAGTTTTGGATAAATCTTGGCCCCCTATATTTTTTTAACATATTCTCCTATTCTTTGAAGCAACGATCTCACTATTTGTTCTTCTGGTTCAAAAATATTAACAATATGTCTTTTTGACACATCTGTTATTTTAATTAATTGTTCAGCAAGTAATTCGACATGTACACATGAAATTTTTATTTCCTCTCCTTAGTATTTTTCTTATATCATTATTTTCCCTTTATCTGAAGATTCTGAAAAATATTCAGTTGAAACATATTTTAGAACTTGTAGTGACATATTTTACCAAATTATTACTATTTCATTTCAAATTAGTGAAATGGTACAGCTTTGGTTAGTTTATACCAGTCATTCACACATTCTGCTCAAGTATCACACTTGTAAGTTTTGTTGACATGAAAAACACTGTCATGTTTAAACTAGCATAAAAGTATAAGAACCCTTACAAAAAATAACAAGATCAACTCAGAAAATATGACCATAGGAAGCAATTCTAAGCAATTACTTTCAGCTATATGGAGAGAAACATTATTTGGAAAATGAGTAGCAGAAGGGAGAGGAGAATGGGTTGTGGATCTGAAAAGAAAAAAAAAAAGAAAAAAGGGGAGAACATCATGGTTTTAAGAAGCCACAGAAAATTTTCATCCATTTATTCATAAATTCATCCAAGGATTTGACTCATTCGTTCAAGATTTTGGAGGACTTTTTTTCACCAGACATTAAACTAGACACCAGACATTACAAATGTTGCCAAAGCCATGAGCCTAATATCAGTCACAGGATGCATCCTATTCATGAATATTTATGAGCATCTACTATGTACTAATCATGAGAAGGTAGAAAGCTGTCAAATCTGCACATAGTGTACAGTCTTTGCCTTGAGTAGTTGTGTTCTGTGTGCTTGCTCAGTTGCTCAGTTGTGTCAAACTCTCTTTGCAACTCCATGGACTGTCATCCACCAGGCTTCTCTATCCATGGAATTTTTCAGGCAATGGTACTGAAAAAAACCCAAAGTGGGTTGCCATTTCTTACTCCAGAGGATCTTGTGGACCACTTTCAATTTTAAAAGGCATTTTCATTTTCAAAAGAGCAATGTAACATAAAATTCTGAAATTGGTATCTTCCCAAACAATTCAGGAAGGACCAGATGTGTCAAAAATGAACCCCCAAAAGTATTGACTAGCTCTACCACTAAAGATCTACAGAGATGAGCCTTGAGTGGTTCACTTTTTAATGTCTCAGGAATAGTTTACTTACTTTCCTTCTTCCACACTCTTAACATTCTTGCCTCTGTAAAATATCTATTTTTAATCTCCTCATTCAGGAGAAAAGTATGAGACTACAACTAGGGTAATTCTGCCTCAGTTCAGTTCAGTTCAGTCGCTCAGTCGTGTCCGACTCTTTGCGACCCCATGAATCGCAGCAAGCCAGGCCTCCCTGTTCATCACCATCTCCCGAATTCTGCCTAGGGGAAGAATTTTAACACAAAACTTTCCATCTTAATTCACTGAACAAATATTTAACTAGTATTAACTAACATTTTATATGTAGCCACTAAGTGTCATACAATTTACATGCTATATTAGTTTTCTACTGCTGTGTAAAATATTATCATAAACTTAGTGGCTCAAATAACACAGATAATCAGCTCACAGTTCTGGATGTCAGAAGTCTGGATGGACTCAGCTGAGTTCTCTGCTCAGGGTTCTCAAGGTTGAAGTCAAGGTCTCAGGCAATCTGCGCCCTTATCTAGACTCAGGGCAAGGTGTGCTTCAGTTTCATTCTGGTAACTGGCCGATTCATGGGATCGCAAAGAGTCGGACACGACTGAGCGACTGAATTGAACTGGCCGAAACCAGTTCTTTCCATGTGGCTGCAAATCCGAGGTCCCCATTTCATTATCAGCTTATATCAATAGCTGGAGGCTACTCTCAGCTCCTTGAGACTTCCTGAGTTCCTTCCTATAGGAGCCCTTCATCTTGCCGTCTTAAAAGCCAGCAAAAGGATAATAAATCCACCTTGTGCTTCAAATCTGACTTCTCCTGCCACCGGAAGGAGAAAACTCTGATTTTAAAGAGTTCGTGTAAATAGACACCCCCTAATGTATTTTCACTTTTCACTTTCATGCATTGGAGAATGAAATGGAAACCCACTCCAGTGTTCTTGCCTGGAGAATCCCAGGGACGGGGGAGCCTGGTGGGCTGCCGTCTATGGGGTTGCACAGAGTCAGACATGACTGAAGCGACTTAGCAGCAGCAGTAGCAATGATCTTCCTATTTTAAGAACAACTCATTAGTAACCTTAATTGCATCTGCAAAATCCCTTTGACATGTACCATCATCACAAATATAATAACAGAGGGTAAAAGCCATACAGATTACTCCTATTTCTTGTAGTTTAGCTCTAATTTTAATGACTATGCTATCTTTTAAAATATTTATTTATTCATTTTGGGCTGCTCTTAGTTGTGACACTTGGGATCTTTGCTGCAACGTGCCAGCTTCTCTCTAGTTGTGGCCCATGGGCTCAGTAGTTTTCCTGAGGAATATGGGATCTTCATTCTTCAACCAGGGATGGAACCCATGTTCTTTGCACTGGAAGGCAGATTCCTAACCACTCCGCCACCAGGGAAGTCCCTCATTACTACACTGTTAAATTAGGTATCACTATTAGTAATTTTCAGAAAGTTTAAGATTCAAGATCACAGAATTGTTAAACACCAGAGCAATGATTTGAACCCAGGTCTTTCAAACTGTAAAGTTGTTTTATCCACAACTGCACAATCAACAATTGCTTTATGAGCACCGGTTTTTTACTATAGTGCTAAAGAAATATGTATCAGGGATTCCCTGATAGCTCAAAGGGTAAAGAATCTGCCTGCAATGCATGAGACCTGGATTCGTCCCTGGTTTGGAAACATCCCCTGGAGAGGGAAAGGCTACCCACTCCTGTATTCTGGCCTGGAAAATTCCATGGATTGTACAGTCCATGGGGTTGCAAAGAGTCGGGCATGACTGAGCAACTTTCACTAAAGAAATAATGTTCTCCCTGCTCTTGAGGAATTAAAATGTTAGCTGGTTCCTCTTTACCCCATCAGTTAGAAATTGAATAATCCCTAATACTTATTATGTGATCTTTTAAGGGACTTTCAACATGGCTCAGTGGTAAAGTATCCCTTTGTCAATACAGGAGATGCAAGAGACACAGGTTTGATCCCTGGGTTGGGAAGATCTCCTGGAGAAGGAAAGGGCAACCCACTCCAGTATCCTTGCCTGGAAAATTCCAGGGACGGAGGAGCCTGGTGGGTTACAATCCATGGGTTTGCAAAAGAGTCAGACACGACTGACTGACTATGCATGCTCTTTTAAGGACTTTTCATATGTTAATTAATGTAATCCTCAAAATAACCTTATGAAATAAATGCTGCTATAATCCCCAAGGTCGTTCCAGTTGTACTTGGTAAACTTAAAATACCATCACAAGCACTTGGGTGCCAGAGTTTGTGATTTTGACCATAGCATATACTGCCTCTAACCTATCATAGTTAAGTTCTATATTTAGGTGTCAGACCAGAGAATACAAACAGATGTTTCATGTATGATATTCTGTTTGCAACTCTAAAATCTATTTTATGTTTTATTTCAACGTAAAATTCTTGATTCTCAATGTAGACTTAGAATTTGAGAACCCCTCGAAGTATCTGAAGCTCTGACGACACTGAGCTCTCATTCGTTTATAGCAACAAGCTGAATAGTATTCTCCCCACTTGCCCTTATTTAGAAATTCTAATTTGCCACAATCCCGGCCACTTCCTGTTGTCAGCCATATGTTAAAAGAGACTGTAACCATGAAGTACCTCACTAACGCTGCTGTGTTTTCTTATAGTAGAGACTTTTTTTTTCCTCTGCACTTATCAGAAGTGGGAAATCAGAAAGCAAATTAGAAACTGTGGACAGCAAACATTAAGTCCTCCTCCTTAATTTTGTCAATTTCCTGATGGTCTTAGACATTTACTTTGGTTGGCAACCTTTTGCTTTACCTAAAGGCCATTCTTTAATTGGATTTAAGAACTCTGTACCATCTTCGAATCATACAAAATATTAGAATGAGTTCTGTAATTGTCGGGTTTGAGACAAAGGACATTTTTTAGTCTTATATCCAGCCACTAGGAGAAGGAAACACGCTTTCCAAAAGTAACTGTGTGTCATTAAGCCTAATTTTGGGCTTCTCTGGTGGCTCAGTGGGTAAAGAATCTGCCTGTCAATGCAGGAGATATGGGTTTGATCCCTGGGTCAGGAAGATTCCCTAGAGAAGGGCATGGCAACCCACTCCAGTATTCTTGCCTGGAAAATTCCATGGACAAAGGAATCTGGCAGACTACAGTCCATTAGGTCACAAAGAGTCAGACCCAAATGAGCAACTAGCACTTTCACTTTCTCACTTTTCATGCCGTATATTAAACTCATATTTACACTTTAAATGTGAAATTTAAATTGATGAGTACTTACCTCATGATGATATTTATCATTTGTCTCTGTTTCTTTGTGAATTAGTCAGTCTCCTTACATAGCTCCTTTATTTCTAATACTTAACATTTGATAATATTTGCATTGCTTTCTAGAAAGCATTTTGCCCATGAAATTTGAACCACATTCAGAGAAAGCAGAGCTAGTCACCCCATGGCAAAATCAGGAGGCTTTATGGCTGAGAAGCCCACGCATTTGTGTTAGATAAATGTCTCCCCACCTGGTTTTTGTTCAGCCTATCCACCAATATAAAACCTCACAGCAGTCACATCTGTATTCAGCCACAACTCTTTGTGAAAGGGACAGCTTGAGAACCTATTAAAAATACATTGTTACTATGAGTATTTTGTCCCTCTTTGCTATATAATAAGCTGAAAACTACAGTAGGTGAGCATTCTATGGGGAAGACTGCTGTTCCTTTTATTGACTTTATAGCCACACAAACTAATAGAAAATGCATTTTATATCACTCAGGTGAACTCAATCATGCTGAACTCAACAGGACGGAATATTTTCCCTACATTTAAGTTGTAAATGGCAGGCTGGTTTACAATAAATTTCTGGGACAATAAAATGTCACTTCTTTATAGAGTTGTATTATGAAATATACCTATGTTGTAAATAATATTTAGAATTTTGACTATGAAGCTAATGCTCATTTGGAAGACTTGAAAATTCTTAGGTAGTTGATATATAGACAATGTGAACTTAATTTTAACTTAACTTAGCTTAACTTAATTTTCATATTAACTTTGCAGAGGCAGAGATATTTATGTCATTAGTGGTGTTTTTAATATTTTCGTTCCTTCTGAAATTAAGATTTATTCAATAAAATGTTCTTATTGAAGACATTTAATGTTATTGCTAATTATCTCAGGCTTACCAGTTAGCTCACTGGTAAAGAATCCACCTGCCAGTTCCAGAGATGCCAGAGACGTGGGTTCAATCCCTGGGTTTGGGAGATCCCCTGGAGGAGGAAATGGCAACCCACTCCAGTACTCTTGCCTGCAGAATTCCATGGACAGAGGAGCCTGGCGGCTACAGTCCATGTGGTCGCATAGAATTGGACACAACTTAGTGACTGAGCACACACACTCTAATTATCTCAACATAGTCCCTTTCTTCTCTCTCTCTCTCTCCCATTTTCTCTCTTTCCTTTAACTTTTCTATCTCTCATTTTATTGCTTTTAAAAAACATTCACTATGATTCACCTTCTCCCAGAAAATTCTTAGGGTACTACTCAATTCTATTCCCTCAGTTGAAATTCTAGGTACAGAGTTGTCACTGGCTGTTATCATTTTGTTGTGGTGTTTTGTTTTGTTTTTTAGCAATAATAGTATTGCCATTTGTAAGTTGATCATTTAAAGTCATTCCAAAGAAAATATAGTCATTCCAAAGACACATGTTAAAATGAAGAAATAACTATAAACTGAAAATTCCTTATTAGGTAGATTTCTATATATTGTGTCTTCATATATTTAATCCTCTTATTTGTGCCTGAAATATTTTTACCTAAATGTTCATATACATAGCTTTTGCATTTTAGTTTTAGAGTCTACATCAAAATACCCTGAAATAGTATTAAGATGATTTTGCTAGAGTGACTACATAATTTATAGTCCAGAATTTTGAGGGTGAAAACAGGCACTATCATTAATTATCCTAGAAAAATAGACAAGAATCAGAAATGTTTCAGGCAAACTATGAACAAAGCTCACCTTCAAGTTTGCCTACAAATCCATACAGTGGCCTTTGCTTTGTGGTGTTCCTACCATTCAGTGTGAGAGAGCAAATAACTGAAAAATCAAACAGGACCATTTTGGCTATCCATTTACCCATTTCATTTCAAATATTGCAGTCAGCTTATTTTTTCCTGAAAATGATGATTTTTATGAAGGGGGTGCTTTGCAAAGTTTTTAATTTGAGTACAACAGCAGTTCTCTACTATTATGTAAGATTTCAAGATGAGTTGGAGAGGAAAAGGAAGGAATTATAGATAGAAAACAAAGTGTGAGTAACCAAATATCTATTACAATATTTATCCCATTTAAAATATATCACTGTATGTTCATAAAAGTGGGTCAAACATGGGACATTATACAGCAGGTATGTTTCCAGGGAGGAGGTGGAAGATGTTGGTAGGAACATTGGCATAGAGTTGATAAAAATCCAGATTCAATGGCTTGTATTTAAAGTCTGTAAAACTCCAGTCCCATTTTTTCTTCCAAATTTGCCTCTTAATCCTTCAAACATGAAGCCCAAGTTATGTATGCATTTGCCAGCTTCTCTTTTATGCCTCCTTCCCTTTTTATGTTTTGGCCAAATTGAAGCTTTGGATGAAGATCACCTTTTCAGTGGAACTTTGCGCAATTTCTTCACTTTCTTTTTATTGTACCCCTCCCCTCCCTGCTTCCACACACACACAAACCATATTAGAGACCTAGATCCATTGTTTCAGATCCTTCTGTAACTTCCAAGAGTGATAAGTAATAACATATGCACACAACCAGTTCAGTTGCTCAGTCATGTCCAGCTCTTTGCAACCCCATGGACTGTAGCACACCAGGCTTTCCTGTCCAGCAACAACTCCCAGACCTTATTCAAACTCATGTCCATCGAGTTGGTGATGCCATCCAACCATCTCATCCTCTGTCTTCCCCCCTGCACACAATAAAATCCTATAAAAAGTATCCTAGTATCATACCATTGAAATTTAAGGTATTTATATTTTGTTTCTATTATAAAACATTTCTCAGTTAATAGAATGAAAATACCTAGTCAACATCAGTGGGAAAACTTCCAAGTGTCTTTTATAAAATACTGAGATATTATCGATAGTTTAGACAAAGTTGCTTGAAAGTCCTGGCATCGGCTTATATACAGATCTTCCACTGATTTAAAGTGACCCTTTATACTGTATTGGTGTTTTTCTTTCTGGCTTACTTCACTCTGTATAATAGGTTCCAGTTTCATCCATCTCATTAGAACAGATTCAAATGAATTCTTTTTGATGGCTGAGTAATACTCCATTGTGTATATGTACCACAGCTTTCTTATCCATTCATCTGCTGATGGACATCTAGGTTGTTTCCATGTCCTGAAACATGTATACTATCATGTAAGAATGAAGCACCAGCCTATGTTCGATACAGGATACAGGATGCTCGGGGCTGGTACACGGGGATGATTCAGAGAGAGGAAATGGGATGGGATGTGGGAGGGGGATTCATGATTGGGATCTCATATACACCCATGGTGGATTCATGTCAATGCATGGCAAAACCAATACAGTATTGTTAAGTAAAATAAAGTAAAAATAAAAAAATAAAAATAAATAAATAAATAAAATAAATAAATAAAGTGACCCGTTAGGTCTTTCTTCTCTTCACGGTATACATACTGTGATAGGACCCTAGAACCAGATTTAGAACAATTTCTAACATTTAGAGCCAAATTTAACATCTTGATTTCAAAGAAGTTAAATTTCCTGAAATGGTGTTTAGAGGCTGCTGCTTCACAGTGGTGTAATTAAGAAAATACGACCCTGGAAAAGATGAACAACAAAAGCTTCCCACACACCAACTCCATCTTCATAGATTTGTCATATTTTTTCTTCCAGTTTTGTGAAGATATAATTAACCTATAGCACTGTATAAGTTTAAACTGTACAGTGTGATTTGACTTGCATACATCGTGAAATGGTTACAATAAGTTTACTGAATTGTCATTGTCTCATATATGTGTGTGTTCAGTTGCTCAGTCATGTCTGACTCTTTGCAACCTCACAGACTGTAGCCCAGCAGGCTCCCCTGTCCATGAAATTTTCCAGGCAAGAGTACTGGAGTGGGTTGCTCCCTTTCCTACTCCAGGGGATCTTCTTGATTCAGGGATTGAACCCATGTCTCTTGCATCTCCTGCATTGGCAGGCAGATTTTTTACTATTGCACCACATAGGAAACCCGTTATCTCATATAGCTACAAATAAAAAGGAAAAAAAAAAGTTTTCCTTATGATGAGAATGCCCAAAATCCACTCTTTTTAACTTCATATATAACATCACAGTGTTGATTATATTTATCATGTTGCACTTTATATTTCTAGTACTTGCTTATCTCATAATAGAAATTTATATCTTTTGATTACCTTCTTCCAGTTCTCCCCTCCTTCCAAACCCTTCTCTGGTAGCCACAAAGCTTGTCTCTTTTCCTAAGGGTTTGTTTTTCACATATAATTCAATTATATTGTTAGGGTAAATTATGGTTATGTTAGATCAAATTTGTTAGCTTCTGATGGACAACAAAGTGATTTATTATTTCCATACACTGCAAATCTATACAGTTGTCATAATGTTTATAATCTGAAAGAGAAAATAAGAAATGTGTCTCAACTACTATTGTTATTGTGGATTATTATTATACCTAAAAGTGTGCTTATTCAAATCTTATTAATTATATTTTTATCTTTTAAAGTAATAATAATATTCAGTGATACAATTGCATAGCCATTATTACTCTTAGTTTCACTCTGAGTTGTTAGTTTTGCATACAGAAGTTCCCTACCTTATTCTCAGGATAATAAATTTGATTCAATCATCAATTAGCCGGATGAAATATGTTAGTTTATTTTTTCTAGAAAATATGTATTGATCACATTTTCGAAGTTAGTGAATGGTTCAGAAATATCTTTGTAATGCCCTTCTATGTCAATGAAAAATTTGGCTGAGGTAAAATCACATCATACTAATCAAAAAAGTTACTCCATTATATTTGGCAGAAGCATATAACACAAATGAACATTCTAAGGTGAGATTTTTTTTCTTTTTTGACATATATATTTTCTGAAATAAGTTGATTTCAGAGTATTTCTTCTACCATGATTTGAAAATTTTCATTATGAGGTGTCAGTGTAATAAGTCTTCTTGCAGCTGTGTTACCAGATATCCTATATGCTTTTTTAGTTTATAGATTTTAATTTTTATGTAAGAAATGAAAATATTCTGTATAAATATGGACTGGCCATTAACTATCCTTCCAATCAGTAAATCTTACTGAATAAATAAGTAAACTTCTAATTTTCTATTTTCATTTCTGATTGCTTTCACTCTACCTAAGCTATTTCCTCAAGCTCTTTCTCTATATTCCTAGATCAATTATGTGTAGAATTTGTGCTCCCTGTAAACAGTTATATTTACAGTGCATATAATCGTTTTTCTGTATACCTCTCATTCAGTATTTTTCATCCATAAGATCATTTCATACTATATATTATCTCTCCATTCAATTAGCCCATGTTTTCTTTATATCTTGTGGAGTAAACAAATCTTAAATCTTAGTAATATTTTAGTGATTTAGAAGGGCTAAAAATAAATATGATCTGTTTTTTTCTTTTTAAATTAATTGTTTTTGGCATATAGTTTCTTTATAATGTAATGTGATCTGTTTTTGTGAAGTCGCTCAGTCCTGTCCAACTCTTTGTGACCCCATGGACTGTAGCCTACCAGGCTCCTCCATCCATGGGATTTTCCAGGCAAGAGTAATGGAGTGGGTTGCCATTGGCATATAGTTTCTTTATAATGTAATGTGATTTGTTTTTAATCATTCCATTTCCCTTGTATGCTGATGGAATGTGTTGAAGAATACTTTTAATTCTCAGAATAGAGATCTTGTAGAAGGAAGATGCCACAGCTCTGGGAAACCCAGCACGGCTCATTTTTTGTTTGTTTGCTTGCTTTCTGTCTGTTTATCAACTTTAATATTATTATATATTGTCTATGAATGGTTGAATGGCAGCCACAAGCAACTCTCTAACTTGCAACTAGAATGAATTGTAGTCATTGTTATTCCATCCAAGAAGTATCTTTTATTTTTTTTTTAATCTTTGCTCCAACCTCCAAATCTTTGCTCCAATCTTTGATCCCCCTCCAACCTGGTGTTTTGATGATTTCCTTGTGTTGGTGTTAACTAATGTGGCCAATCATCTTTCCTAGTATTGAGATGGGACTGCTCTTTCAGGTAATTTTTACATTTAAATTTTTAAAATATTGATCGTTCTATAATTTCATGATGTTTCTTCAAAAACCACTGCTACTGTGGCAACCATTTCAGTCTTAGTGGCAACCATATCTCTTTTAGAAACCACTTTCCTGATGTCCTCATCACCAGTGGCCTCCTCTTTTAAGTGGCAGTGCTCGCTCCAGCATTTCCTAGTGTGGTTCACTCAGGCAGCCGCTGCTCAGGTGAACAACATGCTCTCACAAGCCATCCCCATGCAGTGTCCTCACGCGCTATAGTCATCTGAGATTCCGAAGACCCACAGTGACCAAAGGAAATCAAATAAACTTGGTTAATGTTAAATTCTTTCCCAACCTCTTGTCCTCACTTACGCATGACTGCTCACAGGCTACAGAAACTTCCATTCACCTTCAACTTGTCCAGTACTCTGTTTGAAGAGAGTAATTTCCAAGTTGGTCTTTAATGAACTTGTTTAATATGAACATAGCTAACTGTATATACTTAGATGAATAAACCTTATAAGTTGGAATGAATAACCAGGAAAAAGAGCAAATTACATCTCTAGTGATTTAGAGAACTTTTGTGATTAGGTAGTGTGTGTGTGAGTGAATATTTGTGTGTCACTTCTGTTAGTTTGAAATTATATCAAGCTGCTATATTTTTTGGAAGCAGTCTATGCTGATTGCATTTTCTTTGTTGTTCTGGCTTCCAAGAAATTAAACGTCAATTTTGAATCTTAGTGTAATACACTCTGACATATATTCTTGAAATATAATATTCTTGAGGATTTTCTTTTTATTCTAAATTTTATATTCCCTATTTATGACTTTTTAATTTACTGTTTATATATTTGACAGTGACTGTGTATATTCTCAGATGTCTTCACATCTGTTATGGAGAAAAGGGCCACAATTAAATAAATTAATATCATAATAAATAAATAAACCTAGCTTTATGCTAGTAAAGTAATGATCAAAATTCTCCAAGCCAAGCTTCAACAATATGTGAACCGTGAACTCCCTGATGTTCAAAATAATTGATGCTTTTGAAGTGTGGTGTTGGAGAAGACTCTTGAGAGTCCCTTGGACTGCAAGGAGATCCAACCAGTCCATTCTGAAGGAGATCAACCCTGGGATTTCTTTGGAAGGAATGATGCTAAAGCTGAAGCTCCAGTACTTTGGCCACCTCATGTGAAGAGTTGACTCATTGGAAAAGACTCTGATGCTGGGAGGGATTGGGTGCAGGAGGAGAAGGGGACAACAGAGGATGAGATGGCTGGATGGCATCACTGACTCGATGGACATGAGTCTGAGTGAACTCCGAGAGATGGTAATGAACAGGGAGGCCTGGCGTGCTGCGATTCATGGGGTCGCAAAGAGTCGGACACGACTGAGCCACTGAACTGAACTGATCCCTTAAATTCATAGATTGGTCCCAAAAGTAGAGTCCTTAATTTATTTCTTCAATTTTAATATAGATTATCTGTTAAACCAGTAACTTAAAAGCCCAAAGAAGAGAAATAGCTCCTCCATGTTTCTTAACTTACAAATTGAAATACATTAAGTTTTGTCATTGATTTACTACTTATTTTTATATATAACATCAAAATGACCATAAGAATCACAGCAGCTGAATAGACTGCAATTTATGTTACTGAAGTATATGGTTGTTAATAAGGATCAATAAGTTTTCATACAGAAATACAGTGGGATGCTAAATGCAGATAAAATTAATGCTATTGCTGGTTATTACCTGATAATTTAAGTACATTTTATGTTGCAGATCATACATGTCAAGGTATAAAATAGTATTTTAGTAGGATCACACTTATGAGAATCATGTGTGTTTCACACACACACATACAGATAAATTTTGAGAGATTTTTATCTTTAAGATTACTTCTTATTTAGGGTAACATTAAAGAGAAAACAATTTACTGTGTGCTTTATTATTTAATTATTTTCATAGTTTTCTTCCTTTCTTTCCAGAACATCCTAGAGATTGTGTCTTTCTTAGTTACCCCTAAATCTACCATATTTTCATATGGTAGTATTTCAATAATTTTTTTTCATTGAATTGATGAATAAAGTGTACATTTGAAGATTCTGAACACATATGCACCAGGTTATCCTATTTTGAAATTGCAAGTTAGAGTTTATAATGAACCTCATTTTGAAAAGAAGCATTAGGTTTTGAATTAAAAAGTCATCTATAGTGTCTGAAGAGAAAGATAATTTATAGGGGAGTTGTGCACATCTCCATATATTTGCAGTTTTTAGGAAAAGAGAATAGAAGCAGGTGGGCTCAGTTGTTTTAAGTGTTGCGTCATAAACCATGCATTGGGTTTACTCTGGAGATTAGCACTTGCCAATAGCCATTAGTTTAATGAGTCCATAGAGCTTCTGGTTTTTTGTGTAACAGGAGAAAACTCATTTTCCCCTCAACTGTGGCATCTTGTGCTGTAGTGGGCTATGTAAGGACCAACCAAACACGGCTGACAACTGAAGATCATGGACAGTGCCTACTAGTCTTTCTCAGTAAGCATGTATGTATATGCCTTCATTTTATTCTTATATTAAGTTATGTCCTAATAGCTAAACTGAGACCATAAAAATAGAAAATGAAAAAGCAAAGTTCTTAGCTATAACACTGGAACCAAACCTCTAGTTTCTTGTCATCTCGAACCCTATTTAAAGTGGTTGTAAAATACAAGTAATGAATTGCAGTCTTGATATTCCACATGATCTTTTATTGTTGTTATTATATCAGTGTTTTCTGTAATTTCCATTCTTGTGCATGTTTCCCTCATACTTTACACCAGTTTTTATCTGATGAATGTCACAGACCTTATTATCAGAAAAAAGTTGACTGTTACATAGAACACTTACTGAAATATCAGTTTATATTATTTCTTAGCTTTTAAGTTGTTATATTTTTATTGTTTGTACTAAAATGTATCTTTCAATATAATGCATTCTGTTTTTACAGATTTTTACAGATTGTAAAGCACTTTCTTATATGGCATCAACTTGAATCCCCCAAAACTCTGAGCTTAATGAATCAGTTCAGTTCAGTTCAGTTCAGTTCAGTGGCTCAGTCGTGTCCGACTCTTTGCGACCTCATGAATCGCAGCACACCAGGCCTCCCTGTTCATCACCATCTCTCAGAGTTCACTCAGACTCACATCCATTGAGTCAGTGATGCCATCCAGCCATCTCATCCTCTGTCGTCCCCTTCTCCTCCTGCACCCAATCACTCCCAGCATCAGAGTCTTTTCCAATGAGTCAACTCTTCACATGAGGTGGCCAAAGTACTGGAGTTTCAGCTTTAGCATCATTCCTTCCAAAGAAATCCCAGGGTTGATCTCCTTCAGAATGGACTGGTTGGATCTCCTTGCAGTCCAAGGGACTCTCAAGAGTCTTCTCCAACACCA
>SJYT01021583.1:357830-409732 GCA_006410635.1 Cephalophus harveyi
CAATCTTGATTCCAGCTTGTGTTTCTTCCAGTCCAGCGTTTCTCATGATGTACTCTGCATATAAGTTAAATAAGCAGGGTGACAATATACAGCCTTGACATACTCCTTTTCCTATTTGGAACCAGTCTGTTGTACCATGTTCAGTTCTAACTGTTGCTTCCTGACCTGCATACAGATTTCTCAAGAGGCAGGTCAGGTGGTCTGGTATTCCCATCTCTTTCAGAATTTCCCACAGTTTATTGTGATCCACACAGTCAAAGGCTTTGGCATAGTCAATAAAGCAGAAGTCGATGTTTTTCTGGAACTCTCTTGCTTTTTCCATGATCCAGCAGATGTTGGCAATTTGATCTCTGGTTCCTCTGCCTTTTCTAAAGCCAGCTTGAACATCAGGGAATTCATGGTTCACGTATTGCTGAAGCCTGGCTTGGAAAATTTTGAGCATTACTTGAATCAGTACCATTATTAATTAAATGAGGTTGTAAGAGGTGAGAGTATGACTTGAAAATCATTCAATGTATAAAGGTCAAAACTGGGGCTAGAGTCCATGTTTTTCAGTAATTAGTAATGACCGATGTTTATGCTGTACTTAACACCTTACAAAGTTCTTGGAAAAGATCATTTCATTTAGTTCAAAACCTTCCCTATGCAGGAGGAATTATTACTATTCTAATTTTACTGTAACTGAGGCTCAAGTCCTTGGTCTGTGATCACAGATGTGATCATTGAAGATGCCGGTGTTCAAACCCAAGCAACCTGCTTTCAGGCCTATTTTGCATAAGCACTAAACTGTAAATTTAATCTTTTGCACACTTTACTACTCAACAGTGACTGTCAGCTTAAAAAAATAAATAAAAGTGTAATGGGACACAAGTCTGAATATGTTGCTGTTTAGTTGCTCAGTTGTGTCTGACTCTTTGCAACCCCATGGACTATAGCCCACCAGGCTTCTCTGGAATTTCCCAGGCAAGAATATTGGAGTGGGTGGCCATTTCTTTCTCCAGGGGATCTTCCCAACCAAGGAATCACACCCACAACTCCTGCATTGGCAGGCGGATTTTTTAACTACTCAGCCACTAGGAAAGCCCTACTCTGGTTAAACCATCATTTAAAAAATAAACCAGTTACTGAAGTGAAGCATAAATATTGCAAAGGGTGAAAGCCTCAAGTGTGTACCTTGGGAGTTTTCATAAAGGGAGAATATTTGTATAAATATCACTCTGATAAAAAATTATAACATTATCATGCTGTGCCTCTCTCCTTGCCCCAAATCATTACCAGCTCTCTTTAAAGATAACTGCCTTTCTGACTCAGCGCTATAGATTATTTTGGCTTGATGTTGAACTTGATATCCAGGAACTGGCACAATATATAATCTTGCGGCTTTGGCTTCCTTTCAGTTTTGTAGTAGAGATTCATCCATACTACTGTAGAAAGCAATACTTACTCCTTGGAAGGAAAGTTGTGACCAACCTAGACAGCATATCAAAAAGCAAAGACATTACTTTGCCAACAAAGGTCTGTCTTAGTCAAGGATATGTTTTTTTCCAGTGGTCATGTATGGATGTGAGAGCTGGACTATAAAGAAAGCTGAGCGCCAAAGAATTGATGCTTTTGAACTGTGGTATTGGAGGAGACTCTTGAGAGTCGCTTGGACTGCAAGGAGATCCAACCAGTCCATCCTAAAGGAGATCAGTCCTGGATGTTCATTGGAAGGACTGATGTTGAAGCTGAAACTCCAATACTTTGGCTACCTGATCTGAAGAGCTGACTCATTTGAAAAGACCTTGATGCTGGGAAAGATTGAGGGCAGGAAGAGAAGGGGATGAAAGAGGATGAGATGGTTAGATGACATCACCAACTCAATGGACATGGGTTTTGGTGGACTCTGGGAGTTGGTGATGGACAGGGAGGCCTGGCATGCTGTAGTTCATGGGGTCGCAAAGAGTTGGACACGACGGAGTGACTGAACTGAACTGACTGATACTTTGTTCGTTTTCTTTATTTTATAGTATAGCAGTATGTGAACATTCCACCACTTCTATATCTATTCTCTTGCTTATGGGCATTCAAGAAGTTTTAAATTTGGGTCTATGATGAATGGCATCACTATATATGTATAAGTTTTCTAATAAAATGTTTATTGTACACATATAAGTTTATTTTCCTAGGAGTAGAACAACTGGGTCATAGAGGATGTTTAAGTTCATTTTCAGTAAATATTTCAAAGAGTTTTCTAAAGTAGTTGAGCTAGTTTGTACTCCCATCTGTATTTTGAGTTTTCCACTTTTCCACATTGTCGCCAATACTTCATATCTTCTGGGTTTTTAAAATTTTTATTATTTTAGCCATTCTTGTTGGCATGTTGTGTTATATAATATTGTTGATGTTAGTATTGTGTTATTTTCAAATATTTATATATGGTGTATGCCCAGGTGCTCAGTCATGTCCGAATCTTTGTGACTTCTTGGACTATAGCCTGCCAGTCTCCTCTGTCCATGGGATTTCCCAGGTAAGAATAATGGAATGGGGTGCTGTTTTCTTCAAGTATTTATAGTTACTGGATATTCTTTTTGGAAAATTGTCCACTGAAGTCATTTGCTAAGTCTCTTTTTAGTTGAATGTCTCTTTTCCTTTGTTGAAATGCCAGTTCTTTTTATGGGTATAACAATATAAGGGACGTGAGTGTGCCTAAGCTGTCATTTTACTGCCTTGATGGTATCCTTTGATGAGACGGTACTCTTAATGTAAATGTTGCGCAGTTTACCAAACTTTACATTTTTATATTTGAAGTAGCTCTTTTCATGTCTTATTTAAGGTCAGAAGCATTATATTCTTTATTTATTATTTAAATTGTGTTGTTTTATTATATGGCACCACATCCTTGGAAGTTATTTTTAGAGGGTTGAAGTAGTAATTTAATGTTTCAACATAACCATTCAATTGACCAGTATCATTTACTATGCAGTCTATTTTTCCCCACCCATATTATGGGCTTCCCTGATAGCTCAGTTGGCAAAAAAATCTGCCTGCAATGAAGGACACCCCGGTTCGATTCATGGGTCTAGAAGATACCCTGGAGAAGGGATAGACTACCCACTCCAATATTGCTGGGCTTCCCTTGTGGTGCAGCTTGTAAAGAATCTGCCTGCAGTGTGGGAGACCCGGGTTTGATCCCTGGATTAGGAAGATCCCCTGGGGAAGGGAAAGGCTACCTCCTCCATTCTCCTGGTCTAGAGAATTCCATGGAGTCCATGGGGTCACAGAGTCTGACACGACTGAGTGACTTTCTCTTTCATTTTCATTTTTACCCATATTATAGATCTGGTATTCATATAAATTGTATCTCCATCTTCCCTCAGTTGTGTTAACTGATTCATTTGTCTATTCTTATCTTAATACCACAGTGACTTAATTACTTCCAATTTATAGTAAGTGTTACTGTTTGCTAATGTGAAGTCCCACGCTTTGTCCTTAGATTTTATTTTGGCTATTCTAGGTACTTTTCATTTCCACATAAATCTTAGAAACAATTTGTAGTATCAGTTCAGTTCAGTTCAATCACTCAGTCATGTCCGACTCTTTGTGACCCCATGGACTGCAGCATGCTAGGCCACCCTGTCCATCACCAACTCCTGGAGTTACTCAGACTCGTGTCTATTGAGTTGGTGATGCCATCCAGCCATCTCATCCTCTGTCATCTCCTTCTCCTCCTGCCTTCAATCTTTCCCAGCATCAGGGTCTTTTCCAAGGAGTCAGTTTTTCACATCAGATGGCCAAGTATTGGAGTATCAGCTTCAGCATCAGTCCTTCCAATGAATATTCAGGAGTTATTTCCTTTAGGATGGACTGGTTGGAGCTCCTTGAAGTCCATGGGACCCTGAAGAGTCTTCTTCAACACCACAGTTCAAAAGCATCCATTCTTTAGCACACACCTTTCTTTATAGTTCAACTCTCACATCTATACATGACTACTGGAAAAGCCATAACTTTGACAAGACAGACGTATGTTTGCACAGTAATGTCTCTGCTTTTTAATATGTTGTCTAGGTTAGTTATAACTTTTCTTCCAAGAAGCAAGCGTCTTTTATATTCAAGGCTGCAATCACCATCTGCAGTGATTTTGAAGCCCCAAAATATAAAGTCTGTCACTGTTTCCACTGTCTAGCCATCTATTTGCCATGAAGTGATGGGACCAGATGGCATGATCTTAGTTTTCTGATTGTTGAGCCTCAAGCCAACTTTTTCACTCTCTTCTTTCACTTTCATCAAGAGGCTCTTTCTTTCCTCTTCACTTTCTGCCATAAGGGTGGTGTCATCTGCATATCTGAGGTGATTGATATTTCTCCCGGCAATCTGGATTCCAGCTTGTGCTTCATACAGTCTGGCATTTTGCATGATGTACTGTGCATATAAGTTAAATAAGCAGGGTGACAATATACAGCCTTGACATACCTTTCCTGATTTGGAACCAGTCTGTTGTTCCATGTCCAGCTTTCTGAGCTGCATACAGATTTCTCAACAGTTAGGTCAGGTGGTCTGCTTTTCCCATCTCTTCAAGAATTTTCCAGAGTTTGTTGTGGTACACACAGTCAAAGGCTTTGGCATAGTCAATAAAGCAGATATCTATGTTTTTCTGGAACTCTCTTGCTTTTTTGATGATCCAGCAGATGTTGGCAATTTGATCTCTGGTTCCTCTGCCTTTTCTAAATCCAGCTTGAACATCTGGAAGTTCGCTATTCACGTACTTTTGAAGCCTGGCTTGGAGAATTTTGAGCATTGTGTTACTAGTGTGTGAAATGAGTCCAATTGTGCAGTAGTTTGAGCATTCTTTGGCATTGCCTTTCTTTGGGATTGGAATGAAAACTGACCTTTCCAGTCCTGTGGCCACTGCTGAGTTTTCCAAATTTGCTGACATATTGAGTGCAGCACTTTCACAGCATACAAGAGGCTCTTTCTTTCCTCTTCACTTTCTGCCATAAGGGTGGTGTCATCTGCATATCTGAGGTGATTGATATTTCTCCCGGCAATCTGGATTCCAGCTTGTGCTTCATACAGTCTGGCATTTTGCATGATGTACTGTGCATATAAGTTAAATAAGCAGGGTGACAATATACAGCCTTGACATACCTTTCCTGATTTGGAACCAGTCTGTTGTTCCATGTCCAGCTTTCTGAGCTGCATACAGATTTCTCAACAGTTAGGTCAGGTGGTCTGCTTTTCCCATCTCTTCAAGAATTTTCCAGAGTTTGTTGTGGTACACACAGTCAAAGGCTTTGGCATAGTCAATAAAGCAGATATCTATGTTTTTCTGGAACTCTCTTGCTTTTTTGATGATCCAGCAGATGTTGGCAATTTGATCTCTGGTTCCTCTGCCTTTTCTAAATCCAGCATGAACATCTGGAAGTTCGCTATTCACGTACTTTTGAAGCCTGGCTTGGAGAATTTTGAGCATTGTGTTACTAGTGTGTGAAATGAGTCCAATTGTGCAGTAGTTTGAGCATTCTTTGGCATTGCCTTTCTTTGGGATTGGAATGAAAACTGACCTTTCCAGTCCTGTGGCCACTGCTGAGTTTTCCAAATTTGCTGACATATTGAGTGCAGCACTTTCACAGCATCATCTTTTAGAATTTGAAATAGCTCAGCTGGAATTCCATCACCTCCACTAGCTTTGTTCATAGTGATGCTTCCTAAGGCCCACTTGACTTTCCATTCTAGGCTGACTGGCTCTAGGTTGGTGATCACAGCATTGTGGGTCATGAAGATCTTTTTTGTATAGTTCTTCTGTGTTTTCTTGCCACCTCTTCTTAATATCTTCTGCTTCTGTTAGGTCCATAGCATTTCTGTCCTTTCTTGTGCCAATATTTACATGCAATATTCCCTTGGTATCTCTAATTTTCTTGAAGAGATCTCTAGACTTTCCCATTCTATTGTTTTCCTCTATTTCTTTGCACTGATCACTGAGGAAACCTTTCTTATCTCTCCTTGCTATTCTTTGGAACTCTGCATTCAAGTGGGTGTATCTTTCCTTTTCTCCTTTGCTTTTCTCTTCTCTTCTTTTCACAGCTATTTGTAAGGCTTCCTCAGACAGCCATTTTGCTTTTTTGCATTTCTTATTCTGTCTCCTGTACAATGTCATGAACCTCTGTCCATAGTTCTTTAGGCACTCTCTATCAGATCTAATCCCTTGAATCCATTTCTCACTTCCAGTGTATAATCATAAGGGATTTGTTTTAGGTCATAACTGAATGGTCTAGTGGTTTTGCCTGCTTTCTTCATTTTAAGTCTGAATTTGGCAATAAGGAGTTCATGGTCTGTGCCATAGTCAGCACCCGGTCTTGTTTTTGCTGACTATATAGAGCTTCTGCATCTTTGGCTGCAAAGAATATGACCAGTTTGATTTCAGTATTGACATCTGGTGATGTCCATGTGTAGAGTCTTCTCTTGTGTTGTTGAAAGAGGTTGTTTGCTATGACCAGTGTGTTCTCGTGGCAAAACTCTATTAGTGTTTGCCCTGCTTCATTCTGTACCCCAAGGCCAAATTTGCCTATTACTCCAGGTATTTCTTGACTTCCTACTTTTGTATTCCAGTCCCCTATAATGAAAAGGACATCTTTTTTAGGTGTTAGCTCTAGAATTTGTAGTATACTTGCTGAGTTTTCAGTAGGATTGACTTGAACCTGTAGATCCTTTGAGGCAATCTCACAATTTTGAGAAGTTCAATCTAGGAGTGTGCTACATCTTTCTGTTAGTTGAATCTTGTTTAATTCATCTCAGTGATATTCTATAGTATATTGTGAAAA
The DNA here is from genome assembly GCA_006410635.1 of Cephalophus harveyi. Taxonomy (NCBI): domain Eukaryota; kingdom Metazoa; phylum Chordata; class Mammalia; order Artiodactyla; family Bovidae; genus Cephalophus; species Cephalophus harveyi. The sequence continues at coordinate 364,631 of SJYT01021583.1, forward strand.
GTTTTTGCACATTTAGATACATTTGGTCCTATATACTTTTATGCTGTTTTCAATGCTTAATTTTATATTTTATTTTATATTTTGTTACTCTCATAGAGGAGTAAAATTAATTTTCATATCAAACTTGCACTCATTAACTTCTGATAGTGTATATATTCTTTTGGGTTTTCTGTATACTCAATCACATCTATGTGAATAATATACTTATTTCTTCTTTTCTAATTCTTATTCCTTTTTATATTTAATTTCTTTGTTTACCAATTAATTTACTGACCTTTGCCTTATTGCATGGCTACAACTTTGAGAAAAAATAGTAAAAAGAAGTTGCAGTACATTATTTTCTAGTTTAAAAATTTGAAGCATATGGATATTTGTAACATATTACTGTTTAATATGAAAAATACAGTTGATTTTTTAAAATATTCTTTATAGAGAAAATATATTGATTCTGTTTTTAGGTTGCTGAAATTTCTTTCTGTATGAGTGATCGTTGCATTATATCAGACTCTGTTTTTCTGCATCTACTTGTGAATGATAGTCACTCAATCGTGTCCGACTCTTTGAGACTCCATCGACTGCAGCCCACTAGGCTCCTCTGTCCATGGAATTCTCCAGGCAAGAATATTGGAGTGGGTTGCCATTTCCTTCTCCACGTCTACTTGTATGATCGTGTAATTTTTAATCTTCTTTTACTTTGACAAATTATATTGCTTGATTTTCAAATATCACACCACCCTTGTATTTCTGAAATAAATCACATTTGATTATAATACACTATCACTTTATGTGTCATTGGGTTTAGTCTGTTAATATTTTGTTTAAGTAATTAAAATTACTTTTCGATGTTCATAAGATATACTGGCCTGTGGTTGCTATCTCTTGTAATGTTCTTCCCATGGTGACAAACATACTTTGATCTTATATATCAACATGAGAAGAGGTACCTTAATTACTGTTTGCCAGAAGAGTTTTGTAAGTTTGTTGCCATTTTTTCCCCAAATGTTTGGATGAACCACCAAAATCATTTAGAGAGTAATTTTATTTTTTAGAGAATACTTATGCATTTCACTTCTTTAGGACTATATTTTTAGATCCCTAATATATAATACATAATTTATGAAATTTGATAGATCCTTATTTCCCCTCTCAGCTTTGATAAGTTGTGTTTTTAAAGGAATTTATTAATTTCATCTAATTTATAATGAGCTGTTAAATGTATTATCAAAGACATTACAGGTTTGAATAAAATATTCTGTTATCTTTTCAGTCTATGCATAATCTCTATGGATGCCTTTTATTTTGTTCCTGCAATTGATTTTGTTGCTGCTCTCTATTGTATAAGTATTTTCCATTCCATTGGTTTCTGCACTTTCTCTTATTCCCTTTTTGTTTTCCTGGCTTCTTGATATGAAAGCTTAAACCACCAATATCCAGCCCCTCTTTTTTTTTTAATATAGGCATCTAGACTTCATTAGAGTAGGAAATGGCAACCTACTCCAGTATTGGTGCCTGAAAAATGACATGGACAGAGGAGCCTGGTGGGCTATAGGCCATGGGGTCACAAAGACTCAACACAACTGAGTGAGTGAGCACCAGACTTTATATTTTCCTCTAACCTCTATTCCATCACTCAACTTTTGATAAATCATAAAATATCATTAACTTCAACATATTTTCAAATTTCCTTTTTAAATTCTCCTTTGACCCAGAAAGTTGCTTCACATGTTCTTGGTTCTTTTATTCTCTCTTTTCTTGCCCTCTGATTAATCAATTATTTTTTAATTAAGCTGTTTCTTTTTATTAGCTTTTTACAGCAATTTTACAATTTTTGTATTGGTTTCACTAAATGCACCTTGACCTGTTAGAGTCTAATATTAATACTTCTGTCATATCCAATATAATGCTAAGGCTTTCTATCATTATAATTCCTTGGAAATCTTTCTTAGCTTTTCATGTGATGAGTGTCATTCAATTAAATCCTAAACCCCGTAAAATTACCCTTATAGCAATAATTTTTATTATTATTTTTGTAATCAATATTCCTTGCATATTTACTTGTCCTCTCTCCACTCTTTCTGCATTTCCACACATATACCACAAATGCTCAGGGGAAGACTCCCCTTAGTATTTCTTTCAGTTTGTTTTCTGGCAGCAAATGCAATGCTTTTATATATTGAGAGGGAAAAAAAAAACTGTTTGAAAGACCTTTTTTGTGTGTATACAATTCTGGTTTGCTGTTATTTTCCTTCAGCACTTAAAATATGGCATCCCTTTCAACTGTGACTTCCGTCTTTTCTCTTTAGAAGTCAGATGTCAGTCATATTGCTATACAGATTTCTCTCACCCACCTTCCTGGACTGCTTTTAGGATTTCCTCTTTGTCTTTGGCTCTGAGCAGTATGACTGTGGTATAGCAAGGGGTGGTTGTTCTCAAGTTTATCCTGCTTAGGTTCTCTGAGTTTTTTTTTTTTTTTGAATCTGTAAGCTCATCTCTTTAATCTGGTGTAGAAAATATCTTGACCTTTACTTTTTTGACTAAAGTTCTTATCCCATTTTTTTTTAATCCTCTCCATATGGGCCTCCAATATGATAATATATTTAAGAACTTTTCAGCATGTACCACAGCTATCTTACACATTTCTGCAATTTTTTTTTCTACCCATCTCCTTTTTATTTTCTTCTTTGTGAGCTTTAGTCTGTATATATTCTACTGGCTTTCTTCTAGCTCATTAATTCTCTTCTCACTTAAAACCACTATGCTATTTAATTGATTTTGCAGTGGTAATGGTGGTTCTTAATACCAATTAATGTTTGTTTTAGTTCTAGAAATTCCATTTGAGTCTTTGTTTTTTCAAGACTGTAGTTCTTCGGTTATTTCCTCATTCTATCTTTTCCTTTTCTTTAATATATTAATTAGCCATATTTTAAAATTCTTATGGTAAATTCATTATCTGGATTATGTAACAATTCATATATATTTATATTTTTATCTTGATCTTGTTTTTCTAAGCCTCATATGGTTTGACTTAATGCTAGATGTCATGTTCAAAATGTTGTAGAGGTTTTGAATGGTGTTGTCTTACTACCAGAGGATTTTATTTTTATCTGACTATCCTCTGGGATGTAGTTAAGGAGCAAATTAACACAGTCTAAGGAGGGACTTAGCTGACTTAGGCAGAATTTCATACCTGAAAACAAAACATGTCCATCAACCACTGGTTTGCTCCCATTCCTAGTGTATTTATTCAGGTCTCTCTTCATTGACAGATACTAAATAAACTCTAATGATTGCCCCAGCACTCTAAGATCACAAAAGTTCCACTATATATGTCAGCTTCTCTTGGCTTGGTTTCTTGCCTTTTGCTCAGTGCAGGTGAAGAATAAACAGACATCTCCAGGTAAAATGTGGGGCAGAAATGAATGACAAAAATGTGACCATCCCTTCTGTGAGCCTCCCTCTTCTCTTAGATCTTCACCCCTCAAATCTTTCGTTGTTGCTGTTCAGTCACTCATTCATGTCCCTCTTTTCATCCTCATGGACTACAGCACTCCAGGCTCCTCTGTCTACCACTGTCTGCCGGAGTTTCCTCACATTTCTGTCCACTGAGCCAGTGATGCTATCTAAGCATCTCATCTTCTGCTGTTCCCTTTACCCTTCAGTCTTTGCCAGCATCAGGGTCTTTTCTAGCAAGTCAGCTCTTCACATAAGGTGGGCAAAGTACTGGAGCTTCAGCTTCAAATCGCACCTCATATAATTGGGTGTTGCCAGTGTCTTCAGAAAGTTTTTTTTTTAATTTGGTTTCTCATTTTTCCCTAGTAAAAATGTTGATGTGTCACCAAGTACTCCAGCACAACCAAACAAAAGACATCTATGATATAGATTCAACTGCAAGTGTTGTGCAGTTATTGTATTTTATTTCTTATAATGAATGAGATATCTCTTACAAGTGCAACAGGGACTATTGCATTACCTACCAGTTTGTGTTTATAGTGTTTTCAATACGAAAGTAAATCTGATAGAAATGTAAGTGCTTTTCTATGTAGGAGCCTATGATCTATGAAGTATTTGTGTTTTGGGGAAAAAAAAGACCTATTATGTTCTAAAAGAGGGCTGAACTGGGGACTTTTAGAATGCTATTGCTAACTTCAGTTAAGTTCTAAAACACTGCCACTCTGTGGTAACTTGGAGACATAGCAGCATCTTGTATATTTCTACGGATAAGGATGCCCTAGCAAGTTACTTCTAAATTCTATTTCTCTGTTATTCAGAAAGCTGAAATTTCCTCATTCAGTGAATCAGTTACTCCATGCCCATTTCCATGCACCTCTCTCCCAATCCAGGTTTCCAGTCTGAGGTGCAGCCAACGGGCTGTTCGCTTTGAGGGAACTTGAGCCAATGGCAAAGTACTAAGGCTCCAAGTCCCATAAGTTTCCATTTAGGCTCTAACACTTGTGAGTGGAGAGCTTGTCAAGTGGCACAGTGCTAAAGAATCCACTTGCCAATATAAGATATTCAGGAAATGTGGGCTCTATCCCTGGGTCAGGAAGATCCCCTGAAGGAGAAAACGGCAACCCACTCCAGTATTCTTGCCTGGGTGACCCCTTAGACAGAGGAGCCTGGCGGGCTATAGTCTATGGAGTAGCAAAGACTTGGACACAACTGAACAAATGAACACGCACACACATCTGTGAGTGGAATGGTCTAGAGCTCATTACTTACCCTCTTTCAGCATTAGTTTTGTCATCTGAAAAATAAGGATTTTAGCAGGCATATTCACTTCATGGAAATTTGTTGAGCTATATACTTTTCCTCTCTGTGTGCTATATTTTAATAGAATTAATTTTTGAAAGATGTTAATAATATTATTTAAATGTATCTTTTAAAGAATTGGTCTAAACATTTGAATGTATAATACCCTCTTTACAGTGATGCCTACACTGATCTCTATTTGAAAGTCTATAATCTTCCATCTTCTCCATCCCTACATATCCACACATATATCTCCTCTGTTCTGTTCAGATTTCTATTTTTTTTCCTACAGCACTTTGATCAAATAAAATGTTATATCATGGGCATGTTGTGTATTTTCTCACTTCGCTTTGGAGAATGTAGCTTCCCAAAGGCAGAGGTGATAGTTTGGTTGGTCTGCAAGTGCTTAGAACAGTGTCTTGCACATAATGGTTGCTCAAAATTATTTGGTCCTTACTGGACTCCCTTAGTGATTCAGTGATTAAGACTCTGGGCTTCCAATGCATAAGGCGCGGCTTCAATCTCTGGTTGGGGAGCTGAGATCCCACATGCGCTATGATGTGACAAAAAAAAAAAAATGTTCAGTGCACAAACAGGAAGCAAGCATAGGTATTGACACATAACAATAGCTCACATTTAAAGAACTCTTTTTGATCAGGATTTCTGCTGGAGACTTTGTTCCAAATCTTTAATACAGCTTTTGGATGAAAAAGTGCTGCTAAGTAGGTGTCATAACTTCAGATATTGTCTAGGCGATGCAATTTTAAAAAATCACTGAGTTGTACACTTTAAAAGGTAAATGTTATGGTTTGTAAGTTATATCTCAATAAATCTGTTATTAAGTAAATGGTGAGTTCTTCAGAGAGAGAAAAAAATGTAGCTCCTGGTTCTGGCACTAACTCACTTTTTTATTTTATAATAGGATGCTTTTCCCTAGTTCTTAATTTTCTGTATGCAAATTGACTGTGTCCATTAAGCTGAAATTCTAAAATCCCTTCCAGGTCTCGTATCCCACCTTTTTCTAAAAGGTAGACTTTGACAAAGATAGAGAGAAAAGAAGGCCTCGTGAGTTTGGTGCCCACCTTGTGCTGCAGCCAGGAGCACACTCGTTGGGAAGCACCGAGTTTAGCGGCTGAGCTCCTTTTTATATGAGCTTCCCTGGCGGCTCAGATGGTAAAGAATCTGCCTGCGGTACAGGAGACCTGGGTTCAGTCCCTGGATTGGGACAACGCCCTGGTGGAGAACATAGCTATCCACTCCAGTGTTCTTGCCTAGAGAATTCCATAGAAAGGAGCCTGGGGAGCTACAGTCCCTGGGGTTGCAAAGAGTTAGACAGGACTGAGCCACTTTCACTTTCTTTTTTGTATATTTCAATGTCATTTACATGCAATTCATATGTATCTACACATGCATACACATATCTCATCTAACTTTGTTGGATGGGGAACCAGACAATGAGTATCATTTCTTGGTTTCCAAAGGCTTTACCAGAAACTCTTTTTCCAGCCCAGAAAAGTAGATCTTAGATCCCAGATCCCAGAGGCACTGATTCCTCTCTCTGCGAAACAAAGAGTACCTTAGGGACCATCTGGTATCTCAACGCGTAACAAAATTAGCTGGGTTTAATTTGAGTGAATTAGAAAACTCTTGATGTCACAATGAGAGAATGTTCATATTACCTAATTAACGTGCCTTATTAGGAGAGTGGTGACTGCTGAAGTCCGTTGAACACCCAGCCATATGGGCATATGAAGCACAGATCAAAGAGGTCTCTTTGTAATTATGTTAATAGTTACTTTTTCTGTTTTTCCTCATTTTCATCAAAGCCCAATGCAAAACACATTTCCTGGATTTTTAGCAGAGTGTCAAGTAATAGGCACTGTAAATGGAGTTCAGGTACCAAGGCCACCATTTACTGGACGCATGTCTCCTGCCCAGGATTCACCCCTTTTGCTGCTTCCCCAAATGTCCTTCTATCTGCCTCATCTGAGACACCTCAGCTCTGTGGCTGTGGCCTTTTCTTGGCCATATGGCTGCACCCAACTCCTCATGGTAGCATGCCTCTTTGATATACCGTCAGCGCAAAAACCTTTGCTAAATAGGAAAGTGCAACATGTATAATTTCCTCATTAAGTCAATAGACAAGGTTATTCTGTGTTAAATGGATTAAAAAGCACATTCCCACATGTTACATAGATGCACTGACATTTCAAAGCCATCCAAAAGTCACTTCCTTAGCTTTTCTGACCAAGGAATAAAGCATTTAATAAACACAATTGCTTTTTTTTGAAGATTTTTTTTTATTGGGGACCATTTGTAAAGTCTTTATTGAATTTATTGCAATATTGTTTCTGTTTTTTGTTTCTGTCTTTCTGTTGATGAGGCCTGTAGGATCCTAGTTTCCCAACCAAGAATGGAACTCCCTCCCCTGTCCCCACCTTGCCATTGGAAAGCAAAGTCCCAACCACTGGACTACCAGGAAAATCCCCAGGATTACGTTTTTACCTCTTTCCAGGTAGTATGCAAAGTGCTATGCACACTCTGAAGAAAACAGGAAGTCAATATGCTCCTTTGTTCTACTTTCAAAGTAAAAAACAAAACAAAACAGCAACCACTGAGCCTTAGAGAGAGCAGGGAATTGATCGTCAGACTCTCTTTGGTGTCTTTTTAGGCCTCCTAGCATCTTGCAGTCTAAGATTCAGCTCTGCCTGGCATGCAGTCGAGATTCAGCAAATTTTTTTGTTTTTTTTTTGATGAATGTTTGTGTAACACTTTTACATAGACTAATTATTTATTCAGAATGTTGACTTAAATAATCAGATGGAGTCTAAAGAAGGGAAACCCCAATAGCTGAAGGGAAGATGAGCTTATAATATAGGTTTATAATTAGAAAACAAATTTCCCTGCCCAATGAGTACATGAATGAGCTGTCAGAAAACTGAAATGAGGCCCAGAAAACAAGTATCACACAATCCCTTGGGGCTATTGCTGCATACAATGGCAAGAGAGACAAGGAGAGCAAGAGAGAGAGAGAGAGAGATAGATTGATCCTTATCTGTTTAATTCAGATCCAAATTCACTCTTTCCTTTGGGTATTTTGAAATATTCAAAAAGGGAGGATAGGAAGGAAAGAAGTTCTGGTTTTATAATTCTTGCAATATATAAAATACATTTTCATATCTCCAGAAAATAGGATTCAAAACAAGATAAAATAAAGTTGGTATTTTCAATTTGAAAATCACGATGTTAAATGCCAAATCTATATGTATGAATCTGTCTTGATCTGGGGAATCCTCTCTCAACCCTTCCTTCATCCTGATGCCCGACTAGGGCCTGAAGCTACCTTAATACTGAAGCTGCTTAAGTTTGAGCAGCTGTCGTGAGACACTGTTTTTATGATTAATTCAATATTAGCCATCAGTCCTAGCTTGAATCAAGCTATGTATAATAATTTTTCTTCTTTTTCATTTGTGGTCAGCATCTATTCAGATTATGGAAGGTGTTTGCTATGAAACATTTGGGACCACACTTTAAGTCATTGCTAAGGCGCTTCAGTCGTGTCCAACTCTGTGTGACCCCATAGACGGCAGGCCACCAGGCTCCCCCGTTCCTGGGATTCTCCAGGCAAGAACACTGGAGTGGGTTGCCATTTCCTTCTCCAATGCATGAAAGTGAAAAGTGAAAGTGATGTCGCTCAGCCGTGTCCAACTCTTAGCGACCCCATGGACTGCAGCCCACCAGGCTTCTCCGTCCATGGGATTCTCCAGGCAAGAGCACTGGAGTGGGGTGCCATTGCCTTCTCCTTAAGTCATGGAGTGTCATCTATTTGGGGAATAACATCACTTAGCATGCCTCTTGAGAAGAGGAAATCTACATTTTTGAAAATTAAACCACATGTCTTAGCTATTAGTACTTTAGAAAAATAATTTTATTTACTTATGTTTGGCTGTGATGAGTCTTCATTGCTGCACAGGCTTTTCTCTAGTTGCAGAGAGTGGGGGCCACTCTTCATTGCTGTGACCAGGCTTCGCATTGTGGTGACTTCTCTTGTTGCGGAGTATGAGCTCTGGGCTTCAGTCGTTGCAGTTCCCAGGCTCTAGAGCATAGGCTCAATAGTTGCGGCTCAGGGGCTTGGATGCTTCGTGGCATATGGAATCTTTCCAGTCCAGGGATCGAACACGTGTCTCCTGCATTGGTAAGTAGGTTCTTTACCACTGGACCACCAGAGAAGCCATATTAATACTTATGCCTTTAAAATATATATATGTAAGAATACTGAAAATAAAAGGTGATAGCTATTAGATATCAAGATGAATTCTGCAAGGCAAATGTTACTTCTTTTACAACCAGGATTGTCATGTATGCACTTGACTAATCTAAGGGTCATCGTTCCCTTTGTAGTATATAGACATGTATATTCGTTACAACCATTTAACAACAGATGATTGTAAATAGTCTTGAGCAAGAGTCTTTGTCTATTTTCTACCGATTTCCATAAAGGAGGATGTTTGTTTACCACTAGAATTATTCTAAGCCATAATTTTCCTGCTAAAATGGTATACCTGGATTATTCTTCTGTAATCCCATATCTTTCCTCTCATAGAATTTCACATACCTTGCTATAATTATCTTTGAATAATTCATCTTTGAATCTCAGTTCCTACCTCTAATATACATAGATAAATGTTGAATGACATGGATAGATGGTAAGAAAACAGTTCACCTGGAAATAAGTAGAAAATCATCTAACAGTTGCTTCAGAAAATAAATGAGTTATAAGAAAATATAAATAAAATAACAAAGTGGGCCTTTATTTGTTGTAACCTCTAACTCAGCAAACTTCTAGCCTCTGACTGAACAGTAATCAAATATTTCCCTCATCAAAATTCTGTCATTTGAGAATATGCTGGCATATAACACACCAATTAGATATGACCCATATCCTTCAAAATATAGGAAGAAAGGGCAATACTATTGTATATATTTTGTGTTATTTATAATTATTTTGGGTAGAGGTAAATTTAGATGGTTCAAAATCTGAAAGGTACAAAATGATAGACCGTAAAAGTCACCTATCCGCTTCTGTCTCCTGCCACTCAATACTTGTTGCGTTGAAAGCAATGTTCCCAATGTATGTTGTACATTTACAGAGCCAGCCCATGCAAACAAAAGCAATAATATGTACACATATATATATATGGCTGCTATAACAAATAACAACAAAGTTAATACAATACATCTTTAGTATCTTACAGTTTTATAGGTCAAAATCTGACTAGGGACCACATTTTTTTTCTGGAGGACTAGGACATTCATTTAATTGCCTTTTCCAGGTATTAGAGGTCTCCTGCGTTCCTAGGTTGTGACTTCTTTCTGTCTTTAAAGCCAGGAGTGATGGGTTGAGTCTTTCTCATGCTGCCATTTCTGTTTCTCTGACTGTAGCCAAGAAAGTCCTCTGCTTTTAAGGATCTGGCAATGGCACCCCACTCCAGTACTCTTGCCTGGAAAATCCCATGGATGGAGGAGCCTGGAAGGCTGCAGTCCATGGGGTCGCTGAGGGTTGGACATGACTGAGCGATTTCACTTTCACTTTTCACTTTCATGCATTGGAGAAGGAAATGGCAACCCACTCCAATGTTTTTGCCTGGAGAATCCCAGGGATAGGGGAACCTGGTGGGCTGCCATCTGTGGGGTTGCACAGAGTCGGACACGACTGAAGTGAGTTAGTGGCAGCATGATTAGATTGGTGGGGTAGGTAAAGAACCTGCCTGCCAATGCAGGAGACATAAGAGATGCAGATTTGATCCCTGGGTTGGAAAGATCCCCAGGAAGAGAGCATGGCAACCCAGTCCAGTATTCTTGCCTAGAGTATCCCACAGAGAGTGGAGACTGGTGGGTCACAAAGAGTCAGACACAACTGAAGTGATTTAGGACACATGATTAGATTGGATATATCTGGATAATCCAAGATATCTCCCCATCTCAAGGTCCTTAATCATCACATCTAAAAGTTCATTTTGCTGTATAAGATAATATATGACGAGGTTTCAAGGAGAATTAGACAATGGACAGCTTTGGAAGCTATTATTCTGCTTACCGCAGTGTTTACTGAACAGGTGTATAGACACACACACACACACCCCTCACCACTTAGTTTTATTTTTATAATGAAACAGCTCACTATAATGTTGTTATGCACTTTACTTTTTTGTTTTCATTTGGTACTGGATATTTTGGATATCTTCCTATATCATTACATAAAGAAATTTCTCATTCTTTTTCACAGCTACCTAGTTTTCTGTTGTTTATTATTTGTTTTACTGAAGAAATAATCATACTTTATTTGACTAACCAAATGTTGAATTTTTTTTTTTTTTTGAAATCTCATGTTTCTTTAAAGGGACCTTCCTAGCTAGATAGTCATATTTGAGCAGTGAATGAGCTGCTTACTACTCTTTCAGCTATTAGAAATGTCATCATGATAAATGTTTAAATGATTTGATCAGTTATCAAAATCTTTTCTTAAACTTACGATGTCCTGTGATCTAGCTCCCATCTTTTCCTACTTCTTTCAAATCTTTATTGTTTTTCGCTATTGATTGCCTTCAATGGACAAATAATCTTACTGGATTTGAGGAGGTGTTGTAGGCATTCGATCATTTTCCTTTTTTCATTCTCTTCCTGTTATTCCAGTCTGACTGGTCCTATCATATCCGTCAGGACATTTACTTTATCATTTTCCTCCTTAGTTACAGGCTGTCATGGAAACCTAGTTTATTCAGCATAATTTTCTTCCTGAAATACTGGGCACTACTTAGCTATATGATTTTAATTCTTTCTAGTGTGTTGGGATCAAGGCTGCTGATCAGTACCCACCAGTAATATGATTGAATTCCTATCAATTAACTTTATATAATTTTTCATTGTTAAAATATGAAGCTGTATTTGAGCACAAAGTGAATTCATTTATTATTGTATAAGAAAGCTTGAGCATTATTTGCTAAGTTCAGGCAACTAATAAAATATTATCACCTGGAATTCTTAGACATTTACAAAAATATTATTTTTAAAAGCTCCTTGATCTTTGCTAGATTTGACCTTTGATTATTAGTTATGAGATTTATCTTTCTACTGCTGCTTTTTCTTCCCTGTCATTTGTTCTTTGCATTAGACTATTTAAAAAGAAGTTATTTTTTAATGATGCAATAAAAATTATACCTTCTCTGAGTAAAAACTATAACAGGAGAGAGAGAAATGGTGAGAAAAGATAGAAGCTAACAAGTTTTAGAAGAAAAGAGGGGATTCAGTTATTTCAAAAGTCCTTCTTAAGTCATCTGTTTGATATGGGCAAAGTAAAGGGATACCAAGAAACTTTCTATTTATTTTCATACATGATTATACACTTATGTACAAGTCATATCCAAAGTCCATATTCTTTTATTTGAATTACAGTTTAGAAACATGTTGTATATTGAGCAAATGCTATGAATTAAAGAACACACACGTTTGCTCTGAAAAAGAGAAAATAGCATTCAACTTGAATATTAGCTGCTCCTTAGGACACTGAGGTGCAATTGAAATATAGAAATTTGTTTAAACCCAACAACTGAACACATAACTGGAGTACCTCTTGGCCATCGATAAATGGCTCATATTGTTTTCTTTTAACTGTGTTTGTTTTTAAACTGCATGAGGTCTGAATAGACCCAACCTTCAAATCCAATACACATATTTCTATAAACATTGCTTCAGGTTGATCATATTTTGTTACCAGCAGGAAAAAAGCTTCCGTTTCCATGTGCAACAAAACTGTACCACGGAGGATGGCAGAATACAATTAAGGAAGCTGGTGTCAGTGAAAACCAAAGGCTGTGATGTCTGCATCACCTGAGAGCTGGCTGGGGATTGACATTATATTCAGGAAAATGCAGGATCAAGACTTAGATGGGATCCCTGTTCACAATTCTGTGACCATGTTGCCTCGCACCTTCATAAACACACCCCAGCAGGGGATGTGAGAGGGCATCTTAGAATGAAGATGACATCTTTCCATCTTTGAAATAATCAGTCCAGCTTGCAAATATTTTTGGAGTCTGGTTCAACTAAGTATGAAACAGCCCAAATTAAGGCAATGGTCTGTGGGTTGCATGCATTTGCTGCCTTCAGCATTTGAAAGCCGTTTTCTGCTAAAAGTCTGACTACTTAGAATTCAAGCCCTATGCAACTAAGAAACTCCAAAAGAGGTAATGAACCATAAATTATTGCCGTTAGATATTTAATACTCAATCAGTATGTGCTCTCTCAAGCATATCCCACCGGCATTGCATTCATTCTGACAGTGTGGTACTGGTTCAATTACTTTGCTCATTTACAATAAAAGATTAATGAAAAGAGGTATATTTTAGTTCACAGAGATTAATTGCATCCCTTACTTTCCCTACACTAGAAATATTCAACCCATAATCCTGATAGCTTTTGCATCAACAAGTACATGGAAAATTAATAGACTTTCTTGGGCTGGAAATCTCAGAGGGTTTTCAGATAGAAATATCCAGGGAAAACAAGATTGAAAGTTGGCTTTGGGCTGGAAATGAATTAATTTACCTGCTTCTTTAAATTTACACTTATGACATTTTGAATTAGCCAGTATAAAGATGTGTGTACTGTAAGTATTTTATATCTGCACATTTTCTGTCAAGTATTTGCAAAGCCAATTCCCTTTTGAGATATACTTCTAGCAAATAGAGCCAGGTATGTCTATGCTTGGTAGATGTTCCAACATTGGAGAAATGTTGACTGTTAACATTGAACAGTTTGTTTTTTCTTCAGAGAATATAGATGCCAAGTGTACTAGTACAATTATTTGGAGTCCTTGTTAAACAAAAAACAAACAAACAAACAAAAACACATAGTTATTTACTACTGTGAAATCTAGGTTTAAAATTTCAAAGTGATTTCCTGGTGAATAATTCTTAGGTTTCCACAAACTTTGTGAGTGTAGAGAAGGAAATGGCAACCCGCTCCACTATTCTTGCCTGGGACATTCCATGGATAGAGGAACCTGGTCAGCTCTAGTCCACAGGATTGTAAAGAATGAGACACAACGGAGCAGCGGAGCACTATATTTCCCAGTGCATTGAAGATAGCAAACAGACATGTCTATGAGGTATATAGCTGTAATAGGGAAAAAAAATGTTGAGCCTTATCTATTTCATATAAGATTGTTTTCAGTCCTTGTCTTACCTAATTTTTATAGAAATATATTTATATCATTGACTCCATTTCTCCAGGAGAGGCTGAGGTGAAAAAGGTAAAGTGTCTTGTCTCTATTGTTGTTCAGTCACTGAGTCACATCTGACTCTTTGCGACCCCATGGACTGCAGCACACCAGGCCTCCCTGTCCTTCACCACCTCCTGGAGTTTGCCCAGCTTCCTGTTCATTGCATCGGTGATGCCGTCCAGCGATCTCATCCTCTGACACCCTCTTCTCCTTCTGCCCTCGATATTTCCCAGCATCAGGGACTTTTCCAGTGAGTCGTCTGTGCCCATCAGATGACCAAAATACTGGAGCTTCAGCATCATTCCTTCCATTGAATATTCAGGGTTGATCTCCCTTAAGATGACTGGTTTGATCTCCTTGCTGTCCAAGGGACTTTCAGGAGTCTTCTTCAGCACCACAGTTCAAAGGCATCAATTCTTTGGCCTTCTGCCTTCTTTACAGTCCAGATCTCACAATCACATGTGACCAACAGCCTTGACTACACAGCCCTTTGTTGGCAGAGTAATGTCCCTGCTTTTCAACACACTGTTTAGGTTTGCCATCGCTTTCCTGCCAAGAAGCAGTCGTCTTCCAGTCTCATGACTGCAGTCACCGTCTACTGTGATTTTGGAGCCCAAGAAAAGGAAATCTGTCACTCTTTCCACCTTTCCCCTTCTATTTTCTGTGCAGTAATGAGGCCGAATGCCATGATCTTCAGTTCAGTCGCTCAGTCGTGTCCGACTCTTTGCAACCCCATGAATCGCAGCACGCCAGGCCTCCCTGTCCATCACCATCTCCCGGAGTTCACTCAGACTCACGTCCATCGAGTCCGTGATGCCATCCAGCCATCTCATCCTCGGTCGTCCCCTTCTCCTCCTGCCCCCAATCCCTCCCAGCATCAGAGTCTTTTCCAATGAGTCAACTCTTCGCATGAGGTGGCCAAAAAGCTGGCCATTTCACTCTCCTCCTTCACCCTCAAGAGGCTCTTCAGTTTCTCTTCACTTTCTGCCATTAGAGTGGTATCCTCCACATATCTGAGGTTGTTGATGTTCCTCCCACCTATTTGGATTCTGGTTTGTAACTCATCCAGCCTGGCATTTCTCATGATGTGCTCACCATATTGGTTAAACAAACAGGGTAACAGGAGACAGCCCTGTCACACTCCTTTCTTGATCTTGAACTAATCAGTTGTTCCATACAGGGTTCTATCTACAGTCACACAATTAGCAGATGGCTAAATCTGTCTTCCCTGGTGGCTCCGACAATAAAAAATATGCCTGCAATGCAGGAGACACATGTTCAATCCCTGGGTCAGAAAGATCCCCTGGAGAGAATGGCTACCCACTCCAGTATTCTTGATTGGAGAATCACAGAGGAACCTGGCAGGCTACAGTCCATGGGGTCACAAAGAGTCGGACATGACTGAGAGACTAAGCACACACACAGCTCAACCTGGCGTCAGACCATTCATTGTCTGTCTCAAAAGTCCATTATATGCTGTACCTGCTTTTTGTCTGTCCAGTAGTGACCATAACACCTGGCCCAAAATGTTTTGATGATGGAATACAATAACCACTGCAAATGAAAACTAGGAAAGCAGAATTACTATCTGTGCAGATGGAAGTAAAATATGGATGGATTGGGATTTAGCTATGCAAAACTGATCCTTCAATCCTGGTGAAATTAATCCCCTTGGCATTGCCAGATGGAATGTGTCTGCTATGCTTTTCCAAGTCTAAATAGACAATTTAAGGGCTTCTGTCTTCTCCTTTGCAATACAGTTTGTTAATCCATTTCTCAGAGTTGTCCAGGAAACTTTCAATTGCAGAAATACCTGGTCTGTATTTTTTTTTTTGCAGATTTTATCCTACTGTTAGGAAGAAGATGTCTACCTTTCTATATATCCTGAAGTTGTTTTCTAGAAAGAGGAATCAGTCTAATTTCTGTTCCCCATTTCACGTGCACTTTCTAGGAGTTCTATTCCAAAGCTTACTGAGGTCAATCCCTGAAAACAATAAATTGTTCATAGATGTTTCAATTTATCAGGGGTTTCTTAGGTAGAAACCAAGGAATCAGAGGCAGGTCCATTAATTCTGAAAACATATATCCACCATAAATACCAGGGCTTCCCTGATAGATCAGTTGGTAAAGAATCCACCTGCAATGTGGGAGACCGGGGTTCAATCCCTGGGTTGGGAAGATCCCCTAGAGAAGGAAAAAGCTACCCACTCCAGTATTGTGGCCTAGAGAATTCCATAGACTGTATAGTCCATGGGGTCGCAAAGAGTTGGACACGACCGAGGAACTTTTACTTTGCTTCACTTCACCATAAATACCAAAGATGAGCAGGGCTGAATCAACTCAGAGCAGAGCCCAAACTCTTTGTCATAAAGAAAATACTGCTTTTATAACACTGATCAACCAATTTTTGTGATTTATTTTGCTGAATTTATTGTATTTCTTGACAGTGGTTACACTGTGTCAAAAAGAACAGAGCTCATCAGTGTAGCTTGATGAAGCTTGTATTTTGTAGCAATTTGAGACTGGATTTATTTTTGGATTTCCTAGTGAGCTCATTGGAAAAGATGCATTTCATTTTAAGAAGGCAGTCTAGAAACAGTGACCACAGAACAGGTGTTTCTATGTTTGTTTTCATACTTATGGGAGTTTTAGATGAGAAAGAACTGGTTGCTTCCCAGTGATTTTGTTGCTTGCTTTACAAATGATGATTATACTTCTATTCCACATAGAAGCCACTGCTGTTTAAATTTCCTTACATGTTTTGCACCTGTGCAAATAATTTATCTTAATGCAGACCTTGTATGTTGTCTTTTAGAACTTTCTATTTAATAGCTATTAGGTATAATAACCCACCTGTGTAACCTGGGCAAGTCTTTTAATCTTCTTAGGTCTTAATTTCTTCATTATGACATAGTGGAATTTGGGCAGAGCATGAGCCAATGATCATGATACGTTAATCAGGATATAGTCTCAAGGGCCTGGAGTTCAGCACGTGATAAAATACAGACTCCACCTTCAGTAAACTCACTGTGTAGTGGGAAACAGAGACAAGCAAAGATGCTACACCTGAGAGAGGGATAAGTACTAAACCTAAGAGATGGATGGGGTCTTATTAGAACAGGAAGGACACGGCCAACAGTTGAGGTGTGACGGGTATGTGTAGTCAGGAAATAAGTCACCAAAAAGGGGACTACATGACCTGCATTTTGAGGAATGAGTAGTAGTGGGTGGTTGTGAGAAGATGGATAGTCTAGAAAAGGAAGACACAACAACAGTAAAGAAATTGGTGATTTTTTTTTTTTTTTTATTATTAAGGTAAGCAACCCAGTTTTCTCCAGGCTCCTGGGAGGTCTGACACTGATACAGGTATATGGGAAAGGCACATTCTTTGACCAACTGGAAGACGTAGGGTGAGCCTCCAGCAGCTGGCCACACTCAGAACCAGACAAGCTTCTTCCCAGTGCAAGTTTTTGATCAATCTCTGAAGCGATGATTCTGTTTGTGGTTGTGTGCTTTTTCCACTCCTTCTCTCCCTTCCTCCCTTTGTCTGTCCATCTATCCGTCCTCCAACTATCCATCATCCGTCATCCACCTGAAGCAAGAGGAATCAGTGAGGTTTAAAATCAACCTTTAAAAGAATCCTAGAGCCATTGAGGGGCTTCCCTGGTGGCTCAGATGAAGATTCTGTTTGTGGTTGTGTGCTTTTTCCACTCCTTCTCTCCCTTCCTCCCTTTGTCTGTCCATCTATCCGTCCTCCAACTATCCATCATCCGTCATCCACCTGAAGCAAGAGGAATCAGTGAGGTTTAAAATCAACCTTTAAAAGAATCCTAGAGCCATTGAGGGGCTTCCCTGGTGGCTCAGATGATAAAGCATCTGCCTGCAATGCGGGAGACTCGGGTTCGATCCCTGGGTTGGGAAGATCCTCTGGAGAAGGAAATGGCAACCCACTCCAGTACCCTTGCCTGGAAAACTCCGTGGGGTCGCAAAGAGCTGGACATGACAGAGTGACTTAATTTTCTTTCTTTCTTTCTATAGCCATTGAGGATATGACATAAACTGGCTAGAACCCATAGGTCTGAGATGGTGGAAGATTTGACTTCCGGTAGACCTTGAGCTTCACGGTATGCTCATTGTAATGCATCGGCATGCTAAACGACACACCCACAGGTGCCATGACAGTTCCTAGGCTGACCATAAAAGGCCAGAAGTGGGCAATGGCCCAATTTCTGGAAATCTCCACCCCTCTCCCCAAATATTTTGAATAATCCTAGTCTATGAAATCCTAGCCTATGAATAATCATTAGCCTATGAAATTATCCCATCCATATAAAGTAACCACCCTCCCCCATATTTTGGGATCGCTTGACTTCTGAGATGGCCCACTCTATTTCCATGGAGTGTGCCTCTCCCACGGCCAGTCTTATCTTTGGAGATGGACCGCATTCTGTGTCTGGAATGTGCATCTCTCCACATAAATCCACTTCTTACCTATCACTTGGTCACTCACTGTGATGACACATAAAGAATCTGAGTTTCTGAATCTGAACTCAGTCCTAAGACCAGGCGTGTGATCTCAATGAAAAGACAGTGGGTTCAACTCCCAATCTGAGCTGTGCACTTTCACATCCAACCATCCATCATCCCTTTATCAGCCATCCGTCTTCCATTTATATATCTATTATTCTCTAAAAGTATTTACCCAGCATACAGCTTGGTTCACAGGGGCTAGACAGGCCCTGTGTGAGATACAAGGGACATGCGAAAGATGAGAGTCATCTTTTGATTTGGGAAGACAAACTCAAGAAGCAAAGATATTGCAGCTAGAATGGCAAGTGCAGAGCAGGAGTACAAGGGAGACATGGAGCCCTCTCCACCCCTGCCCACCCCTCCCCTCCATCCCTTTCATTCACCTGTGGGGCTTCCTCAATGGTTCGGTGGTAAAGAATCTGCCTGCAAAGCAGATGTGGATTTGGTCCCTGGACTGTGCAGATCCCCTGGAGAAGGAAGTGGCAACCTACTCCAGTGTTCTTGCCTGGAGAATCCCATGGGCAGAGAGGCCTGGCTGCAGTCCCTGGGGTTGCAAAGAATCAGACACAGCTGAGCAGCATGTAGCAGGCCGATCCCTGTCAAAAGAGATCAAGTTTTAAGGAAGGCTGCCAACAAATCTTTAAAAAACAAAAATAGAAGAGGAAAAAATGACAATGCCCTGGATCACAGAAAATTAGGGGAATTTTTTGTTATTAAATTCTACAGTAAAATTAAAAACCATTTTAGACTTTTCAGTTAGTGGAAATTGTACTCATTAATAATAGTATCTTTATCACACTTTCTGATTCATCAGTGTTCAGTTCAGTTCAGTCGCGTCGGACTCTTTGCGACCCCATGAATCGCAGCACGCCAGGCCTCCCTGTTCATCACCATCTCCCGGAGTTCACTCAGACTCATGTCCATTGAGTCAGTGATGCCATCCAGCCATCTCATCCTCGGTCGTCCCCTTCTCCTCCTGCCCCCAATCCCTCCCAGCATCAGAGTCTTTTCCAGTGAGTCAACTCTTCGCATGAAGTGGCCAAAGTACTGGCGTTTCAGCTTTAGCATCATTCCTTCCAAAGAAATCCCAGGGCTGATCTCCTTCAGAATGGACTAGTTGGATCTCCTTGCAGTCCAAGGGACTCTCAAGAGTCTTCTCCAACATCACAGTTCAAAAGCATCAATTTTTTGGTGCTCAGCTTTCTTCACAGTCCAACTCTCACATCCATACATGACCACAGGAAAAACCATAGCCTTGACTAGACGGACCTTAGTCGGCAAAGTAATGTCTCTGCTTTTGAAAATGCTATCTAGGTTGGTCATAACTTTTCTTCCAAGGAGTAAGTGTGTTTTAATTTCATGGCTGCAGTCACCATCAGCAGTGATTTTGGAGCCCCCAAAAGTAAAGTCTGACACTGTTTCCACTGTTTCCCCATCTATTTCCCATGAAGTGATGGGACCAGATGTCATGATCTTCGTGACCTGTTACTCACCATTAAAGTCCCACATTATGGATGTAGGCAAGCACAACATCTAACAAAAAAGAAGTTGTATTCATATTTAGTGTGTTCATCTTAACTGTTTCTAGGCCTCTGGCCTATAGCACTAGAATTATGGCTATGTCAGTGTCTTGCTGTTAGGAAGTCAGGTTAAATGATTCAGTTCGAGACGATA
Organism: Cephalophus harveyi; assembly: GCA_006410635.1. NCBI lineage: Eukaryota > Metazoa > Chordata > Mammalia > Artiodactyla > Bovidae > Cephalophus > Cephalophus harveyi. Next base: position 384,864 of record SJYT01021583.1, read on the forward strand.
AGAATCAGAGCTTTGTTACTTTCTATGCTGTTAGAGAAGGGCAAAAAGGCAAAGTTACTCTGTATACTGTAAGATTATGAGAGGAAGGAGAGAGCATTGGATGAGATTCAAAGGCTGAATCAAATGACTGAAATATTTTCTCCTGAAACCCAGAAATAAGACATTTTAACAGGTTGTATGTTCTCATGGTCTTTCCTTTTCATGTATTTTAGAACAATAAAGAGAATTTTAAAAACTGAAAAATTATGAAACTACAGAAAGTTATACAGAGGAAAAGAGAAATCCCCTCTAACTCTTGTAAGACTCTGCCCCTCTGACTATCTCTTGGTGGGAATGTGAAAACCATTGATCTTGAAGTCAGGATGCCTAGTTGGAGTCGAAGCTCAGTCACTTGACAAATTTTTAAGCCTGGGTAACTTTACCAAACTCCACTGTATCACAATTGTCTTATGTGTAAAACTGGGAATAATAATAGTGCCTACCTTATTTGACTATTATGAAGGCTAAGTAAGTGAATATTTGAAAGTACACCAGGAAGTTCCAAGCATATATTCTAAGAGCAAGAAAGATGTTTGATGTACTCATGATTATAACCAGTAATAGTAAATATGGCAGATTGCAGTATTGTTTCCAACTAGTCTGACTGTTCACTCCTGATTTGTACGAGAGCATTATTCATCCCCTTTCATTACAATGTTGTTTCAGTATCTCCTATGAAAGGACAGTACTGCCCTACCCATCCGAACTTGTTTTGGCCAAAAGAAATGTAAGCAGATATGACATACACCATTTTAAACAGAACCTCAAAATCCATTGTTTGTTCATTCCGACGCTTTTGGTATTTTCCCTCGCCCATGATAACAGCAGGTCTAAAACAGAGACTGCTTCCATGGCTCATATCCCTTTCAGACAAAAAAACATGGGAATGAAATAAAGTAACAAAGGTTTTTTTAAGATCTCCATTACTCCAGCAAGGGGCTTCCCTGGTGACTCAAATGGTAAAGAACCTCCCTCTGTGGGACACAGAGGTTCAATCCCTGAGTCAGGAAAATTGCCTGGAGAAGGAAATGGCAACCCACTCCAGAATTTTTCCCTGCAGAATCCCACGGACAGAGGAGCTTTGTGGGCTATAGTTCATGGGGTCGCAAAGAGTTGGACATGACTGAGTGACTGACACTTTACTCCAGCAAAGTTAAAAATACAATAAACATACATATATATATATATATATATATATATATATATATGTATGTATAAATGAATGAATGAATTTTAATATTTGGGTTATTTAAAAACTGTAATCCTTGATTATTTAGATCTTAGATTACAAACACACACACATATAATTCTGTAAGTTGCTTTTTTTTTCACTTGGCTTACGAGTATAGTTTCCTCATAGCATTAAATAGCCTTTGCAAATATTAGAGCTTATAGGTAACTCTAAATAGCCACTAGAAGCCTGTATCAGACTTCATTTTGGGGGGCTCCAAAATCACTGCAGATGGTGACTGCAGCCATGAAATTAGAAGACACTTACTCCTTGGAAGAGAAGTTATGTCCAACCTAGATAGTATTTTCAAAAGCAGAGACGTTACTTTGCTAACTAAGGTCCATTTAGTCAAGGCTATGGTTTTTCCTATGATCATGTATGGATGTGAGAGTTGGACTGTGAAGAAGGCTGAGTGCTGAAGAATTGATGCTTTTGAACTGTGGTGTTGGAGAAGACTCTTGAGAGTCCCTTGGACTGCAAGGAGATCCAACCAGTCCATTCTGAAGGAGATCAGCCCTGGGATTTCTTTGGAAGGAATGATGCTAAAGCTGAAACTCCAATACTTTGGCCACCTCATGTGCAGAGTTGACTCATTGGAAAAGACTCTGATGCTGGGAGGGATTGGGGCAGGAGAAGAAGGGGACGACCAAGGATGAGATGGTTGGATGGCATCACTGACTCAATGGACGTGAGTCTGGGTGAACTCCGAGAGATGGTGATGAACAGGGAGGCCTGGCGTGCTGCGATTCATGGGGTCGCAAAGAGTCTGACACGACTGAGCGACTGAACTGAACTGAGAAGCCTGTAAGTGGTAATAATAATAATAACTGTAATGATAATTACACTTATCTGATAGTGAAATTATAAGTATGTAGTGTATTTAAACAGAGTCATGCAAATCCATATTGTGATGTTTGGGAAAGTGATGACTCTAAAGTCAACAAAATTTGTCTGTAATAAAGTCAAATGTATTAACATATCTAAATAAAGTAGAAAAAGGAATGACACAGAGGTTGAAATGATCAGTGCCTGTCCAGAAAGTGCTCAGTGCTTAGCCAATAGATTTGAGTATAACAGTTCCTGTGGCAGTTCATCCTGAGGATGAATTATGTGCCTCTAAGGCTTCCCAGGTGGCTTAGTGATAAAGAATCCACCTGCCAATGCAGGAGCTGTGGGAGACGTGGGTTCTCTCCCTGGGTAGGAAGATCTCCTGGAGTAGGGCACGGCAACCCACACCAGTATTCTTGTCTGGAGAATCCCATCAACAGAAGGGCCTGGTAGGCTACCGTTCATAGGGTCGCATAGAGTCGGAAGCAACTGAAGCAACTTAGCATGCACATATGCAAGACTCTTTACCTAATACAAAGACTGGCCATATAGTCATGGCATCAGTTAACATGGTTGTAGAAAGGAAATAACTGGGTAATATTAAAATGTTAAGGATTCATCATGGAATATTTATAGATTCATTGGACTTTTTATTCTTATTTTACCTTTGTGAAGGTGGACCATATCATTTTCATGCAGCGTGTACAAGCTTAGTCACATCCAGCTCTTTTCCAACACTATGGACTGTAGTCTGCCAGAGAAAGAAAAGGCAACTCACTCCAGTATTCTTGCCTGGGAAATCCCATGGATGTAGGAGCCTTGTGGGCTACAGTTCATGGGGTTGCAATAGAGTCAGACACAATTTAGTGGCTAGAAAATAGTCCATTGTATACTCTATATGTACTACATCTTTATCCATTCCTCTATTCATGGAAGCCACATTTAGGTTGCTTCCATTTCCTAGCTATTGTAAATAGTTCTCCTATGAACAGTGGGATGCTTATATCTTTTCAAATTATGTTGTTTTTTTTTTTTTCCTGGGTTTATACCCAGGAGTGGGATTACTGGATCATATAGTAGATCTATTTTTAGAACTTTAAAGAATCTCCATCCTCTTCTCCATATTGGCTGTATCAATTTACTGTCCTACCAATAGGGTAGGAGAGTTCCCATCTCTTCCCACCCTCTCTAGCATTTATTGTTTGTAGGTTTTTTGATGATGGCCATTCTAACAGGTGTGAGGTGAAACTTCACTGTAATTTTGATTTGCATTTATCTAATAATTAGTGATGCTGAGCATCTTTTCATGTGCCTCTTGGCCAATTGTGTGTCTTCTTTGGGGAAATGTCTGTTAGATCTTATAGGAGCTTGTTTGTTGTATATGTAATATATCAACTAATCCTTGTTATGAATTAATGTTCATCAAACATCAAATTGATATCATCAGGTTGCAGTTTCCCAGCCTTTAAAATGGGGATAATAAGTATTGTTTGGCAGTCCAGTGATTCAGACTCTTTGTTTTCACTGCTGAGGGCCCCAGTTCAATCCCTGGTCAGGAAACTAAGATCCCACAGTCACAAGGTGGGGCAAAAAAAAAAAAAAACAACCACACAACGGGGGTAATAGAATCTGCTTTAAGAAGTATTTATAAAGATTAAATAATACCAATCAAACATAGTTCTTAGTACAGAATCTGGCAGATAGTAACGAACATCTTAAGTGTTTCACATGGACTAACATTTAATACTTAGAAGTTCCTTGAACAAGATATCTAACATGAGAAACCCCATATTTAACCACTATCAGACTGCCATTTATTATTTAAACAACACTGGCCATGTTACTTAATCACTCTGCCTTCCTCATCTCATTTGTATGTTGTAAATAATTATAGTAACCTCTGAGTTGAAGTACTGCTTGTAAAGACTTTAGAAGCCTGCCTAGAAAAAATGAGCACTCAACAAATTTTAGCTAACTATTAACAATGTTAAAAAGAATCAATTTAACACAAAAGTAAGTACCTATCCTCTTTACATGTTTATTTATCACTTTCTGATCATCATAATAATTATATATGTATACATATAATAGAGAATGTCATCCAACAAGTGGGGAAACATGACCATATATTAAGTTCCTACTGAATAATAGGCAATGAACATATACTGACTTATGTGATATTCTACCATAATCTTTTAAGCCGGTATTATTATATGTACTGAAAAAAATGTCAACAGGATATGAGAGGTTAAACAGGATATGATGATGAAAATGCATCAAATAAGTATAGTTCCATCAAGTCTTGGACTTATTATGTCAGGATATCCATACCTTTTCCACTACACGTATAAAAATGAGGTTTATCCATAATGGCAACTTGAAAGACATGTCTTTTCAAATCATCAAATCTGGTACATTAGTGTGAAACCACTTTCAAACTGGAATGAGCATGAGGTGCTGTGATCAGAAAGTGTATGCATCCATTACAATCTGTCATCTGCTTTTCCTGGTGAAAAGTAAGACAATGCTAAGTATGTCTATCCCCATCATTGAAGGTAGGTGAAGAAATAACAACTGTGATGACCCAGGAAGAGATTAGATACAAAAATATAGTAATAGAAAGATGGGGAAATGTATACATTTTTTCCATTTTAGATATATCCACTTGGTTTAAAAATAAAGTTCCAATCAATAATTGTCATGAAAATGTATACATTTTCCCAATGCTGAAAATACATTTGTGGATGTGCTTTGTTCACAATAGATTTTTTATTAAAAGGAAGTATTCTAGTTTTTCTTCTAGAGAATAATTTAGCTGCTGCTAGGTCGCTTCAGTCGTGTCCGACTCTGTGCGACCCCAGAGACGGCAGCCCACCAGGCTCCCCCGTCTCTGGGATTCTCCAGGCAGAACACTGGAGTGGGTTGCCATTTCCTTCTCCAATGCATGAAAGTGAAAAGTGAAAGTGAAGTCACTCAGTCGTGTCCGACTCCTAGCGACCCCATGGACTGCAGCCTACCAGGCTCCTCCGTCCATGGGATTTGCCAGGCAAGAGTACTGCTACTCGCTAAATAATCAGCCAGACTTACGGCTTTCCCAGACTTCTGGCCCCAGCGTCTGATTTTGACTCAGAAGGGACGAGGACTGGAGCGAAAGGAAGGAGGAGAAAGCCAAACGCCACACTGGGTCCTTCCCTGGTTCCCAAACCCTTTAAGGGCTAGGAGAGAAGGGCCGACAGACTCAGCGGTAGCTTTTTAAGTACCCTAAAATTAATTCATGGTAAATATATAATTCATTGAAGACTTTTAGAACTGTGAAATGCTAGCAACACTCTAGCTTTATAATATTTCTACCAACCTTACAGGTTTCCCATGTATCTTTTTAGTCTGTATCCATTTCCTCAACCAACCTCAGATAAATCATACAAGATGCATTTGTTGTTGTCTAGCTTTACATTTAGCGTAGTTTTGAAGTTCTTCCACGGTGTAGAATATATCGGTAGTTTGTTCACATGCATTGCCAAATGGTATCCAATTGTATGAATATATCATGTGTTGTCTATCCAGTCTTTAGTTGGTGTACATGTGGGCATGCTTTTTATTTCTCTTGGTTATATCCTAAGAATGAAATTGTTGATTCATATGGTAAATTCACACTGGACTTCTGGAGAAATGCCCAAACTATTTTTCAGAGTGGCTACCCCATTTTACATTCTCAACAGCAATGCGTGAAGGTTCTTATGTCTCCACATCCTCACCAACACTTGTTATTTTTTGCATATATCTGTTAAAGATTTTACATCTATGTCAGTAGAAATAGCATAGTTTAGTTGTGATAAATTTGTCTGAATTTGGTATCAGGATAATATTGGCCTCACAGAGTAAGTAGGGAAATGTTTCCTAAAAGATTTAGTGAACGGTTATCAGTGTTTATTCTTTAAATGTTTGAAAGAAATCACCACTAAAGCCATTCGTTTCTTTGTGAGTAGACATTTCATTACTCATTCAATTTCTTTACTTGTTACAGGTCTGTTCATAAGTTGTAGAGTAGAAGAGTTTGAGTGGGTGGAAGACGGGTGCTCCACCACAAGCAGTGGAAGAGGGGCTTTCAAAATGCGGATGAAAGCATATACACACGCAGAGAGGCAAGAAAGTACCTTACCTAGACTCTGTATTCCATGTGGTTAGGGAGCCCAGAAAAGGAAGAATGTCATGAGCTATGAATATAGCACAGTCAAAATAAAATAAACCTCTCTTATTTTCATTTTGTGTAAATTAAAGGCATCAACAAAATGTATTCAGTTATCTTCAATTAACCACATATGTCACTAATTTGTAAGAAATTTATAAGAAAATAGTATCTGAAAATTCAAATAAGGATTAAGATTATAAATGAGTGGCTAATCACATTTTTTGATGATTTTTTTTGGTAATGAGAATATTTGAAGGTAAAAATGTGAGCGGTAGCCCCCAAGCAGTATTTTAGAAACTGCAGTAGGGAAAATAATGACTCATGAAAGATGTCCATGACCAAGTCCCCCAAACCTGTAAAAATGTTACCTTATATGGCAACAGACTTTATAGATGTTATTAAAGTTAAAGATCTTGAGGTAGGAAGAATATTATGGGTTATCCAAATGGGCACAATGGGCCAAATGAATTCTTAAAATCAGAAGAACAGCATTGAAACATTCTTATTACCACATGCATATGCAAGATGGATAGCCAGTGGCAGTTTGCTATATGATGCAGGGAACCCAAAGCTGGTACTCTGTGACAACCTAGAGGTGTGGGAGGGGGAAGGAGGCGGATGGGGAGTACAAGAGGGAGGGAACATATGCATACCTCCGGCCGATTCATGTTGATGTATGGCAAAAACTATGATAATATTGCAAAGTAATTATCCTACAATTAAAATATAAATTAAAAACAAAAGTCTCCCAGCTTTGGTCAGAGGGAGATATAACAGAGAAGAATCATCAGAGAGATATAATTTTTTCTGGCTTTGAATATGGACAAAGGGGGTTGAGTGCCAAGGAATGTGGGGAGCCTCTAGGAGGTTAAAAAAAAAAAAAAAAGAAAATAGATTCTGAGACCTGTGTCAATTTTTTGTTCTTCCAAACTGTATGATGATAAATTTGCATTGTTTTAGGCAACAGAGTTTGTGGCAAGTTGTTACAGTAGCAATGGAAAACATACAATAACTATCCAAAGTGTGTAAAAATTGGCCCATATGTTCTTAGGCTTTTGCTGGAAGTGGTATTTTGAAAGTAAAAGTGAAGTTGCTCAGTCCTATCCGACTCTTTGCGACCCCGTGGACTGTAGCCCACCAGGCTCCTCCCTCCATGGGATTCTCCAGGCAAGAATACTGGAGTGGGTTGCCATTTCCTTCTCCAGGGGATCTTCCTGACCCAGGGATCAAACCCAGCTCTTCCACATTGCAGGCAGACACAGGCAGATGCTTTAACCTCTGTGCCACCAGGGAAGTGGTATTAAATACAGCTAAAACCCATGGTTACACGAAATATCAGACACCATCAGCACAATGTGTGTGACTTGGTCACATAAATGAGGTCTTTATTTGCCATCTTCTGCCTAGAAAACCCAGCAGTAAAATTATGAGCACATATTTTTCTATGTATATATCCAGTCTTCTACTTTGAATGACATTTTAAGTCACTCATTTCAAAGACTTTCCTCCCGATTACTCTGTTTCTCACAAAAGACCCGTTTCCCCCTCCATTCTGAGGTGGGGTTTCAGACTGAATTGTTCATCTGTGACCTAACTCTGGAAACATCTTTAAGATTGGGCATAGAATGCCATTCTTTCCACTCCAGTATCTCTTCATTTGAATTTTAAGATAAAGCTTCTATTGGAAAATTGTTATATACTGATAAATCTTTCCATTGTTTTTTCTATCTAAATCTCTGTATTGATTTCTCACACCCCCTTCTAATCATTTTTTTAATGCAAAAAGAAATCTTGATCTGGTCTCTTATTTTCCTCTTGCTCCATCTTGACCCTGTTATCACGAGCTTTAGCCTTTAGTCATTTAACTCTCCATGCTGTCTAGGGATATCACCTAAGATATTTTTTTCTTTTAATTTGCAATTACATTTATCTTTTTTAGATGAGAAATGGTATATACCATTCAAGCAGCCCAACCAGTTTATTGCTTATAACTCACATGTCAAATGAGGATCTCAAAACTGCCAAATACTTTCTGAAGCCTTTATATATACTATAGATTTCAATATAATAAAATGATGTAATTATATCCATATATGGACAGGGGAGCCTGGTGGGCTGCAGTCCATGGGGTCCCTAGGAGTCGGACACGACTAAGCAGCTTCACTTTCACTTTTCACTTCACTTCATTGGAGAAGGAAATGGCAACCCACTCCAGTGTTCTTGCCTGGAGAATCCCAGGGACGGGGGAGCCTGATAGGCTGCTGTCTATGGGGTCACAGAGTCGGACACGACTTAGCAGCAGCAGCAGCAGCAGCAGCAGCATAAGTATATAGGGTGTCCCAGATGGCACTAGTGGTAAAGAACCCACCTGCCTCTGCAGGAGATATAAGAAACATGGTTTCAATCCCTGGGTAGGGAACATCCCCTGGAGAAGGGCATGGCAACTCACTCCAGTATTCTTATGTAGAGAATCCCATGGCCAAAGGAGGCTGGCAGCCTGCAGTCCATAGGGTTGCACAGAGTTGGAAATGTCTGAAGCAACTTAGCATGCATGAATGCATGTATAGGTATTGATACACATACACATCTTTCAAGTTTTTGTTTTTTTTTAACCAGCCTGTGGATACAATTATTAGGATTTTGTAATTTTCTAGTAAGTATACTTAGAGATGGTGATGGACAGGGAGGTCTGGCATGCTGCGATTCATGGGGTCGCAAAGAGTCAGACACGACTGAGCGGCTGAACTGAACTGAACTGAATACTTATTAGGTCTTATTTAATTTTATATTTTAGCACTGTATTTGATCCCAATTTAAATACTATCTGAATGTTGAAATATCTGACACATTAACAAAAAGAAAACATGGAAGTTTTCAAAATTAAATAAGTATGAAATAAAACTCAATACTTAGAGATAAAGTAATACTTAAATACTTAGAGATAAAGTAATACTTAAACACAGTTGAAGTAACAGAAGTAATGGCTAATTCTAGAAGCTTCTCACAGCAAATAAACATCATATTTCACATATAAGTTCAGCTAAAATGAAGCTCTTATAAGATTTTTTTATATATAAGCTTTTGAAATTGTGAACCATACATTGTTTTCTGTGTAGCTGGCTATGATATATTAGATGAGTATAGCAGATTTTGTTTACTGTTACATTAAATCAACTTGCATTGGACTTCTAGATCATTTTACTAGGTCCTGGCTTTTTAGAGGCATAGGATTCTTCAGATAACACTGAAACAGGCAAGAGACAGAGTCGAATTACCTTTTTTTCCCCTAATTTTAAATTACTTAAGCACTTGTTTCAAAAATGAAAGAGGAAGGCTTTGATATTCATTTATTACTACTAAATTACATGTGATGACACACAGGAGAAACTTGATACATAGCAGGGATCCTTTCTTTAAAGGTTCTTGTTTTGTTATATATATTTTCTTGTATCATACAGCCAGCTTTGGACCTTAAAGGACATCAGTGTAAGGAATAGATGTGTTGCAACTAGATAGAAATTACTTATCATTCAGGGAAAAAAGCTCAAACTGTATTATGATAAATTCCTTGAATTATACAACTAACTTGATGGTTTGGTCATCTATCCATGCCGCCTGACTTACTAAAATATACACTTTTCTCTCCTGCACCAAAAATCAGTGTTCAAGATTATTTTCCCCAAAAGAATGTTGCATGGACTCTTGTTCTTATATATATATCTTTTAATACCTCACGTGTAATTTTTCCAAGCATGAGGAGAATGAGGAAGGAGATGCCTTAACCCATTGACTTAAACTTTTGAGACAGACCTATTGTATTTTTCTTTATTTATTTAGGGTTGCATTGGGTCTTAGTTGTGGAGTGCAGATTCTTCCTTGTGGCACACATGGGCTCCAGAGCACATGGATTCTGTAGTTTGCTGCACCCAGGCTCTCTAATTGAGGTCCACAGGCTCAATAGTCATGGTAGGCAGACTTTGTTGCCCCTTGCCTGGCTGTGGGATCTTCGTTCACTGACTAGGGATGAAAAATGGAGTCCCCTGCATTGAAAGGCAGATTCTTTTTTTTTTTTTTATTAGTATACTGTATTGGTGTTTTTCTTTCTGGCTTACTTCACTCTGTATAATAGGCTCCAGTTTCATCCACCTCATTAAAACTGATTCAAATGTATTCTTTTTAATGGCTGAGTAATAGTCCATTGTGTATATGTACCACAGTTTTCTTATCCATTCATCTGCTGATGGACATCTAGGTTGCTTCCATGTCCTGGCCAGTGGACCACAAGGGACGTTCCAGACATGTATTTTAAAGACACAGGGACACTTTTCCCCTGGGGTGGGCATGCATGAAGAGTTATGTTTTTGTTTCTCTTTAGGAGATGCATAATAACTGAGAGCAGCTGAACAACTCTTGTCACAGGTATTTAAATTTATGTTGCTCATTTTTTCCCCCATGAATACTATATATTTATCCATCTCAGATGAAAACAACATCAGAAGGAAGGAAAACCCACCAAATGAAATTAAACCAGCAGGACTGAGCCAAAATTTAGTTCCAGCCAGCTTGATCAGTGATGTTTTATTCATCAATTGCCTGCACTTATATCAAATCATTTACACACAGATTTCAAGCATAAATAGCAAATGCATCATTTCATTTTACTTATATAGTATCATGGATTAATACGGTACCCATTAGTCTGTTGGATCCCCCTGGATACTCAGGTGCTGCATCAAATGACTTCCTATTAGTTGTATTAAACCTATTTTTCAAACGGAATTCTCAGAATTCTCAGATGTTTTAAGACATAATGAGACAGATTCTTTAAGTACTTAGGTCACTTTATGAAAGTAAGTTAAGCACGACTGGAAGAAGCATTAATGCATTTATGCTACAGAACAAATTACTAGGCAATTTATGTATTTTTTGAAAGCTCATGTCTTTTATAACCCAAGTATCTTCCAGTCTTTTTTTGATTTTGGTTACGGAAGCAATGGAAAGTTACAGGATAAGCTGAAATTATGTGAGAGGCCTATTTTAGAAATGTTGTGTGGGGAGACCTCCATGAAGAGGGAGTATTTAAGTAGAAATCTGCAAAGGTGGCAAGGCTGCAAAAGCCATAGCGGAGGAGCGTTTCAAACAGAGCCACCATCAAGTGCAAAGACCCTGAGCTGAGCATGGCACGTTCCTGGAAGAGGAACACTCCAGTATCGTTCGGTATACTCAGTTCCGCCATATTCCAAAATCATGCTCTTTACACTACACTGAACTGCCTAAAAACAAAACCAAAGAGAAACAAACAAACATTGAGAAATCATGAGTGTGCTCTTTACCCTGAACAATCCTTTGCTCTTTTCTTAAGGTCACTAAATCTCCACTGATTACAGACAGTCCTTGATTTAAGAAGTTTTGACTTGACAATTTTACAGTGTAAGAAAGTGATATATTTAAGTAGAAACCCTACTTCAAATTTTGCATTTTATCTTTTCCAGGGTGAATTGAATATAGTACGATACTTTCTCATCTTACTGCGCAGTGGCAGTGAGCTACAGCTCCCAGTCAGCCAGACAATCACGTGGATAAACAAATAATACACTTAGAACGAATCTGTACCCAGAAACCATTCAGTTTTTCACTTTCAGTACAGTATAAAGTAAATTGTGTGAGATATTCGACACTTTATTATATAATATATTAAATGATTTTGCCAAATGCAGGCTAATGCAAGTGTTCTGCAAACAGTTAAGGTAGCTTAGGCTAAGCTATGATGTTTGGCAGGTTAGGTATATTAAAAGCATTTTTGACTTAAGATATTTCAACTTATATGGGTTTATTAGAATGTATACATAAGTCAAGGAAGATCCATATATGTTTCCTTTTTTTTTTTGAGTCCCTCACTTAAATCATGCTCTGTTTTCCAATGTATAATACATGTTGCTAAACTATTTGTAAAGCAATACACCCAGTTTATAAATATATAAACATATGGGAAATTTCATTTGAAGGAAAGATGAATAGATAGGTGAAAGATAGATAGACAATAGACAATAGATATACTTTTTTTTTAATCCTTTTCAGAAAATCCATATCCAGGAATTTTGCACATGCTCTTGAGGACTATTGAGCCACTTAAATTTGCTGAAACTTCATATTATACATTATTATATGATATTCATTTCTTTATTCATGACTAATAATATCCATCATTCATTTTGCCAAATTGAGCCTTTGAAACCTTTTTTTCCTTCGTATTACTATTATTAGCACACTCAATTATTTGCTTCAAAAAAGGTGATATTATCACCATTGTGTGCTTTCTAAAAATACATAAAGTGGAGTGATGTATACAAAGAATAAGTCATATTTGTTGCAAAAAGTTTAGATTTTTAGAAAACAAATGACTGGAAGTTACTTGATCGTGAGATAGTTTGACATATACAATGGATAACTTACATTAAAACTAAAGGCATTATAAAAGGCATTAAGGGGTGAAAAATACAATAGTCAAAAAAGTGATTTTACAAGAGTTCTTTGATTTTCCTTTTGTGCTGTATTTTTCATCACTCTAGATAAGCAATCGCTATGAGATGTGTAGATGTCTTTTTTTTTAAGCTATCAAAGTATGTTTGCTTGCTTTTTTAAAGAGAAATAAAATAACTTGAGGTGCACTATATTTTGACCCAACAACATTATGGCTGTAGGTAAATTCTAGTACAAAAAGAAGTCACAAATGCTTTTTATGTTGAAAGTACACTAAACTAATGAGAGAGAAGGAACTCTTGGATCAAAAAACCCATACCTTATCCACAAGGAATTAGTCACTGTTGCTCATCATTCAGGTTGCCTTTTTGCTCACAATAGTTTGAAGGTTTTGTTCCTGTACAAGTAATTCTGAGATGGAAAAAGAAATCCTGTTGAATATTAGTGCTTTTCAATCTTCCAGACTTCAGTTTCTAATTTAGGACTTTGAGAGAGGAAAATAGGGGATCTCTAAGATTCTCTCAGTGTTGACATCCCCAGATTCTATATCAACCAGGACTCTCAAAGAGACTGATTCACAAATGTTACTGTGGACTTGCTTTTGAGGTACTACTATTATTCATTCTTAAGATACACCCCTCAGAAGTGTGACATAGTGCAAAATGTTTTGAAAGAAGCATTGGGACATAAGGGTTCTCATCTCAACTCTGCCACTGACAATTCTGATAATCCTCATTTAAAATAGAGATGACCTCAAATTGTCTTTTTCATTCTAAATTTCAATGAGAGATAAGTAAGTTGTTCTTAAAAATGAATCTTAACAATAATTATAGCCAGTACACAGTGAAAACATTCTCAGCAAACAAAAGGCTCTGTGAAGTCTTCAGATCTTGATTTGTTTTCTCCTTTTTGAAATGTGCGGTGAGTTATGATGGCCACTTGGCATACTTGAAGCCCTTCAAATAGTCAATTCTTTGCTCTTTCCAAAGCTCTGGAGATCTGTTTTCTCTGAAATGTTTGTTTCTCTCAATTTGTAGCTCTCTGTAGGGTCCCATATTCAGAACGTAAAATAAAAAAATACAAGGAAAAGTGAATAATCTTACTCCAAATTTATTACAAACAGCAATTTAGAAGACTCATTATCACAGTAAGAAACATAAAAAAGAAGAATCATAATCAAAGAATGTGAGAAAAATGTAGAAAATATGTGGGTACATAGTTATCCAGCTATTTCAACAACATCCAAATGCATGATATTGTATTGTTCATGCGTGAATCAATAAATACATTTCTGTACTCATTTAACAGAGTGTTACTGAAGTTAGATTATAGTTATAAATGATAATTAAAATAAAATCATTAGAAATGAAGTGTGCTTAGCATCTTCTACCAGTCTACTGATAATGAAGTTGCTCAAATTGGTTGAAATTCATCAAATTTTGTTTTACACTTTTATCAGGGTTTTATAAAACAAAAGTGTCAAGGAGTCCCCAGGCTTCAAGAGACTATAAAATCTCACTGAAGCTGGTTTCCTATAAGTCAAATGAAAAGCGATAAAGCCCCTTGGGATGCATTCACTGCTGAGCTGGTTGAATTGAGTCAATTCTAAATTTTCAAGTTTGTTGAACTCATCAAGAAGACCTGAGAAGACAGATAAAATACAGAGTGGACTCTTTGCTTCAACTTCAGCAAAATCCAAGTGATTTCTCAGCCTGTACTTCTGAATTCCTGCATCCTGGGTCTGAGCGCTCTTTAAAACTCATTAGTTACTACCAGTGGTGTCGCACGTGAACAGCCATGCTCACTTGACAATATGAGACGCCAGCCCTCTCCAGCTCTGAGCTACAGAGTCTCAGGCTGACTTTTGATTGCAGTGTCTCCAAGGAAGATGGGAAGCTGTTGAGTTCAGTAACTCCATGGGAAACTTGAGTCTATCCCAGGGTGGAAGTAGCCACACAGGAAAAGCTAGAGAATGCTGGGAGAAGAGGAAGCAGAGACTGAGAAGGGATGTATGTGGAAGATTCAGGAGATAGAATATTACAGGGGAAGGTTAATCAGGTTATGCCAGGATTTCTCAGCATTGAGAACAAATAAGCCTCTTCTGCAGGTATGCAGTGCTGTTGTGGATGTGAGTTTGTATTATAGGACATTTAGCACCATCCATGGCCTCTACCCAACGGATGCCAGCAGCACTCACAAGTTGCACAAATCAAAATTTCCAAGTGCTCCATGCTGTGGAGTGGAGGGGTAGAGGAAAGGGTGACAAACTCGGTCCTCATTTAGAAGTCTCCTGTGGTTCATCACCTACCCCCCTGGTTTGGATTAACCGCTTTCTAATTTACCTTTTGACAATCACATTTCTTCTTCAGAAGCCCTCCCTTGCTCTCTGTGAGGACTTAGACGCTCCTCTGCATGCTTTGTTAAAACTCTGTTCTTCCTTCATTCAACAGAAACACATAAGACACCTACTATGTGTTATGTGTGTCCTAAAGATAGGATGGTAACTAAAATAGACACAGTTCCTATCCTTGTGAAGCTTTCATATTTGAAATGAAAACACATGATCAAGTGTATGTATAAATGAGTAGAAAATTTGTAGTTTCTAGGAAGGAATGAAAGAAAGTGCGGTGATGAGGATACTCAGGAGAACTGCAGGAAGGCCGGTGGCTATAGTGTGGTGAGCTAGGGGAAAGGCAGATCTGAGATCAGCTAGAAAAGGCAGTCATGGACAAGTTGAGAGAGTCCAGTAAACAATGATAAAGCCTTCGGTCTTATCTAAGTGCCCTCTCGTAGCTCTTAATGAACTACCTCTATGTCAAGAGACATGGTCTCTCTGTCTCTCTTTTGGCCTTAAGTAATCCCATTCCATTTTTCTAAGAGTTGTAAAGTGGGTAACCACATATGCCTCAAATAGTGTTGTGAGGATCAAATAAAATGGGATGCTAATGAGGTGATTTGGAGAAGGAAATGGCAACCCACTCCAGTATTCTTGCCTGGAGAATCCCATGGACAGAGGAGCCTGGTGGGCTACAGTCTATGGGGTCGCAAAGAGTTGGACAGGACTGAGCGACTAACACACACAATGAAGTGAAAGTCGCTCAGTCGTGTCTAATAAGTATTAGTTAATGAAACCATAGTCACAGCACGACATGCATTATATCTCTTAGTCCACAAACAATAGGCTTTATTCCCACTAGGAGAATGAAGGAATGACTCTTGCACTCAATGTCGAAGGCAGAGTAAGTGGTTGTTGGTGCAAAACACATGATGGAGAGGACGAGACTCTCCAGAACGTGGGAGCAATATATGCAAAGGTATCAGAAATCTTGGTGTGGAGAGTGATAATAAGCAATCAGATATGTACAGCTGGAGAGTACGGTGCAGGGACCAGGAGGAGAAAACTCTGGATAAATAGATTCTTAACTTATTTGGGTTATTCAGTCTTGCTATAAGTAACTTTACTTCTTCAAGTCACAATTTCCTTGTGTATGAAAAGGGGCAATGATGCTTTGTTTGTAGTATTATTGTAAGAGAAACATTAAATAATCTTTTTGCACAGAGCACAACCCAAAGTAAGTTTTTAAAATATTAGCTTTTAAAGTATTAATATATACCCAAATATCCAAGGAGTTCTTATTAATGCGCCAGTACCCTTCTAAGCTCATTTTCAGTGATAAGCTAACATATTCTGTTCCAGATCTTCCCCCTTCTACACTTTGATAATGACTTAATATGGGAACACACATCAGACCAGATTTTTTAGATTACCAAAGTTGGAATGGATAGTTAATATACCAAGTGACAAAATCATATCTTGATAGACCGAAGTGATTACATTTAACATAGATAAATGTATAGTCCTAAACTCACATTCAGGGGGAAAAAATCTATTTGAGATGACACAGATGTGGGTAAACAGCCATTGATATGAAATATCAAAGGGTATTTTTATGTGAATGAACACTCAGTATGTGGTAAGAATGCTATATATTTTCCAAAAGTGCAGATGCAGTGGTATTTTAGTGGCATTCATAGAGGTATGTGTCTGATAGAAGAAAGTAATTATCTCGCTTCAGTAAAACCAAAGAAACTTATCTCAGTGACAGAAAATGGTTGATGTGTACAGATTGCTTGAATGATTGCATCTTTGAAAGTAATGACTGAAGGGATCAGTATATTAATACTGCAAATGTATCTCTGGTTAGTGTCCATTTAGAATGAAAGGTATGAAAGATTCTCTGAAAGACGTGAAAAGCAGTGTCTGAAAGGAAATGGGGCTCAAAACATTGACCTTCATCTTCTCTTTTGATTCCTGTAATTCTGCTGTGTTAAGGAGGCCAGTAGACCAGTTGGCAGATCTTTTCAAGGAAGTTGACCCTGAATAGTTTGCTTTTGACATACAGCCAATGGAAAAGTCAGACTGTAATTCATCTGGGGAGTCTGCTTGAAATGTGTAATGATGGGCATGACATGTACTCAGCAAGAGTGGCATGAACCCATACAAGGGAATTGGAATGCTTACAAAGAAGATGCTCCAAAAAGAGGGTGCAGAGAAAAGCACAGCCTTCATTTGAAATAAACTCATGGTGAATTTCAAGAGACTGGAACATGTTTTAAGGAAATCTGGGCTTGCTTTCAAAAGCAGGATCCATTTATAGTCTGAGGGGAAAGCCACAGGAGGCTAAGGGATGCTGGCTGAAATGTACTTTGAATTCCTTGATTTTCCAAATCTGAAGCTCAAAGTCAAATTCAGGCCTTGCCAACTACTTGAACCATGACGAGAGTTAAAAGGTTTTTGTAAGTCCTTGTAAAATATAACTACAGCTTGACGGCTTTAATTCTCCAACATCAATAATGGTGGCTGAGTTGGATAATCCTTGTGATACTACTCAGTTTCACTCCTCGGTACAAACTCTGCATTTATTCCTTGTTTTGGAAAGGTATTACTCATAGAGGAAAAATGGTAAAGTGATTTATGTAAGACGATTCTCTACAAGCCATGACAGTCATGACTTGCTTTGCATTCTTGGGGTGGGTCTGAATCTCCACAGGCATGAAATTCTGTCAGAGCACACGAAAGCTCTTTTAAGAAGCAGGTGAACACAGGATTATGGACAGAAAATTCTCCAGGAAAATGGTGAGCACAGATTAAGGAAAAGTGCACCCCTGGCGGTATCATATCTGGATGAGAAAGAGATGATGATGTGTTGCTTTAGAGATGATGCTTTAGTCGCTAAGTTGTGTCCAACCCTTGTGACCCCATGGGTTGTAGCCCCCCAGGCCCCTCTGTCCATGGGATTCTCCAGGAAGAATACTGGAGTGGAGTGCCATTTCCTTTTCCAGGGGATCTTCTTGACCCAGGGGTTGAACCCAAGGCTTCTGTGCTACAGACAGTCTTCCTGCATTGAAGGTGGATTCTTTACTGACTGAGCTACCAGGGATAGATAGATAGATAAATAGATAGAGAGAAAGAGAGAGAGAGAGAGAGACAGACAGATAGCCATTCAGTCTTTTAAGTCTTACAGTGATTTTTATCTAGGAGACCCTCTTTATTGAAGAATCCCCTCTTACCTCACTTACCACTCATTCTTGACTAGTGACTCTTGCTCTCAATTTCAGAAAGACTGTTTCCAACTAAACTGGTCTTAAAAATATTACTTTCTCAGCTCTTTTCCACATGCTAATACCCCTTGCCCATGTTCACTTTTACCCTTTTATAACATTCCCTGTAATAAACTGTACAGCCTAAGCTATGCTCTGCTGCTGCTGCTGCTGCTAAGTCGCTTCACTTGTGTCCGACTCTGTGCGACCCCATAGACGGCAGCCTACCAGGCTCCCCCGTCCCTGGGATTCTCCAGGCAAGAACACCAGAGTGGGTTGCCATTTCCTTCTCCAATGCATGAAAGTGAAAAGTGAAAGTGAAGTCGCTTAGTCGTGTTCTAGTCTTGGCGACCCCATGGACTGCAGCCTACCAGGCTCCTCCATCCATGGGATCTTCCAGGCAAGAGTACTGGAGTGGGGTGCCATTGCCTTCTCCAAAGCTATGCTCTAACACCCTCCAAATCTTATTTGCACACCACAATAAAATGTATTTCTCACAAACTCTAAATGTTCCATGAATGCCAGCATGAGGCTGTGCTTAACACGGTCACCAAGGGACCCTCGCCGACAGACGTCATGCTTTGCTGTCATTGCACCATCTGTGACTCCAGCCTCTCCCCAGTAACTAAGGCAGCAAAAGGGAAAGAGTAGAAACTTGTGCTGACCCAACCTCTCTCCAGAAGCGATGTCAATCAAAGATGTTCACAGCTCATATCTCAGAATCCACCCACCATCCTGCTGTAGTGGAGCCACTGTTAAAAGTCTCACCTGTGATGGTCTGAGATGTGATCTCAGTGGAAGGAAATTATGAGCAAGAACAGTTGTGTCTGACTCTTTGTGGCCCCATGGACTGTAGCCCACTGGGCTTCTCTGTCCATGGGATTTCCCAGGTAGGAATATTGGAGTGGGTTGCCATTTCTTTCTTCAGAGGATCTTCCTGACCCAGGGATTGAACCCCAGTCTCCTGCAGAGCAGGAAGATTCTTTACCATTTGAGCCACCAGGGAAGCTCTGGACCTAGAGAAGTGGTCCACTTTTCATTGCTAAAAGCTGGTTCTTCTTCCTCTTTACTTTAAGAGGATTCAGAGGATTTTCTTTACAAGAACACACACACACACTTAAGAATCCTCGCCAATGTCCCCTCTGACAGCAAACTACTATTTGGGGTTACGTCACAGATAGTATGGCTCAATGTGTGTGTGTGTATGTATACATGTGCCTCTCTAAAACACCAATAAACACATTTTTGAAAGAGAGTAGTGAAAATTAATTCTGCCAGTGGATTAACCTTCATGTAGGGCAATGGTGAAGCTGAATGGTGAATGCTGAAGCTCCAATACTTCGGCCACCTGATGCAAATAACTAACTCATTGGAAAAGACCCTGATGCTGGGAAAGACTGAAGGCAGGAGGTGAAGGGGACAACAGAGGATGAGATGGTTAGATGGCATCACTGACTTGATGGATGTGAGTTTGAGCAAGCTCCGGGAGTTGGTGATGGACAGGAAGGTCTGGCATGCTGCAGTCCATGGGGTTGCAAAGAGTCAGACAGGACTGAGTGACTGAACTGAGGGCAATGGTTGAAGGTCTTGAAAGAAAATGACTGGAAAATCGAAGAGAAAGAAATCAAGGATGCAGGTACATAGATAGAGTGATGGAAGTGAGCACAAATGTGAGTAATGTTGTATCACATGATAGTGTCCAGTAGAAGGCAGCCACCGAAGTGACAGGCAGAATAATGCCTGGCTCCCCTAAGATGTCTTCCTTCTTATTCCTGGAATTTGTGAATATATTACCTTACATGTTACAAGGGGTTTTGCAGATGTGATTAAATTAAGGATCTTGAAAATGGGAAAACTGTGCTGGTTTATCTGAATTGGCCCAGTATAATCACTAGGCTCTGTATAAGTGAAAGAGTAAGGTGGGAGAGTCCCCACTATCAAAGCTGTGATAAACAAAGCAGTATTTGGAATCATGTGGTTGCTGTCAGGTGTTCTTGGGTCAAAGAAGCTCAAAAGGGCTAAGAAACAAATTCTTTCCTAAATCTTCCAGAAGGAACTCTGCTGACACCTTGATTTTAATCCCATGATACCCATTTCAGACTCTGACTTCCAAACTGTAAGATAACAAATTTACTTTTTTAAAGACACTAAGTTTGTGGGAATTTGTTTCAGCATCAGTAGGGAACTGACATAACCATGGAGAATCAGTAAACAACAAAGTAGACATCATGACTCACCCAGCTGACCTCAGCCTATCTCTTCTATCCTAGAGTAATGGTCATATGAATGTATCCACAATGGTAGTGATAGAAGTAACACGTGGGTCCATGGACTCCAAACACCAAAGCTGATCTAAACATTAAATGTTACTATATTGCCATTACTTGAGATCAACTCTTAGCCCTTAATGTGGCATTAGTCACTCAGAACACCATCCAGCAACTTGGTTGCAAATTTTTATCTTAGATCCTTCCTACTCCTGAGGGCTCAGTGTGAAAAAATCTGCCTGCCAATGCAGAAGATGTGGGTTTGATCCCTGGGACAGGAAGATCCCTTGGAGAAGGAAATGGCAACCCACCTCAGAATCCTTGCCTGGGAAATCCCATGGATAAAGGAGTCTGGTGGGCTAAAGTCCATGGGGTTGTGAAAGAGTTGGACAGAACTTAGCAACTAAACAGCAACAATCCCTGAGGAGACAACAGTTTATTTTTCCTAAAGTTGGCAAATACTCTGGGTATGGATTTCCCTTTCCCATTTGTAGACTTTCAACCATCCTCATCATCTAGAACTTACAGAAAGTTTGAATTGTCAAATTCAAAACCATGGGATTCGCATAGCATTACATCCGACTGAAGAATCCACTTTTTTTTTTAAACTTTTCATTTTGTGTTGGAGTATAGTTGATTAACAATGTTTTAATATCAAACAATGTTATGATGTTTCAGGTGGACAGCAAAGGGATTCAGCCATACATTTACATGTATCTATTTTCCCCCAAGTTCAGTTCAGTCACTCAGTCATGTCCAACTCTTCACGACTGCATGGGCTGCAGCATGCCAGGCTTCTCTGTTCATCACCAACACCTGGAGCTTGCTCAAACTCATGGCCATCGAGTCAATAATTACATCCAAGCATCTCATCTTTAGTCATCCCCTTCTCCTCCTGCCCTCTTTCCTAGCATCAGGGTCTTCTCCAAGGAGTCAGTTCTTCACATCAGGTGACCAAAGTATTGAACCTTCAGCATCAGTCCTTCCAATGAATATTCAGGACTGATTTCCTTTAGAATTGACTGATTTGATCTCCTTTTGTCCAACAGACTCTCAAGAGTCTTTTTCAACACTGCAGTTCAGAAGAATCAGTTCTTCAGCACTCAGCTTTCTTTATGGTCCAACTCTCATACCCATACATAACTACTGGAAAAACCATATCTTTGACTATACGGACCTTTGTTGGAAAGTAGTGTCTCTGCATTTTAATATGCTGTCTAGGTTTGTCATAGCTTTTCTTCCAAAGAATAAGTGTCTTTTAATTTCATGGCCATAGTCACCACCTGCAGTGATTTTGGAGCCCAAGATAATAAAGTCTGTCACTGTTTCCATTGTTTCCCCATCTATTTTCCCCCAAACTCCCCTCCTATCCAGGCTGCCATATAACATGGAGCAGCATTCCCGATGCTATGCAGTAGGCTATCCATTTTAAATGTAACAGTGTGCACATATCCATCCCAAACTCCCTAACTATCCCTTATCCCCTCCCATTCTTCTGACACCCCAGCAACCACAGGTTAGTTCTCTAAGTCTGTGAGTCTGTTTCTGTTTTGTTGATAAGTTCATTTGTATCATTTTCTTTTTAGATTCTGCATATAAATGATATTATACAATATTTGTCTTTCACTGTCTGACTGACTTCACTCAGTATGACAATCTCTAGGACCATCCATGTTGCTGAAGATGGCATTATCTCATTCTTTTTAATGGCTGAATAATATTCCACTCCATGTGTATATACCACATCTTCTTTATCCATTTCTCTGTTGATGGGCACTTAGGTTGCTTTCAAGTAGTGGCTATTGTAAGCAGAGCTGCAGTGAACAGTGGGATGCATGTATCCTTTTGGATCATATATTTCTCCAGAAATATACCCTGGAGTTGGATTTGTATGAGTAGAGTCATATAGTAGCTCTCCTTTTAGTTTTTAAAGGGACCTCCATACTGTTCTCCATATTGGCTATACTAATTAATGTTCCCACCAACAATTCCCTTCTCTGTGGAGGAGTGGAAGGTTCCTTTCTCCTGCACCCTTTTGAGCATTTATTGCTTCTGGATTTTTTGATGATAGCCATTCTGACTGATGTGAGGTGATACCTCATTGTAGTTTTGATTTCCACTCTCTAGTAATTAGTGATGATAAATATCTTTTTATGTGCCCCTTGGCTATCTGTATGTCTTCTTCAGAGAAGTGTTTATTTAGGTCTTCTGCCCAATTTTTTGATTGGATTGTTTCTTTTGATGATGATAAAGCCTGATGAGATAATTTATAAATTTTGGAGAATAATACCTTGTTGGTCACATCATATGAAAATATTTTCTCCCACTCTGTGGGTTGTATTGTTTCCTTTGCTGAACAAAAGCTTTTGAGTTTAAATAGGTCCCATTTGTTTATTTTTGTTTTTATTTGCATTATTTTCAGAGACAGATTGAAAAAGATATCCCTGTGATTTAAGTCAGAGTGATCTATCTAGGTTTTCCTCTAGGAGCTTTAGAGTGCTTGGTCTCACATTTATGTCTTTAATCTAATCTGACTTTACTTTTGTGCATGGTGTTAGCGAATGATCTAGTTTCATTTTTTTCACATGTAGCGGTCCAGTTTTTCTAGTATCATTTGTTGAAGGGACTGTCTTTCCAACATTTTGTAGTCTTCCCTCCTTTGTTGTAGATTAATGGACCATAGATGTGTGGGTTTATTTCTGGGCTTTCTATCCTGTTCCAGGACCCTACTTTAGAGCAGAAGTATTATAGCAGTGCAATCCACTGGTTCTATCCTGTATGCATCATGCAAACCATCAGACTGATAGAGCAATGAAAATGATAACTGAAACACAGACTGGTAATTTGGACTGCAAGGAGATCCAACCAGTCCATTCTAAAGGAGATCAGTCCTGGGTGTTCATTGGAAGGACTGATGCTAAAGCTGAAACTCCAGTACTTTGGCTACCTCATGCGAAGGGTTGACTCATTGGAAAAGACTCTGATGCTGGGAGGGATTGGGGGCAGGAGGAGAAGGGGATGGCAGAGGATGAGATGGCTGGATGGCATCACCAATTCGATGGACATGGGTTTGAGTAAACTCCGGGAGTTGGTGATGGACAGGGAGGCCTGGTGTTCTGCCATTCATGGGGTTGCAAAGAGTTGGACACGACTGAGAGACTGAACTGAACTGAATGACTCCTGAGTATATGGAAAATAATCTATCAAGATGCAGTATATACCCTAAATCAATGCCTGTCATATTTTCCAGTGAACCCAACAGATATGAGTCTGAGAAATATTTCTGAAAGCTGGAGTAACCACACATATCATCACTCCTAGGGATTCCAGTACTGCAACTCTTGACTCTAAAGGTTTAGAAGTCCTGATCCTTTGCCAGAGGACACAGACATAATCTCATTCAACTTTCAACTATAGCTGCCATCTGGTTACTTTAGGATATGTGTGCCAAGAAATCAGCAGTCAAGGAAAAAAAAAAAAGGAATCACCAACCTGAATAGGGTAATACACGCCAAATATCAGGAGGAGATAGGACTGCCAAAGAATATGTTCAGGTACCAAAGAATAGGATTTGTGTCCACGAGAGCCACAGTCACATCTCTTGATACCTCTTTGCCCATATTTAACAGGAAATTGACAAGCAAAGCACCTGTGGCCTGAGAAGGACGTTATGACTGGCCACAATACCCACTTGATATGAGGATTTGGGTCACTTGTCTGTGTAATCTACCTAAAACCAGCAGAGGTGCTAGCCAAGGCTAGGTGGAATCTAAAATGTGAAGTTGAGGAAGGAGATTATAAGTCAGAATTAACTCCAGGAGAAAAATAGACAAAGCAGAACCCTGGCAAAGCCATTTCTAGAACTTATCATATGAAGAAAGTAGTGAGTTCCAGTTAGTGCAAAGTGTGCCACCCTGGTGTGTCTCCATTCCCTGACTTCCTCCTTTCCACTGTCAGGCCTGAGTCACACATTCCTGAAGCTGCTGAGACTGTAGGTAGCTGAAGGCTCTTACATGAATCATTCCCCAGGAATTTCCTTAAAAGAAGAGAGCTGACTTACATAAACCCGTAACCTCTTCCTGAGACATGCCACCTAGAGTCACTGGTGGGTGAAGTCACTCAGTCGTGTCCGACTCTTTGCGACCCCGTGAACTGTAACCTACTAGGCTTCTCTGTCCATAGGATTCTCCAGGCAAGAATACTGGAGTGGATTGCCATTTCCTTCTCCAGGGGA
>SJYT01021586.1:0-21177 GCA_006410635.1 Cephalophus harveyi
ATTGAGTGCAGCACTTTCACAGCATCATCTTTCAGGATTTGAAACAGCTCAACTGGAATTCCATCACCTCCACTAGCTTTGTTCGTAGTGATGCTTTCTAAGGCCCACTTGACTTCACATTCCAAGATGTCTGGCTCTAGATCAGTGATCACATCATCATGATTATCTGGGTCGTGAAGATCTTTTTTGTACAGTTCTTCCGTGTATTCTTGCCACCTCTTCTTAATATCTTCTGCTTCTGTTAGGTCCAGACCATTTCTGTCCTTTATTGAGCCCATCCTTGCATGAAATGTTCCCTTGGTATCTCTAATTTTCTTGAAGAGAGCTCTAGTCTTTCCCATTCTGTTGTTTTCCTCTATTTCTTTGCATTGATCGCTGAAGAAGGCTTTCTTATCTCTTCTTGCTGTTCTTTGGAACTCTGCATTCAGGTGCTTATATCTATGTAATTTGTTGAACTGAATATCGAACACATTTCTAGTTCATTCATTTATTCAACAAATATTCAGTAAGCATCTATTATACTCCAGACAATATTATAGGTATTGAGGATACAATGGAGAACAAGACTGATATTACTTCACTTAAACCACTTATATTTACATGTGCAAATAATCAGGTAAACAGACATTTACAGGATAATGCAATATAAGAACATGATAGGTAGCAGTAAATAGAAGTAACTGTGGAGGTGCATTAAGGGAGAATTTGATCCAGTCTATGGGATCAAGGGACACTTCTAAAAGCTGAAGTTAGTAAAGAAGTTAATCACATGGATTTCTAACATAGATCATATGAATTAGAGGTCAGTCAACTTTTATCTGTGAAGAGCCAGAGAGTAAATATCTTAAGCTTGTGAGTCACATAAGGTCCCTCTCACAACTATTCAAATTTGCCTCCTAGCAAAAGCAGTCATAGACACTGCAGGGACAAATGGGCAGGGCTCTTTGCCTATAAAACTATAATTACAAAAACAGGTGGAAAGAAAAGCTGAATTTTGCTGACTTCTAATCTGAAACCCATGGATCCAAACTACTTTTTAATCTAGAAACCTTTTTAAAATACAAATTTTATGTGGAATACCAATAACTAATGAAACAAAATTGGAGTGGTTTTGATTGAAACTAATGTTGGAATATAAAGACCTTTATCTTCCTTTCCAGGTGAATAGAGAAATAAGAGTAACTCCCAGCTACAGGATAAGAATTATCCACTTCATCTTTTTCCTTGCTTGACTTCCTTCCCATCTCTTACATAAACAGTTGGGGCCAGCAAGGTTGTTCTCTGTGAAATAATCAAACCTAGTGAATTTGATGTTCAAAAAGAGTAACCTGGGTCAATTTACCAGGATATTAAAGATGATGCTATGGATTGAGTTGTGCCCCTTAAATTTCATATGTTGAAGATCAAACCTCAAATGTGACAGTATTTGGAATACAGCCTGTGAGGAGATAATTAAGATTAAATGAGGCCATGAGGGTTGGGCCCTGATTAGTATTCTTATAAGAAAAGACACATGTCCTTAAGAGACACTTATAAGAAAGGCACATTAGTGCCTTATAAGTCCTTATTAGTCCTTATAAGAAGAAGACACACTTCTTTTAAGTTTCCTTATAAGAAGAGACACACATAGAAGAGACACTCTCTCTACTTGTGCATTCACACACACACAAAAAGGCCATGTAAGCATGCAGCAAACTAGGATGAGTGGTCTCACAAGAAATCAACCACGCTGGCACCATGACCTCAGATTTCCATCATCTAGCACTTTGAGAAATAAATTTCCATTGTTTAAGTCTATCAGTCTATAGTCTGGAGTTATATGAACCTAAGTAGACTAAGACAGACACTTCTCAAAGAAACACTGAGCTGGAGTTCTCTGTCATATTTCAATATCAAAGTCCATCTTTGACTTTTCACAAGTCTTTTTTGTCCAGCTGCTCCCTGAATACCAGAAATTCTTTTCAAGGTAGCACTTACTGTTTTTATTTTCTTGCTGAGTCATTCAATTAATCCAAATGGTTTCTGACTACTTACTGCTTCCCTAGCATTGGAGGGGAGCTTGTGTAAAAATAAGCAGATGTTACTTCAGAGATCACCATTACTCATCCTGACGTCGTAGGAGGTATTCTTAGTCAAGGAAGTCACCCTTAAACTACTGCCTGTCCAATATGTCTCTCTTCCCTGGGCCCATGCTGTTATTCTCTGGGGAAGGTGATATAATGAACAGGCAAGGCACATGTGTGACTGCTGGCTCTGACTGCAACACTAGCAAAGCTGAAAGCTAAATAGAAGAATGTAGCAGAAGAGCTTGTTAACAGCCCAGAAGTCACACAGAGGATGCTGTGAGGACTGTCTGGGAGTTGTCAAAGTCAGCTTGGTAAGTATGCACAGCCTCTTGCTTGTCTTAACATTAGGGCTGCTGTGAATGATCCACTTAATAATACTCTTGGGGAGTCTTTGATAAGCAGCCTGGGCTCTCTAAGGGTTACCTCCATTAAAGCTACAGAAACATTCTCAGCCAGATCTGAATGAGTGGGAATGATCTGAATGTCTTTTCTCTGTGATCTGCAAAGTGCTTATTAGAAAGTCATTCATCCAAGGTCCTCATGACACATAATTTCTTCACAAGACACATGGGATATGGGTAGCAACTTTTATGACAACATAGAAATCCAGCTTTCCCATCTCTGCTTGTCCTGTTCAGGCTAGGAATTGGAGACCTGTTGTCCTGGCCAGTGCTGAGGAATGACTACAGGAAGATGCTTGGAAGGCATAATTGTGACCACCAACTCTCTTTATAATGGGGTCCTCAAACTGCTGAGGAATTCAAAAGTTGAAGGTGGCATAGAAGACCTGGTGGTAAGGTTATAACACAGAGTGCTTACTAAAAATGATGAGAAATCACATGCCCAAGTAGGGTTTTTCCTTTTCAACAAGCAGTCTCCTTGAAGTTCAGACTTCTGATACCAATGTTGGAAGCACACAGATAATTTTCTGGAATCCCTTTTGGAAATTAATTATATTCTATTGAATATTCTACATGTCAGACATATGTCCTTCTTAACTTTCAATTAGATTATTTGTAGTAACCAGCATATAATTGGAGCCTTTTCTCAATGAATTTGTCAGCTAAGCTAATTAATAATACTTTAGAACTCAAAACCATATGAAACTGTAAAGTAATGAAACATTTACTACAGGGTCAGAGAATTCACTTTGATGGGACTTTCCAAAGAGACATCCAAGAAAGTTTGGGGCAAAAGCAGTATAACCAAGATGTATTTGACCTTGCGGTCTTGTCCAAGTAGTAGATCATGTTGGGAAGATTAGAAACAACAAAATCTAATGACCGTTGAGGTCACAGTAGGGAATTTAGATTTATTCTGAATATAAGGGAAGTTTTTGGCATGGTTTAAGTAGAGGAGTGGCCCACCATAGATTACTTTTATGCTCTGGTCAAAATGGATGAAAAGGGAGCTGAGTGATTCTGAGTCACACAGCTGTTGCCATTGCCTTGGTAAAATGTGGACGGTAGTTGGGTTAGTGACAAGAGACTGAGAAAAGTGACCAGAATTAAGAGCTATGTAGGACATAAAACTAAGAGGTAACACAGGTTAGCATTTACAGGACTCTGGCTTATATGTCCCTCAGTATATATTTGTTTCATTATGCCAAAATGCAGATGCATTTGCTGATTAGCTGGCTTAACAGGGGCTTCCCCTGTGGCTCAGCTGGTAAAGAATCTGCACACAATGCAGGAGACCTGGGTTTGATCCCTGGGTTGGGAATATTCCCTGGAGAAGGGCAAGGCTACCCACTCCAGTATTCTGGCCTGGACAATATACTCCATAGACTATATACCCCACGGAGTCCCAAAGAGCTGGACACAACTGAGTGGCTTTCACTTTCACTCTGGCTTAACAGGAGGGTTAAACCCAAGAGAATGGTTGAACTGCATAAACTGTATATTTCTAGGATTAATGTACCTGTTTATACCCAGTGGTGATTTTAAAACAACTAGTGATTTTAAAACAGTGATTCCTAAAATAATATAACTTAAGATATTCTTATCTGAGCACTGTAGTTATATCTGAATAGATGGAGCCCGTCATTCCTGATCATTTATGTGTGCAGTCAGATTCAAAGTGAGTTTCAGCTTCAATCTGAGCAGAGTGCTTTTTATAGTGATTGCTAATTTGGCAGGACTCACTTTTTGGTGGGAGTGCTTGATAAATTGTTTCTTTGAATGGAAATGGTCCTAATTAATTTCTCTGTGAATTATTCTTCCCTGGTATCAGCTGTTGCTGTGGCACTGATTCCTTCTCATTATGACACACTGACCTGTTATTAATTATTTCTAGTTAGAAATGCTAACGCTATCTCTTGGAACTTTGTTCTGGAAGAGGGAGCCCCAGTTGGAACAGAAACCAGCCCAGATGAACATGTCATCTGCACTGGAAGATGTTTTGGAGAGGCCCCAGCAACACGGGTCTCATCGTCTATGGGGCAGACCCATATGCCTCGGTACTCTGTCCACACTGGCCAGCTGCAGTACCAGAATGAATCCTGTCTCTTCAGAAAGCCTCACACAGCCAGGCTGAGTTGCTGATTGGAAGGGTATTCTGAGAGATATCCTCCACAGCAAGGTCATTTCATATTAAGACAAAAATCAATTCCGAGGTTGAAAGGACCTTCACAGGGAAACCCACTTGTGAGATTTCAGCTGAGTGCTACCTCAAAGATGACAAAACTCTTGTTTGAGTTCATGGGGAAAGGAAATGAGGTGAGATAGTCACTTGGAACCGGATAACAGAGCAAATGGTTATTATTGCTGTTGTATAGATATCTATTTGATTATCAGTTTAAAGAAACTATCTGTGGCAGAAAAAAAAAAAAGTATGTTTGGGGCCCACCCTTGCCTCTTCCTTGACATGCAAGAATACATTTCCACAGTTTCCAAGGAGTTTGTGGGGACCATTTGACTGAGTTCTGGTTAGTGGGAATAAGTACAGAAGTGATGAGATGTTTCTACTGTGATACAGATAAGAGTGAAGGCGTCCTTCTCTAGGCTGTCTCTCTCTCACAACTTTAGGCTAAAATGGTAACAAAGCACTCAGTGATGATGGTAGAGTGCAAAATGGTCATGCAAAGGTGTCTCAGTCACGAATTAAAAGTGAACCATTGAAAAATGGTGTGAGAAGCATCTCTTTGAACCACTGATATTTTGGGGGGGGGCTGTTTTTTATCTTAGCATATCCTGGATAAAACAGTACCTTTAAATAATCATAATGCTATTAGTAGCAGCACCATTTGTAGACCACACGATTATGTGTACACAATGTGCTGAGCACTTGACAAAAGATACCTCATACTATCTTCACACACAGAATTTTCCAGGTCAGTATTACACTCTGCATCCCATACGTTAAAAAGCAGACAAATAAAAGTATTGGTTCAAGGTCTCACATCTAGTAAGCATGTCACAATCTACTTGCCTGGTTCTAAATATCATTTTCATTATACTACAGTTGGCCCTGAGTGCTTACATTTCAACTGGTTGCTACCAAATTTTACAGGTATTTTTGCACTGTTGGAACTTCCTAATGGTAAGGATTCTCATAGCTTTAGGAAAATGATGGGAATAATTTGAAATAAATTAATGGATTAAAAAATACTGATCCAAATATAAAGGAACATAGAACCATATATCTTTGAAATATAAATGCCACTAAAATCCATTGCAGAAACCTATGATCAAGATCAAAATTCTGGACGGTTCCCTCAGCTATTTTCATCTTAAAAACCACAGCAGCCCAAAGCAGCTGTTCTCAACAGACTGAAGACCCAGCAGACCACTTAATTTCTAGGAAGGCATCATAAAGGCACATGGTTGTCTAATTAGCTTTCTGGTGTTCTTGTCACATAGATGAGATGTGTACAAGCAGTACACTAAGTTGAAATGGATTTTTTAAAATTCACATTTTTCAGAAAGGGCTACTTTTTAATTTAGATAACATTTAGTATTCACAATGGTCATCACCTATAGAAGATATTAATTTTTCAGCCTGTTTTAAGAGAAAGCTTATGGGGGGGTGAGTAATTAATAAAATGTATCATGGCATCTGGTCCCATCACTTCATGGCAGATAGATGTGGAAACAATGGAAACAGTGTCAGACTTTATTTTGGGGGGCTCCAAAATCACTGCAGATGGTGACTGCAACCATGAAATTAAAAGACGCTTACTCCTTGGAAGAAAAGTTATGTCCAACCTAGATAGCATATTGAAAAGCAGAAACATTACTTTGCCAACAAAGGTCCATCTAGTCAAGGCTATGGTTTTTTCAGTGGTCATGTATGGATGTGAGAGTTGGACTTTGAAGAAAGCTGAGCACTGAAGAATTGATACTTTTGAACTGTGATGTTGGAGAAGACTCTTGAGAGTCCCTTTGACTAAAAGGAGATCCAACCAGTTCATTCTGAAGGAGATCAGCCCTGGGATTTCTTTGGAAAGACTGATGCTAAAGCTGAAACTCCAATACTTTGGCCACCTCATGCGAAGAGTTGACTCATTGGAAAAGACCCTGATGCTGGGAGGGACTGGGGGCAGGAGGAGAAGGGGATGACAGAGGATGAGATGGCTGGATGGCATCACTGACTTGATGGACGTGAGTCTGAGTGAACTCCGGGAGTTGGTGATGGACAGGGAGGCCTGGCGTGCTGCAATGCATGAGGTCGCAAAGAGTTGGACACAACTGAGCGACTGAACTGAACTGAATATAACTAGAATGTTACCTTAAATTGTGTAGGCAACGTCTGAAGAGATTTGTTTTTATACAAAGTGTGAATATAAACTAATAAAATAGAATTTCTTGTATGGTTTCTCCAATCTGTTTTAGAAATCACTTCCCATACTAGAGTTCCTAAGGCACTTTGAGCAATGGCACTTTTAATGGAGTATACATGTATTCTCCCAGGGGACTACCTAGAAGGATAGTACTCATTTAAATGCATAAATTCTAGTTTGTTTGCTTTAAAAATGTCCAATTATTTTTATTCATGCCTCATCTATGCTCTTATATATCTTTATAATGCCTATCTGCAGATTTTTCTTAAAATATATGTAGTGTTGGAAAAATGCCTTTGAAAGATCAAGTTGGAAATAGTCTTTTCCAATTAATGGAATGCAGAATATTAAAAGTTCCTGGTTATTAAAAGTGTATAAGTAGGATTCATGCTGAGTGCTGGCAGGCTGATATAATGGAAAAAACGTTTATTTTAGGACTCAGCCACCTTGGTTCTAGAATTGGTTTGGCCATGTAATATTAAGAAAATATGAATATACCACTTAATAATGTCATTCATTCATCCACTCTTCATTCACTCATTCATTCAGTCATTCATTCACTCACCATCCTTTTTATTTAACAACGTGAAATCCTTACTAGGCTCTAGTCACCTTGGAAGTTATAAAAATTGGTAAAATGTAGTTCCTTCCTCAAAAGTGTTTTCAAATAAGTAGATAAAATTCCCAACCTTTTAAACTTAAACAAACCTGCCCTATTTACCTCAACAGTGTATTGTGAGAATTTCATGAAAGAGCTTATTTAAAACTTTTATGAATTTGCTAAGCTGTTATAGACATATACACATATTAAAATGAGATCCTCTATAAAAACATATATGGCATTGAAATGGCTACATTGATATAATTTTTTTTCCCTTAAATGGGCATTTTGTTAATTTCACTCAAAGTACTTGGCAGCATTGAGGTGGGCCAATAGGAAGGCAGAAATCAAGATTTGAAACAGAGGCTGTGGGTGAAAAGATATGATTGGGGTTGAGAGGGAGTCACATTGAAGTCTAGAAGAGGAGTGCTGTGACCATCAGGAGGCTCTGAATTCATGAAGGTGGCCTCTAAGCAGGAATATGAGAGAAGTGGGAGTGAAAGCAAAGGAGGATGGAGTGGATTTAAAGAGTGTGAGTGGTATAGTTTTTATTCTCTGTCCTTTCTCAAAGATATCTAGAAATCATACTTAACGTGAAGGAGCAAATTTTAGTTCCTCTCTGTCTTAAGGATTACTCAGTTGCAAAAAACTAGGAACAGAAATCTACCCCAAGGAGATCTAAGGAAAAAAAAAAAAAGACAGATTTATTAAAGGATATAGGTAATTTCATAGACATCATTGCAGGAAATAAAGTTGGAATTCACAGAAAATAGAAAATGATCAGGCTATTTCTTTCCAGTATTTTTCCTTCCCATACCCTGTCCTTATCTCTTCCCCCATCTCCCTACAACATTCCCCCCGTCCTCTACTTATACTGAGGCTATGTGGTGTCTATTTCTGCTCCTCTCCCCTTATCAGTCTTGTCCTTTCCTCTCCGTAGACTGCTTTACCTGTTTACTCATGCCTGCTCCCAAGTCTGTGAGCTTTCCTCCATTGTTGAGAGCCTGGATTCTAGAGCCAAGATGCTTGGCTGAAATCTTGAATCTGTTGTTTCGATCTGTGTCACTTTTACTGAAGGGACTTAATCTCTATGTACTTCTATTCCCTCATCTGTAAAATGGAGGTGATGAATAATATCTCCCTTCTACTGAGTTGAGGTGAAGATGAATTCCAGTTGACCCTTGAACAACATGGATTTGAACTGTGCAGGTCCACTCATATGGCAGATATTTTTCAATAGTAAAACTATACTACTGACATGAACTGTAGCATACACTTGGTTAAATCCAAGGATGCCAAACTGCACCAAATACAGAGGAAGGGAGGATAAGGAGAGCAGACTGTGAAGTTATAGGCAGGTTTTCAATTGCAAGGGAGTGAACACCCTAACCCCCAATGTTGTTTAAGAGTTAACTATATACTGATTTATTTAAAAATACTTAAAAGACTGCCAGACTCCTAATAAGCACTTTAGACAATAACCTAGTCAGTCAGCCTCCCCACAGATAACTCACTCAGGGTCTTTGGCCAATTCCAGCTTTCTGAAGGAGAGACAATTTCTTCAGTTCTGACACAACCTTGATTTTTGAGCTTGACCAGTTCCTTTCCATGTTAGGCATTTTTGTTTCCTTGGAGAAGGCTGGATTGGATACATTCCAACAATCCCTGATAGTCTCAAGATTTTGTGAATCTATAAAATGGTTATCATTTATTTGACAAACACAGACATGTATTATATCTCATTTACTGTGTAGTTCCTTTATAAACATTATGCAGGAAATAGCTAAGTTCCACTAGTAAAGGTAAATCTAAATTACAACAGATACAGATATATTCTTAAGGTCCCCCACTCCATGCTACATTTCTGTAAGGCTTTAAAACATGAGGCATTAATTTGGCACACCAAATACACCCTATAATAAATATGCATTTGCTTAGAAACCAAAACAGTTTAAATAGGAACTGGTTGGAAGTACTAAAATGGAAAAGGAAATTAGCAAGAATAAGTGAGAGAGGAAAAAACATTGACAATCTGCATGTCTTTCCGTAGGCTCCATTAGGAGAGCAGAATCTGGCCATGTGGTGATATTATTCAATGAGCTGATGAGATTAGTAGAGACCAGAATAAGTGTAAATAAAGAGTACTGTGTTTTTCACTTTGCAATGTTTTGTTTCCAAAAGGGAAACATTCCTTCTGAGTAACACCCTTTCTTGCTATACATGTAATACTAAAGCATATTACTCACCTTGGCAAGCTGGGAAGAAGCATACCAATTAATAAACTGATTAGTGCAAGACCCCACACTGGTGGGAATTTCTGAGCTTCCAGATTGAAAGTTTTGCCAGTTAATCAAAGGAGATGTTTTACTAGCTAAAACTAACAGAAGATCCTTTCTCCAAATAAAGCTTCTAGCTCCATAGAGAAATGAAATCTGCTCATCTAAGCATTTGGAGGATGTGTATGTCTGTGCGTGCATGTGTGCGTATGTGTGTGTGTAGAGGTACCTATGTATTCTGAGTGCTTTCAAAAGTGTTATAAAATAGAAAGCTTAAAAAGTATTTGAATTTTCTATAATGCTCTCATTGTGAGAAACTGATGCTTAACTGTGCTTTTTTTTTTTTTTTTTTGCATTTAGTTACTCTGTGATTAGTTGTTATCTTTTCCAAATGAAACAGAACTCTAAACACATGTATAAAAGAGTTCATTAAAAGGTCATAGTTAATGGCTATATTAAAAGGGAATTTGTTGCAACCATTTCAAAAATCTCAGTCTACTTGTGTCTCCTCCTAAATATGTACATAGTATAATTACCGATCACATATTAAGTCTACTGTGTTAAAGTATGTGTGAAGAGTGCCTGCTTTGTGGGTACAGGGTTTCCTCTTGGAGGGATAAAAACGGTTGGAAATGGATAAAATGGTAGCTGCACACCATTGTGAACATACGAAATGCTACTGAATTGTAAACTGTAAAATGGTTAATTTCTGTTACACCTTAATAAAACCAAATGTGTAATTGGACGGTTTTAAGACATCAACAGTTTCTGTTTTGAGTATAATGAATCTAAAGTTTGCAGTTCTTAATGAAATGCAAAAACATCACTCTTTTGGTTCCTTTGAAAACTATATCTTGTCCTTGATGAACATCTGCCTACAAAGCACACTTTAAAATGTGCTCTCTATAATGTTGCTAATGTCATGGAGCAACTTCCTTTGAAACTGGCATCCAAATACATGCAGGATATTTTCAAACCTCATCTCTTAATGATTTGTTTGGTGATGGATACTAGCTTAATCCAGCAGTGCTGGAGCAATTCTAGACAGTATATTAGACTCAAAGTACTAATTCTGTGACTGACTAAGTAGTAAAGGCCAGAGCAAGTCCTCTTTTGTTCAGTCACTAAGTTGTGTCCAACTTTTTAAGACCCCATGGACTGCCACATGCCAGGCTTCCCTGTGTCCTTCACAGAACAAGTCCTATTCCTTTTCTAATATCCAATTGCCTTATTTGTGTGATAAGGAAGTACACTAGATGATTTCAAGAGCTTTCCTTTTTCTAAAATGAGGGGATTCGGTGGTATCTATGAACAGCTTTTTAATAACAAGTATTAGAGTACACTTAAAGCGTCTGCCTCCAATGCGGGAGACCCGGGTTCGATCCCTGGGTCGGGAAGATCCCCTGGAGAAGGAAATGGCAATCCACTCCAGTATTCTTGCCTGGAGAATCCCATGGATAGAGAAGCCTAGTAGGTTACAGTCCACGGGGTCGCAAAGAGTCGGACACGACTGAGTGACTTCACCTCACCTCACTGTAAATAGTGACTAGATGTTTGATACAGGGCTTTGGGTCCTAATTAATCAAAAGGCATGGTTCCTACTCTTGTTGATTCCAGACTGTTTTTGCAGAACTAAAGTAAACTTCTGGGTTATTTTAGAAACTGCAGTGCTGTGCATGGTTTTAAGAGATAAAGATGAATGCTGACTACAGGCATGGATCCTAAAGGGTCTGGACCTTGAGCCAGAATTGGGATGAAACAGAAGTGATGGAGGCAAGACTTTATCCTTGGTCAATATAATGCAACAGGCTATCCACCTAAGACGTTCTCTCTTGTGTTCTTTCAGTCAATCATTCATTCAGTTCAGAAATATATTCAGAATTCACTATGTGTCAGATACCAAGATAACCTTTGAGACAGAACAATATGTAGGACATAAGTGATCCTGCCATGATGAAGCACACAGTCTACTGGAGGGGATGGAAAGTAATAAATAACTATAAAAATGAAAAATGAAAAGTAGAGAGATGTGTTGTGAAGAAACACTAGAGGGTGTCAGGAGATAATAATAGTGCTTATTTCATTTACATCTGGAGTTCTTGAGGATTTTCTTAAATAAAGTATATTTATGTAGAGATATGAAGAATAGATGTGAGACAGAAGGCAGCCAAGGAAGAAAGTAGTGGGGAAAATATTCCAGGAAGAAAGAACACCATGGATAAAAGCACTGAAACAGATTATTCACTCCTTTGAGAAAAAGAAAAGCAGTGTAGCTCAAGTGCAAACACCTAGGGAACTAGTAAATAAGACTAAATATGGAGTGGTTCACATCAACATTGTGAGGCTACTTTTCATTCTGATATGCTGATAGATATGAAATAAATAGAAGTGTATACCATATTCATGGATTAAAAATCCCAATGCCTAAATTCTCACAAACTTCAATAAAATTTCAATAAGAATCCTAGCAAAGTGTGTGTGTGAGGAAAACAACACTGTTCATTTTAGAACTGTATATCATAGTTAAAAATTGGCAATAGATTGAATGCTTATCAACATGGAACTAGGTTAATAATTTGCTGCATATAATAGAATACTTTTAGAACTAACACCCAAAAAAGATGTCCTTTCATTATAGGGGACTGGAATGCTAAAGTAGGAAGTCAAGAAACACCTGGAGTAACAGGCAAATTTGGCCTTGGAATGTGGAATGAAGCAGGGCAAAGACTAATAGAGTTTTGCCAAGAAAATGCACTGGTCATAGCAAACACCCTCTTCCAACAACACAAGAGAAGACTCTACACGTGGACATCACCAGATGGTCAACACAGTTGACTCATTGGAAAAGACTCTGATGCTGGGAGGGATTGGGGGCAGGAGGAGAAGGGGACGACCGAGGATGAGATGGCTGGATGGCATCACGAACTCGATGGACGTGAGTCTGAGTGAACTCCGAGAGATGGTAATGAACAGGGAGGCCAGGCGTGCTGCGGTTCACGGGGTCGTAAAGAGTCGGACACGACTGAGCGACTGAACTGAACTGAATAGAATACTATACAGCTGTGAAAATAGAAGAATTGCAATGTATTTCAACACAGATGAATATCATAAACATACAGAGCTTTATACTAATAAAGCAAGATGGCAGAATAGAAGGACATGTGCTCATCTTCTGTGAGAACACAAGAATCACAAATAGCTGTGGAAAAACCATAGACAGGAGAGTGTTAGAATCCACCAAGAGCAAAGGAGAAGTCCCAACAAGATGGTAGGAGCAGTGCACTCATGTTTAAAATCAAACCTCATACCTGCCAGAGGCACACAGACACAAACAAAACCTTGTGTGCACCAGGACCCAGGGAAAGGAGTGTGACCCTCACAAGAGACTGAGCCAGACCTGCTTTTGAGTGTCTGAGTGTCTCCTGTGGAGGCACAGGTCAGTAATGGCCTGCCACAAGGACAGAGTCTCTGGCAGCAGCAGACCTGGGAGGCACGATATGTGGCATAAGTCCTCTTGGAGGAAGTCACCATTAACGAGCTGCCAAGCAGATGACCCACAAACTGGAGAACAATTATATCAAAGAAGTTTTCACACTGTTGCATAAGTTCTAGGCCTCATAACAGATTTCCCAACCTGGGGATCTGGCAAAGGGACTAAGAACTCCCAGGGAATTTACTTTGAAGGCCAGTGGGATTTGATTACAGAACTTACACAGGACTGGGAAACAGAGACACTTGGAGAGCACAAACAAAACCTTATGTGCACCAGGGCCCAGAAGAAAGGAGCAGTGAACCCACAAGAGGAGCCAGACTTGCCGATGAGTGTTCAGGAGTTTCCAGCAGAGGCGTTGGTCAATGGTAGCCTGCCACAGGGTCAGGGACACTGAGAGAAACAGTCCTGGGAGCCCCAGTGTGCTGGCAAAAGTCCTTTTGAAGGAGGTCCTCATTAACCTTGCCATAGTTTGGCATTAAGTCAAACTAGAGCGAGGGAGAAGGGTTCAATCCCTGAGCTGGGAAGAGCTCCTGGAGAAGGAAATTGGAATCCACTCCAGTACTCTTGCCTGGAAAATCCCATAGATGGAGGAGCCTGGTAGGCTACAGTCCATTGGGTCACAAAGAGTCGGACACGACTCAGCCACTTTCACTTCTCATAGAAGGATGAAACCCAACCATCAGCAGAAAATTGGATTAAAGATTAACTGAGCATGGAGGAAGAAATTGCAACCCACTCCAGTATTCTTGCCTGGAGAATACCGTGGACAGAGGAGCCTGGTGGGCTACTGTTCATGGGGTCGCACAGAGTCAGACACGACTGAAGCAACTTAGCATGCATGCATACATTGGAGAAGGAAATGGCAACCCACTCCAGTATTCTTGCCTGGAGAATCCCAGGAACAGAATATCCTGGTGGGCTGCTGTCTATGGGCTTGCACAGAGTCGGATATAACTGAAGCGACTTAGCAGCAGCAGAGCATGGCCACGTCCACCAGAGAAAGACCCAGTTTTTCCCACAGCCAGTCCCTCCCATCAGGAACCTTCCACAAGCCTCTTATCCTCATCCATCAGAGGGCAGACAGAATGAAAACCACAATCACAGAAAACTAACACAACTGATAGCATGGATCACAGCCTTGTCTAACTCAGTGAAACTATGAGCTATGTTGTGTAGGGCAACCCAAATCAGACGGGTCATGGTGGAGAGTTCTGACAAAATGTGGTCCACTGGAGAAGGGAATGGCAAACCACTTCAGTATTCTTGCCTTGAAAATCCCATGAACAGTATGAAAAGGAAGAAATATATGACACTGAAAGATGAACTCCCCAGGTCAATAGGTGTCCAATACACTACTTGAGAAGAGCAGAGAAATAGCTCCAGAAGGAATGAAGAGATGAAGCCAGAGCAGAAACAATGCAGATGTGTCTAGTGGTGAAAGTAAAGTCCGATGCTGTAAGAACAATAGTGCGTCAGAACCTGGAATGTTAGGTCCATGAATCAGGTAAACTGGAAGTGGTCAAACAGGAAATGACAAGAGTGAAAATCAACAGTTTATGAATCAGTGAACTAAAATGGACTGGAATGGGCGAATTTAATTCAGATGACCATTATATCTACTACTGTGGGCAAGAATCCCTTAGAAGAAATGGAGTAGCCCTCATAGTCAACAGAAGAGTCCAAACTGCAGTACTTGTGTGCAGTCTCAAAAATGACAGAATGATCTGTTTGTTTCCAAGGCAGATCATTCAGTATTACAGTAATCCAAGTCTATGCCCCAACCACTAATGCTGGAGAAGCTGAAGGTGAATGGTTCTATGAAGACCTCCAAGAACTTCTAGAATTAACATCCCCCAAAAAAGATGTCCTTTTCATCATAGGGGACTGGAATGCAAAAGTAGGAAGTCAAGAGATACCTGAAATAACATACAAGTTTGGCCTTGGAGTACAAAATGAAGCAGGGCAAAGGCTAACAGAGTTTTGCCAAGAGAATACACTGGTCGTAGCAAACACCCTCTTCCAATAACACGAGATGACTCTACACATGGACATCACCAGATGGTCAATATCAAAATCAGATTGATTAAATTCTTTGCATCTGAAGGTGTAGAAGCTCCATAAAGTCAGCAGAAACAAGACCAAGAGCTGACTATGATTGAGATCATGAACTCCTTACTGCAAAATTCAGACTTAAATTGAAGAAAGTAGGGAAAACCACTATACCATTCAGGTATGATCTAAATCAAATGCCTTACAATTATACACCAGAAGTGACAAATAGATTCAAGGGCATAGATCTGATAGATAGAATGCCTGAAAAACTATGGACAGAGGTTTGTAACATTGTACAAGAGGCAGTGATCAAAAAAATCCCCAAGAAAAAGACATGCAAAAAGGCAAAATGCTTGTCTGAAGTGGTCTTACAAGTAGCTTAGAAAAGAAGAGAAGCGAAAGGCAAAGGAGAAAAGGAAATATATACCTATCTGATTGCACAGGTCCAAAGAATAGCAAGGAGAAAAAAAGCCTTCCTAAATGAACAATACAAAGAATTAGAGGAAAACAACGGAATGGAAAAAACTAGAGATCTCTTCAAGAAAATAAGAGATACCAAGGGAACATTTTATGCAAAGATGGGCACAAGAAAGGACAGAAACAGTATGGACATAATAAAAGCAGAAGAGAATAAGAGGAGGTGGCAAGAAAACATAGAAAAACTATACAAAAAGGTTCTTAATGACCCAGATAACCACGATGGTGTAATCACTCACCTAGAGCTAGACATCATGGAGTGCGAAGTCAAGTGGGCCTTAGGAAACATCACTATGAATAAAGCTAGTGGGTGATGGAATTCCAGCTGAGCTATTTCAAATCCTGAAAGATGATGCTGTGAAAGTGCTGCACTCAATATGCCAGCAAATTTGGAAATCTCAGCAGTGGCCACAGGACTGGAAAAAGTCAGTTTTCATTCCAATTCCAAAGAAGGACAATACCAAAAAATGTTCAAACTTCTGCACAATTGCACTCATTTCACATGCCAGCCAAGATTATGTTCAAAATCCTTCAAGCTATGCTTCAGCAGTACATAAACTGAGAACTTCCAGGTGTACAAGCTGGATTTAGAAAAAGCAGAGAAACCAGAGATCAAATTGCCAACATTTTTGGATCATAGAACAGGCAAGGCAATTCCAGAGAAACATCTACTTCTGCTTCACTGACTACACTAAAGCCTTTGACTGTGTGGATCACAGCAAACTGTGGAAAATTCTTAGAGATGGGAATACCATACCACCTTACCTGCCTCCTGAGAAATCTGTAGGCAGGTTAAGAAGCAACAGTCAGAACTGGAACAATGAACTGTTTCAAAATTGGAAAGGAGTACATCAAGACTATATTTTCACCCTGTTTATTTAACTTATATGTAGAGTACATCATGAAAAATGCTGGGCTGGATGAAGCACAAGTTGGAATCAAGATTTCTGGGAGAAATGTCAATAACCTCATATGTGCAGATGACCCCACCCTTATGGCAGAAAACGAAGAGGAACTAAAGAGCCTCTTGATGAAAGTCAAAGAGGAGAGTGAAAAAGGTGGCTTAAAACTCAACATTCAAAAAACTGAGATCATGGCATCTGGTCCCATCACTCTTTGGCAAATAGATGGGTAAACAATGGAAACAGTGACAGAATTTATTTTTTGTGGCTCCAAAATCACTGCCGATGTTGACTGTGGCCATGAAGTTAAAAGACACTTTTCCTTGGGAGGAAAAAAAAAAAAAAAACTATGACACACCTAAACAGCGTATTAAAAAGTAGAGACATTACTTTGCCATCAAAGATATGTACAGTCAAAGCTATGGTTTTTCCAGTAGTCATGTATGCATGTGAGAGTTGGACCATAAAGAAAGCTGAACACCAAAGAACTGATGTTTTTGAACTGTAGTGCTGCAGAAGACTCTTGAGAGCCCCCCTTTGGCAGCAAGGAGATCAAACCCATCAATCCTAAAGGAATTCAACTGTAAATATTCACTAAAAGACTGATGCTGAACTTGTAGTAGTTTGACGACCTAATGCAAAGAACGGACTCATTGGAAAAGACCCTGATTCTGGGAAAATTTGAAGGCAGGAGGAGAAGGGAATGACAGAGAATGAGATTGTTGGATGGAATCATTGACTCAATGGACATAAGTTTGAGCAAACTCCAGGAGATGGTGAAGGACAGAGAAGCCTGAATGCTGCAGTCCAGTGGTTCACAAAGTGTCAGATATGACTGAGCCTCTGAATGATGCCTGAGTTTTTAAAAGGTAAATTGAAGGATTTATAAAACTTGTTATTTATGTGATATTCTAAAAAGTACAGTATATTTTCTATGGCTGTTTATGTAAAAACAAAAACTGAAAAGTACCTTTCTAATGCATAGCAGTGCTTATCTGTATGGTGAGTGGGAGAAAAAGAAAATCAGGACGTGGATGGAAGTTAAACAGGATATGGTTTTTATCTGTAATATTTTAACAGATAAAATATAGTCTACATAGACTATATTTTCATATGGTCATATTTCTTTTGCAACTTCCAAATACAAATGAGAGAGAGAGAGAGGCTGGGAGGGAGCAAGGGAAAACAAACAATATTCATGTGCTTTTTTCTGGATTGTAGATGTGTCATTGGTTATTTTACAATATATATTGTTATGTTTGTTGTTTTATTCTTTTAGAGAAGGAGGAAGAAACAGAGACATTAATGATTAATAAAACTATTCTTCCTCCTAGTAGCTCTTTATACTATTAATTAACTCACATATACTCACACATGATTTTTTTTTTTTTTGTAGGTGGAGCAATATTTTAACTACTGTGGCTGACAAATTATCAATTGCTGGAACTAAAACAATCCATGTGATCATCATTTTGTACCTATTAATAGAAATATTCTGGGTGGTTTCCCATAATGAGGGGCATAGGCAACTTCCTATTAAATACTATGCACAATTGTCAACCAAGGAAAAATTATCTGTGCTACCTTATACATACATCCTTCTTTGGAAGGAATGATGCTAAAGCTGAAACTCCAGTACTTTGGCCACCTCATGCAAAGAGTTGACTCATTGGAAAAGACTCTGATGCTGGGAGGGATTGGGGGCAGGAGGGAAAGGGGACGACAGAGGATGAGATGGCTGGATGGCATCACCGACTCAATGGACATGAGTTGGAGTGAACTCCGGGAGTTGGTGATGGACAGGGAGGCCTGGCGTGCTGCGATTCATGGGGTCGCAAAGAGTTGGACATGACTAAGCAACCGAACCGAACCAAACTGAACCGATACATCATAATATATAATATTTTGTTGTT
This sequence comes from Cephalophus harveyi, assembly GCA_006410635.1. Classification (NCBI taxonomy): domain Eukaryota; kingdom Metazoa; phylum Chordata; class Mammalia; order Artiodactyla; family Bovidae; genus Cephalophus; species Cephalophus harveyi. The sequence continues at coordinate 18,561 of SJYT01021586.1, forward strand.
CAGTTGCTAAGTCATGTCCAATTCTTTGCGACCCCATGGACTACAGAACACCAGGCTTTGTATCCTTCACTATCTCTCGGAGTTTGCTCAAACTCATGTCCATTCAGTCAGTGATGCTGTCTAACCATGTCATTCTGTCACCCCATTCTCCTCCTGCTCTCAATCTTTCCCAGCATCAGAGTCTTTTCCAATGAGTCAGCTCTTCACATCAGGTGGCCAAAAGAACTAGAGCTTTAGCATCAGTCCTTCCAATGAATATTCAGGGTAAATTTCCTTTAGGATTGACTGCTTTAATCTCCTTGTTGTCCAAGGGACTCTTAAGAGTCTTCTCTAGCACCACAATTCAAAAGCATCAATTTTTTGGTCTTCAGCTTATTTATGGTCCAATTCTCACATCCATACACGACTACTGGAAAAACCGTAGCTTTGACTATACGTATCTTTGTTGGCAAATTTATGTCTCTGCTTTTTAATACTAGGTTTGTCACAGCTTTCATTCCAAGGAGTGTGTGTGCTGTGTGCGTGCAAAGTTGCTTCAGTCTTGTCTGACTCTTTGCAACCCTATGGACTGTAGCTCACCAGGCTCCACTGTTCCGGGGTACTCCTGACAAGACTACTGGAATGAGTTGCCAGTAGGATCTTCCCAAACAGGGGATCTTCCCAATCAGGGATCGAATCCACATTTCTTATGTCTCTTGCATTGGCAGGTAGCTTCTTTACCACTAGCACCACCTGGGAAGCAAGGAGCAAGTATCTTTTAATTTAATGGCTGCAGTCACCACCTGTACTGATTTTTGAGCCCTCCAAAATAAACTCTGTCACTGTTTCCATTGTTTCCCAATCTATTTGTCATGACTGATAGGACCAGATGTCATAATCTTAGTTTTTTGAATGTTGAATTTTAAGCCATCTTTTTCACTCTCCTCTTTCACCCTCATCAAGAGGCTCTTTAGTTCCTCTTCACTTTCTGCCATTAGAGTAGTATCATCTTCATATCTGAGGTTGTTGGCATTTCTCCCAGAAATCTCAATATGTATATTTACATATACAACTATATTATATATATATATTACCCTAAATCCCTGGTGGCTCAGAGGTTAAAGCATCTGCCTGCAATGCGGGAGACCTGGGTTCGATCCCTGGGTTGGGAAGTTCCCCTGGAGAAGGAAATGGCAACCCACTCCAGTATTCTTGCCTGGAGAATCCCAAGGACGAGGAGCGTGGTGGGCTACAGTTCACGGGGTTGCAAAGAGTCAGACACGACTGAGCGACTTCACTCACTCACTCAAATATATATGAAATCAAGAGTCCATCACAGTGGTTACATTTGGACTGGAATACAGCTATGAATACAACTATGACTACAAAGAAGAATTAAACTATCACCTAAAAAGAAGATGGACTGCTGGAATGCTGCCATAGGTTTATTGCATTTAATCCAAATGGCCTGGACATTTTAACTCATCATTAATCACTGATGATATGGTCATGTCATCTCAAACTATACTGATAGAATATTTTGTGCTTTTGTGCAAATGCAAATTATGTGCATTTTGATGGCTTTTAAGAAATAAAAAGCCAAGATTGTGTGTTACAAAATAAAAGTTGCATGGTGAATGACAGCAGAAGGAAACAATAATTAGAAAATGAACCTATCCTATATGTTTCTAAGTAAGGATTTCTGCCTTGCTTAGGATTATTATAACATGGAAATACTCTAGCTCAGATGGCTTCCTTGATGTGGATTTCTTATGGAACTTGAATCCATTTCTCCCATGAAAATCTCTTAGGTCACATCATAGATTATCAAGTATATAATCAAGGGATAACTACTTGCTTATAATGTCTACAGTCTGTTAAAACTCATTCCTAAGTATTATACTTTAACAAATCACAGCAATTGAGTAGATTATCAGGCCTGTTTTATATTATGTACTATTAATATGTATTTAATTAAATAATTATTTTCAACAATGAATTCCCTGAGCTTAATGTGATTTTCAAAATTTCTATGTAAATGTTATTCAATCTAGGACATTTCATGCTTTTTGCAAATGCTGTTATGACTTCTGTGATCTTTTAAGAAAAGTAAGTGAGTGATTTGAAAATATAATATCTTTTGATCTTTTCTGATTAAATGACTTCTTTCTTTAAATGACTGACCTTTAAAAGGTCTGCTACCATGATGCCATTTTCCATAATACTTGCTTGACCCCATTCTAGTTGTTTTAAAAATGTTAAATACTTAGAATTTTGTAAGCACAGCATTTGTGGAATTTATAATTTAATACTGTAAATTGAGGTCAGCAGGAGAGATGCTGATACTTGAATTGTAGTGCACTTTTCTGTATACCCTTATCTTGAATATACAGATGTTTCTGAATGTCACGTAAGAGTGAGATATATCTCTGAAAAATTCTAACTAAAATCAGTCTTGTGAAGGTTACATTTTTTTTAGAGAGGAATCAATCACCTCAAGATCAGTAAACTGAGATTAAATTGTGGATTTTGAAAATTTACATGAAGTAGCATTCAAGTCTTTGTAGAACACAAAGGCCAATTTTGTTACATTAATTGATATTATTACATGCTTAAATTTATTTCATTTTTTAATTCC